>VSDK01004576.1:1880-19173 GCA_009767595.1 Symbiodinium kawagutii | reverse complement strand
TGTGAGGGGGGGGGGGGCCCCCCACTAATCAAGAGCCAACATTACAAATTCCTATACGGTTTTTCAAGCAATGGATACCAACACCCTACGTCCAAATGATGCAATGAACAAATACACTTTGACTCAGGCATGATTCTGGTACGAGTAATAACACTGATGGTGTGTTTTGCAGCCCTCACAGATTGGAAACACCGGATGATCTTAGCAGTACCACTAATCCATTGCAGTGGCAAATTCCCGCACATTGAACCCCCCTATCTCATGTCTTGAACAGATTGGACAATAAACACAGTAAGTCAGTAGAAACATGGATCACAAACTACGATCTTCGTTTGCTCGCAATGCCAGCACTGTCAAGACGCAGCAGGAAACTCATCCCAATGGCTTGGGGACACAGGGTACGGATGATATACAAATTGAGAATTCTCTTTTAACCTTATCACATAATCAGTATGAATGACTATAATATGAAATCATATGAAATCATATCAAGTAAATAATTCATCATGATGAGCTTTGAGCTCACACAATCAACAGTGAGCAACTCGTTTCCAGTCTCTCCGGACGCTCAACATGCTGCGGTGGTCACAGCCCTGATGAAGACAATCAACCATCAGCAGCGTTGGTTGAAGTCTTGTAGCATCAGCGTACTTACTTATCCTGGTGCCACGCTATGGATTCCTGGCATGGCGGAAACCCGGTTGACTTGTTTGGACATGTTGAGACATGTTGGGACCCGCTTGTTCTGGCTGCAGTCCAGCAACGCACGTGAGTGCTTTCAACCAGAGTTTCCTTGGAGGCTTGGCATGCGGAATGGTCAGGTCTTGCCAGCATATGAACCCTTCGAAACTGCTCATCCAACCAATACCCCTATTTGAGGTAGGGTCAAGCCGCTAGTTTTCAAGGAGCTTATCTAAAAATCCGAGGGAAACAATGTGTTCCTGTCTGCCTGCCGGTCAGCCGGGCCCTGTTGATGCTTGCCCCTGGCTGTTCGCAGTAGACCGAGCTGTTGGGACATCGACCCATATGGTGGCTTTCAAAAATAGGGGCACCCAAAAATGGTTGGCTTATTGCTAAAAATGACTAGTAATGGATGATTTGTGGGGGTCCCCCATTTTGAGAAACACCCGTATAGCCCCATAGCCAGATGAGAAAAGCCAGCAGAAAGGAAATGACAGAAAGAAAGAAAGAAAGAAAGAAAGAAAGAAAGAAAGAAAGAAAGAAAGAAAGAAAGAAAGAAAGAAAGAAAGAAAGAAAGAAAGAAAGAAAGAAAGAAAGAAAGAAAGAAAGAAAGAAAGAAAGAAAGGCAAAGGATTGCAAAGTCCAGGTTCAAAAAGTAAAAGGAAACAATTCAAAAAGTGGTGGCAAGGAAAAAAACAGGTTTCCACTTTATTGAGAACCATAGCTTTGTTGAGGGGGGGGGGGGCCCCCCACTAATCAAGAGCCAACATTACAAATTCCTATACGGTTTTTCAAGCAATGGATACCAACACCCTACGTCCAAATGATGCAATGAACAAATACACTTTGACTCAGGCATGATTCTGGTACGAGTAATAACACTGATGGTGTGTTTTGCAGCCCTCACAGATTGGAAACACCGGATGATCTTAGCAGTACCACTAATCCATTGCAGTGGCAAATTCCCGCACATTGAACCCCCCTATCTCATGTCTTGAACAGATTGGACAATAAACACAGTAAGTCAGTAGAAACATGGATCACAAACTACGATCTTCGTTTGCTCGCAATGCCAGCACTGTCAAGACGCAGCAGGAAACTCATCCCAATGGCTTGGGGACACAGGGTACGGATGATATACAAATTGAGAATTCTCTTTTAACCTTATCACATAATCAGTATGAATGACTATAATATGAAATCATATGAAATCATATCAAGTAAATAATTCATCATGATGAGCTTTGAGCTCACACAATCAACAGTGAGCAACTCGTTTCCAGTCTCTCCGGACGCTCAACATGCTGCGGTGGTCACAGCCCTGATGAAGACAATCAACCATCAGCAGCGTTGGTTGAAGTCTTGTAGCATCAGCGTACTTACTTATCCTGGTGCCACGCTATGGATTCCTGGCATGGCGGAAACCCGGTTGACTTGTTTGGACATGTTGAGACATGTTGGGACCCGCTTGTTCTGGCTGCAGTCCAGCAACGCACGTGAGTGCTTTCAACCAGAGTTTCCTTGGAGGCTTGGCATGCGGAATGGTCAGGTCTTGCCAGCATATGAACCCTTCGAAACTGCTCATCCAACCAATACCCCTATTTGAGGTAGGGTCAAGCCGCTAGTTTTCAAGGAGCTTATCTAAAAATCCGAGGGAAACAATGTGTTCCTGTCTGCCTGCCGGTCAGCCGGGCCCTGTTGATGCTTGCCCCTGGCTGTTCGCAGTAGACCGAGCTGTTGGGACATCGACCCATATGGTGGCTTTCAAAAATAGGGGCACCCAAAAATGGTTGGCTTATTGCTAAAAATGACTAGTAATGGATGATTTGTGGGGGTCCCCCATTTTGAGAAACACCCGTATAGCCCCATAGCCAGATGAGTTGGCATATCCCCTGCTCTTACATCTCTTACCAGTGCTTCTCCCCTGTTCTGAACCATTCACCACCTAAGTACCAATCATCCTTAACCATTGACCATGATCAACAACCATTAACTTAAGTAACCATCGTTGATCCAATTGATCTAATTCATCATTAACCATTGATCAACCATGATTCTGACCGAATCAAATTCACTATGAACCAAATCAAACATTATACTGAAGTAAATTTAAATGATGGCTCAGAACCATTAACCCCTGGGTTTTTCCGCTCAGAACCCATCCTCACCACCTGACCCATCCATCCCCCCTTGGAGAAGTCCAAGGCTTGGCACCGGGACCTGCTGCAGCCCAGGGTCCCAGGGAAGCTCAGCACTTTGATCACGGCATCCGGGGGATGCGCCTGGCGCTGGAGATGTCCCCCAACCCCGGTGGATCCCTGGGCCCCCGCCTGGGCCGTGGCGATGCCTGCGGCGAGGCCAACTAAAACCTGAGCTGCGGGCAGACTTGCCTTTGGCGCAGGCAATGTTTGGTGGGAAACATCATGAGAAACAAACTAGACGCTGGTTTGCGCCAATCTGGAAGTTAAGAAAAAACATGAGAAAACTTGTTTGACAAACTGTTTTTCGGTCGGAAACGCCACCAGCCATTAGCTAATGGTTGATTTTCCACTCAGCGTTACGGACTACAAGACGGACAGTCTGAGATCCCAGCTCCCAGAAACACCTGCAAAGGTGGGGCTGTAGGCGGCTTATAATGGTAGCCATGGCCACTATATGGTGAGTGAAAGCTGCGATTATATGGCTGGGGTATAGCTATATCTGGGGTGATAACTGGGATATAGCTCTAACTACCATGGTAAAGAGCCCTATATGGTGGGTTTTAACCTCTATATAAGTGTGGCTACTAACCAATTGCGAGCAGTGCGGATGCACATCCATGTGCCCCTTGGAAGCAAAAGTGAGGTTACTGAAGTGGAAGGATACCATGAAAAAATATCACAACTATAAATCACTTCCAATACTATGAAACCATAAGAAGTGTTGTCATGGTCAATCTATAGTGAGCGGATATGATAGCATTCCCAAAAAACATATGTAGTGGTTGTCATCTGCATGTACTCAAACACGTTAAATGTGTAGATACATATGCGCGTATTGGGCATGATAAACATTGTTACGGGTAGTTATCATCAAACTTGTGTCTATTAAATTTACTAATCAGCTGACAGCTGTTTACTGTTTTCATGATGATGATCCGATGGACCGTTCAAATTTGGAACAAAACTAAAATCAGCTGTCTAAGACATTGCCTGTCACTTTAGTGGGTCGATTCCTTCTCCCGGATTCTGGGGTCAACAACAAACCCAAGCAACAAACACGTACGACTTCAAACAGGAACCATCGAGCCATTGAAAACCACGCATCCACCATGATCAAATAAGCATTCGTAACCACCAACCAACCATTCATCATCAACCTTCAATAACCATTAATCAACATCTGTCCCAAAAAATACACAAAAAAACCAACCCTTTCATCAACCAAAAAATCACCCACGGGTCCACAGGAGTCATCCACACTACACGACCTGGTCCATCTACACCTGGCACCGACCCCGCGGTTCGCTCCACCTGCAGCCCTGGGTTGCGAAGCCATTGGCATGGCTTAGAGGCCACGGCGTCGCAGGCACAGTCATCGCAGCTGGGCTTGGTGGTGCTTGTTGCCTTGCCGTGGATGGATGTATGGGTGGGTGGATGGATGGATGTGAATGATATATGAATATGTCTGTCATGGACCAAAGATATTATTAGCGAGAATATCTTTTGGACCGTGTGATGATTCAGGCAAAGGTGGATGAACCATCATCAACCATTGGAAATCAATGGAAATCAAGGAGAGGCCCCCGAGCTTTTAGGTCGGTATGATTACGTCTACCATTAGCCCGGTAGTTCCATAATTACTTACCTGAATCAACCCTACACTGAGATACCAACGAATCGCTAACAGCTGGGGGGTCCCTCCTTGCAGGACTACCGTGACCAGTCAAGCCCACGGACGGTTACCCCGTGCCTCAGCTTCCATCATTCTGCGGCTGTGGCAGCTGTGCCCGCTTTCCGTCGAGCCACTGAGGGAGGACTTCCACAGGTTTTGGCCAGGCAATGCACCAGGGGAGGGGCAGTTGGATTCCTTCAATGGCACGGTTTGACCAGGGTTAATATGGTTCAGCATGGGTCAGACTGTGGTTCAAGTTGATCATCACTGCGGTCGATTTGAGTAGCAGTTCACATCGGTTCGACTCTGTTCATAATTCGGGATGTGAACAGCTCTTCGGGGTAAAGGGTGAACTGACCCAAGTCGCCATATACAGCCCCACAGTTATGAATTGGTGAAAATGTGCCATTCAATTTGCTATGTGGGAGTTTCTCAAAATGGGGATGCCCCAAAGTTATGGTTGGCTTATTACTCTGAATGATTAAGCAAGGATGATAACCGGGGGTACCTCCCAATATTGAGAATCCCATGTAACTATCACAGCTGGTAGTTACATGTAGCTACCCGGCTCATGCTCACCATGATTAGTTGATACTTAGCTGGTCGACCATCGTTTGACCAGTTGACCAATTATTCAAACAATCATGAATTACAAACCATTATGAACGACTGGTATTCGCCATTTATTCATGAACCATCGTAAATCATATTATGTTGTTACCAACCATTACCAAGCATTAACCACAACTGATTAACTAATCGTCATTATCAATGAATCATTTGTATGCTACAATCATTGTCAAACATTATCAACCATGATCAACCAATCAATAAATCAACCTTTATCAATCACTATAAACCATTATTAACTCATTGATACTCATTGTATACTACAATCATTATCAACCCACATCTAACCCCCAAAATCTACTCCCACCGCCGCGTGTTAGCCCGCGAAAATCTTCACCACGCCTCCCTCGGCGCACACGCCGCGTGCGACCGCACGCCTTCCCCTGGACGACGAGGTTAAGGTTGGGATCAACTGCAGCTGGTCATGGTGTTACTCTCTGGTTGATCCTGCTTTATGCAGTTAACCAACAAATGTTTAGTTCGGCGTAGATTTTAATGGGCGTAGATCATGGGCATAGATCATGGGTATAGATAAGGGGTATAGGTATAGACAATGATGGAAAACTGTGGTAAACCAACCCGATTGCGTGAAACAGAAACATCCAGAAACCATTTCTAGCTGGTTTACATGTAAAAATGAGGTTTCCTCACTTCCAGGTTAGTTTGCCAGAAGGTAATGGTTGATTACTGGTAGGTCGATGGTTAGTCAACGGATAACTAATAAACGATGAGTTGTTATTGGTTGGAAATGGTAGAACATGGTTTGTTAACGGAATTGCTGCTGGTTTGTTCATAGTATTCAGCCATTTCTATGGATAATCATGAGTGCTATGGGTTGTTAATCCATCATTGTTGTCAGTACGATGGAACCAGGTTGCTGCCTCCCATCAAAGACATCATCATCAGTACGATGGAACTATGAATTGAGAACGATGGATCTGATGTTATTGCTTATTGGTTGTTGATAACTATGTCATCAATTGTCAGAGTTATTGGTTATTGGTTGTTGATCCATCGTTGTTGATCAGTGTAGACAATCTCGCCCTCTCGCCTGGCTGTGATCTCCCGCCAGTGTCCAGTGCGGGTAGGGGAGCTCCTCCTGTGGCAACATCCCTGGGATAACATAAGTGGCATATACGGATTTGTCCTAGCCATGGTGGTGCCTACCAACCATCCAACAACAACCGTCTTTAATGAGGAAAACTACCAGTGACTTGGGGGTACGGCATGGCTTTGAACAAACCCATATAGATGAGTTCATGGTTAAACTATGGCTAATTACTGGCTATAATTTATGGTGAACTGATCATTAACTCATAGTTCATGATCATGCTGATTCGATTTTTACTGATGTTTATCAAATGGTTCATGATGGTTGAGCATGTTCTCGGTCAATGATGCGCAAACAATACTGGCTGAAAATTGCTTAATGATTAGTATCCGCGTTGCCAAAGTTTTCTTGGTGAGGCCATCAGCTTGTAGAGGCTGCTGTGGTGTCAGAATCTTCACCGAGGTGAGTTCTCTGGGAATTGAGGGGTTATATCAACCGCCTGGAGCCTAAAAGACCCCTGCTTTGGCATGTTCTACTCATAAAATTGGCAGTTAATCATCAAAAAAAGGATCATTGTGGTCATTGGAGTTTCAGGTATGCAACTTAACACCAGTGATTTCATAGAAACTATATTCGGTGTTGTTCCTGACACTCCTGATATCACTGGCAATTCAACTGGTCGATTACTCACTATCCTGAAATGTAAAGCTTCATGTGGGCAATTGATACTATGCTTGCATCAATATGGTTGGTGATGGTGGTTGACAAATGATGGTTAATGGTGGTTAATACTAATCACGCTAACATCTGATGGTTGATGATGACTGTCTTCAACTGCGTTTGCTATAGAACCACGATTGTTGATGGTTGTTGATCAACCCATATCTGTAATCACTCATCAGCGGGATACCCCTTGCGAAACTATCCCCTGAAGTTGAGAATCCCCACTTGGTAAACCATCTATTTCTATGGTCCAGATTCCAACCCAAGATCGTTTACCAAGCTTACCGTTCAATAACCATCATCAGGGGCTTGCGCATCATGAACAGTTTCCCCTAGAAATGATGGTTCCACATTTCACCCAGGGAATTGGCAGTGGGTCAAAACCCTGTACCCCTGGTTCCCCTGTCATTAACCATTGTTTTCCCTAGAGGTTGCTGGTTATTAACCCCTATTATTGATGATTTCTATTGACCCATAGCCAATTCTTTGCCAACATGGTGGGATTTGGGGGAGCAGCAGCGCTCCATCACTGCCCAGCACATTGGTCATGGGCAAAAATCTGCCAGCACCTCGGACACCCGTGGATAGCTGTGGCGCTTGGGTATGGTTGGGGTGGTTTGATGGCTGGTTGGATAGTTATAGATAGTTGTGAAGTTGGCTGGTTGGGTTGGTTGGGTTGGTTGAGTTGGTTGGGTTGTTTGAGTTGGTTGTGTTGGTTTGATTGGTTGTGTTGGTTGGGCTGGTATGGGGTTTAATACGCAACTATCATTAGCTATGAATGATCATGATAATGTGAAGCAAAACTTGTGGGTTTGGAAATTGTTCCCTGATTGGAAAGCAAATTCACTATTCGCACCTGATAACTTACACATACATGATTATGTATTAAATGTACAAATTGATTGAGTCTGGGCTATCCTAATGCAACAAGAGACAATGTAGAACCACAGTCTCTCTCACACACACTCCTTGCACATCACACCGGTTGAAATGTGAATTAATTGCCATCAAAGCACGTCCAATGCATCCGGTTAACTTCAATATTGTCCAACCCTTCAACGGAAGTGTGTAATTGTTGGTAACCCCTTTAAAATTTTAAAAAGTTCTGAAAAAGTGGGAGCATGCCCCAAGTGAATTGGTATCAATCAACGAATCATTCGATCAACGAATCATTCACTCAATCAATCCATCCAGAAATGAATCATTCAATATGCCACAAGCAAACCGGCATTCACAAAGTCACCCCGCTAATCGCATGTGCTGGCAGGTGAAAAATGTCTCCCATAGAGTCAGTTACATCGCCGCAAGAATCGTTTACAAGCAATGTTGGCATCTGGAAGCACTCTGACGCTGCTTTGCGGATCTTTTGATCAATGCAAAGGTCCATATGAAAATCACCAACAGTAAAAGGGAATGTAATCAAATGATGTTATGACGGTAGATCCACTTGTTGATAAACCACCTGTATCAAGATAACCAGCTGCTGATTTATCATCAGCTATATAGCCGGATATTCCTTTTTAGGAGCACCACCAACAGCAACCACACCAGCAATGAAGAAGAATTCCCTCACCCACAGTTGGCATATCACCTAGCTGCGTACTGCTGCTGCTGGTAGCATATCATACTACCGCATTACAACCGCAACCACCAACACAAAAAACACAACCAGCAACAGGAAAGCCAATGACAAGATGTGACAAGATCTAAGTGATGTGAACTGGTGCCTAGTGGGTTTTAAGAAGTCTGGTTCCTTGCAGAACTTGGGTCCCTTTTTGGGTCATGTGGAGGGACCTTCCAAGCCATCTACTGTGATACCCCCCCGGTAAGATGAAAATAGACTGTGGCGACTGCTCCCTCGAAAGAAATGAGCTGAAATACTCCGCAGTTGAAGTAAAACGTGATGAAAATGAATGTTTGATTGGCATGATTCGCAAACAAGACAGTGAGACCCCTAGCGTTTCTCAACTCCCTGAGAATCTCCATCTCCAACCGCCGGCACTGCACCTGGACTGTCACCCAGAAAAGCGCCTTGCAATCGATTCCCCAAAGTCCCCACAAGATGCAGGGGACTGAGGCCCCTAAACTTTATAAGTTGGTCAAGAGGTCAAGTATGCAACTCTCAACCAATTTATGTGACTAACCCTTTAGTATCAAAATGCTGTTTATCAACTATAGATAGACTTTTATCAACTATAGACTATAATTGGTTCAGCTTCACCCCCTAGCTACGCTCACCAACGAATCACTCACAGCGGGGGGGCACATTGTGGTTAAGCAGTTCAGAGTCAGGAACACGGCGATTCACGTTGTTTATCAAGGTAAGCGTGGAGGTTTCACCGCATCTCACAACGGGCTGTAACAACTCCCCTATCTATACATCTGCTCAGGAGCCTGCTGTAACCAAATACTTTTGATTTATACACACCTAGACCTAAACAATGTCAGTTAGGAGTATCTTCACCTCATCCTGTAACCATATCCTGTCGATTTTAGATTCTTAGTGGTTGTGACAGCTCTTCATGATTCAAGGGCCCGTGGGCTCGCGCTGACCCTGGACACCTTGGTACAGGTGGACCTTGAAGACAGGACCGGCTGCGCGAAAACCATCAAACCACCATGAGTGGATATGTGTCCCGGCGTTCAATCAAAACAGCCATGCCTTAGATCGCAAATCTCATCGACCATGCTTCAACACTCCCCCAAACTGGTCGAAATCAGCTTTCAAATTTGGACTTCCGCGGCCGCTATGTTACAACACTGGCTAGCTTAATCAACTGAGGTTCATGGGTACCACTACTGGTGATTTCTCAAAATATGGAACCCCCAAAAATGGTTGGTTTTTTCACTGATGAATAATAGACCATTTTTGGGTACCCCCAACCATTGGTACGGGTGATAAACTAGATGATGTAAGGGTACCCCAGCTATTCAGAAACCCTCTGGGAGTGAACCGGTGATGATCCCTGCTCCCAACAGATCCAATCGCCGACCAGGAAGGGGTCGCCGCCTTCCATGGGCAAGCTGCTGGTCATGGGCAGTGCCGCACTCACACCGCCTGAGCTGATGAAAGAGGCTATGTTCCAAGTTACGCCAACAGTTCCATCGGGTCCTTGTATGTACCTGGATGGATCCATAGTTTTATAAAGCTTTTGAGACCTATAAATGGAACGACCCTTTTAGCATGGTAGGTCCATAGTTTTATGGTGTTTCATAAGGTTTATATAACGGTTAGTTGATGGTTGATGATAGGGGATAATAACCACCTGCAAGCTATCTTAAATAGCTGGTGATTTACCATCAACTGTGTGTATCTATCAATATGTATCTATGACCAATTTGTTCAATGCTGATTTTGTGGTGGCGATCCCCACAAACAATCCACGTCATGCAGTCCTATTTCATGTCTATTTCCTACCTCTGTTCCCTTCGGAGAAACGCACTTGAATTGACAAACTCTGTTTCTTGGTGCTGATTCTCGCTGCAAATGCTCACAAATGGCTGTGGGTCAAAACCCTGTACCCCTGGTTCCCCTATCATTCACCATTGTTTTCCCTATGAAATTGATGGTTATACTTACACCTTGGCAATGACGCAGTTCAAATTCATATACCCCCCCCTACACTTTTACCCACATTTAAGAACCACCTACCAACTCATACATATTCAACAACAAAATCCTAACTACATACCAACATACAAACAAATCATAACAACCTAACAACATCCATAACAACATCTATAACATGAACTGCGTCATTGCCACCTTAAAGAAAACCCCCTAAGCAACAAACCAAACAATAGACCATAATAAGAACAATACCCTAAAACCTCGCCCGCCGTGAGGTGGGACACTCAGACCAACACTGGTCATCAACCTTCTCACCAGAGAAGGCGAGACATTCGGGAGGAAGGGGCGTGGTGGAATTCAACCAGAGCATGGATAGAGTGAATGTGCCCACCAACTTTCAAAGCATGACATTTGGCGAAGGGTTCGACCACAGCATTTCATCATTCAATTTTTTTGCCCGAGCAAAGCAGTCAGTTTGATTTCTGTGTGTGGCATTTGTGCCTCTCATCCGTTGATTTCCTCCATGTCCGGTTCATTGACAGTGGCATATACCAATGAGGGAGTGAAGTTGCTTCTCATCCCCAATGGTGCTCGCATTGACCTGACATGGCCGGTGAGTGCCCGCCAATTCATGGAGCATGAAATCACTGATATGGCAGTGGTGAAACAGCACATGAACGACAGCATGACCCTTGCCGAAGTCAGGGAGATGCATCGCAAAATGGGTGGAGACCTTTCAGACATTCCCAAGGGTATGAAGAAGGTTGCACTCATCAACAGGTTTGTGGCATCTCTCAAGGCAACCATGGAATTTTACAATGCGCTTCGCCCTGACATTGCAGAAGCTGGACGCGAGACCCGAGTTATTGAGGTGAACGCTGACATGAGCGAGGAGGATATGATGAATGAGATGCGACGCCAAGTGCCTGCATATGCCAATGCCAGCAGGGAAGAGTTGCGCGAGATAATGGCAGGCGCTACTCGTGTGAATGAACCATCCTCTTCAAATGCCCCCCCTGCTCACCCTGCACCTCCTGCTGATGTGCCTGTCTCAGTCTTTGCAGGTCAGGGATACAAGTTAGGAGAGGAGAACTTCAAGACAGAAGATGGCGACATCACCACAGGTGGATATGCCAACTTTGACAAGTTCCACATCCGCCCCGAAATGGAGTTTCGCATGTTGCCCTACGAGAATGCCCCCAAGGAGACTGCCGTTGTTGATGCCAGCATGGTTGGTGGCACACGCATTGTTGAGGTGAATGACAAGACATCTGCCACCGTGGGAAAGTTGGAGGTGCGCTTGGAATGCTCCAATTGCACTCTGGATTTCCACTACTTCTACGACCAGACCGACAAAATCAAAGACTTCTTGGAGGTTTTGGAGCTCAACACCGCTTGGTCCGTCAATCAGATGACCTTGTTCTACGGTGCTGGAAACAGTTATTTTATGCCATATGAACCCATCTACGCTTCCATCCTCAAAATGGGAGGGTCAAACAAGTGTCGTCTCTGCATTCGTCAGTTGGGAGGTGGCAAGAGCATCCGCAAGGACATCAAGACTACGAAGAGGACACCTGCTGACTTCCAGAAGTTGTATGGAGACGCATTCAAGGAGATTGCCAAGACAGTGAAACCCGTTGCCAACTTGGAGTGCATGATTGCTTGTGATAAGGCACTTGTCAAGTTCATTGCTGATGCCGAGTGCGACGCTTCCAATGCCTTCAAGGTTGCAATCAGCAACATGGATGATGAGGATATGCTCAACCGATTGCATGGATGCTTCATCATGAAAGGTGGCACTGAATACAAACTTAAACAAGCAAGTCGCTTGTTGTTTGGAAAGGCACTGGTTGAGTTGGAGGAGGTGAGCAAGATGACTACCGGTGTCATTGACAGTGCCGAGATGGCCGTTCTCACTGCCTACTTTGGCGCTGTGTCCAAAGGTGATTTTGGAATATCAGAACTCCGCCGTATGACGAAGACCGCCTTGGACAAGAAGATTGGCGCAAGGGAGGCACTTGACCGCATGGAGACTTGACCTCCTGATTTGAGTTGCGACATGCTACTGCCTAATTTGAACATGGCAGACCGGAAACTCATTTTTGCTCACACTCCATGTTTGCAAATCTGCACTCCATGTTTGCAAATCTGCACTCCATGTTTGCAAATCTGCACTCCATGTTTGCGCAACCCGTGGGTGTGAGCAGAATTTGGGTCAGGTTGTAGCAGAGCATTGGGAGATGGGGGGAACTGACAAAAAAGGGAACAATCATCGCGTTGCCGTGTGTTTGCAACTATAATTTCCAAGGTTAACAGGTGAAGTCAAGGTGGTCCTTCCTGATTGCCTCAATCCATTTTTCCCCACCATTGGATTGCCACCTCTTCGTGCCACGGCAGGTTGATGACCGGTAGTGGGAACTCAACTGAGGGTCTGGGACTGGCGATGATTGATGATAGTAATGATGATAATAATGATGATGATGATTGAGAATAATGATGAGTGCATGAACGGGTCGCCATACCGAGCAACTGGCAAACTTTGACATTCGGCAGTGATTTCAACCAAAGACTGGAACGAGACACCTTGCCAAGCAATCGGTAAACTTTGACATTTGGCATTCTAACATGCATACATACATACATACATACATACATACATACATACATACATACATACTCGTTGCCCTGACCTGTCAGAAGGATTGCCTACACCGACTGCGTCCGGACCTTTGGGAGGGTTGTAGGTTTTTTTACTAATATTTTTTTTTAGGATTATTGTAGGGTAGGAGTTGTTTTTCCTTTTTTGTTTTTTCGTGTGAGCATTCGGGTTCGTTTACAGTTCAAACAATATTGGTTTTCAGTTATCCTCGTCATTCCGTTGTCTCACTGGAAAGCAGTTGAGCGTAGCGAAGGAGGAGGCAGTAGGGTGATGAGGGGAGCGAAAGAAGAAGTAAGCAGACCCTCACATCCTATTGTCATCCTGTAGGAGAGGGTTGAAAAAGGGTTGAAAAAGGGTTAGATTTTTTGACTATATAGGACTTGGGCGGCATGAGACGACGACAGTGGCAGGGACAGCATTTGGTGTGTGGCAGTCGCAGTATTTATGCAGTGGCAGGTGCAAGATTTTTGCGTGGCAGTGGCACTCACCGAAAACATACAACATTGACGGCATCCATAATTTCTTCAACCAATGCAACCGGTATTCTATATAAATCATCTTGCTTAAAAAGAGTGTAATTTTCTTTCCAGTTTTCTTTGCGTCCGCTCGGTGCTCTCTGTGCTGTTTCTTTATGCCGGTTGCCTTCCATCATGCCGCAATCCTTCATACATAATTTTCGCGGTTTCCATTTATCAAGGTTATTCCATAAGCGTGTCCTTTTTCTATACGGCATCCCATACATGCAATAATCAACATCATTAAAATTAAATCTATCCATAAATGGTTGCTTCTTCAATAGTCCGGTCTGGGGGTTTTCAATCACCCATGCACTGGGTTTAAAATAATCAATGATTTCAATAGTTTTCATTACTATTTTATTTGCTTCATCAATTTTCCTTACACCTGTTTGTTTTGCTATGCTGTATTCGGTGCATGGGGGCGATGCCCATATAAAATCAAAGTATCCACTGTGATATTGTTTATAATCCCATTCCAGTATATCACAGTTAATGTCAGCATTTTTCAAGTCTAATGACACTACCTGCCAGTGAAGTTTTTTCGCGACGCGACTGGCACTACCAGTGCCTGAAAATAACTCTAATAATTTCATATAATAATAGAAAGATTTTATTATATGAAACTTTAATCCATAAGTTTGTATTTATCCCCATCTTTTGTAATCTTGTAGAATTCCAGCGTTTGCTCTTTGGGTTGCTTTATCTTGCCATCATTGAGCATTTTTAGATACTGTCCTTGTTTAGTTTCATAACTGCCTGCAGGACGACCAATGCCCTTTTTATTGAATGCTTCTTCAACCTTTGCCTTATCTTCATCAGCATTTACAGGCACAACCCTTGCTTCAATCTTTTTATCAATCTCTTCTAACTTTGCTAATACTAATTTTACTTGCTTAGCATATTTAGTGAATTTATCCATCATCTCTTTCATGTCGTTGTTTTTTTCATCCCCACTACTTGAAGTCATATATTATATATTTAGATATTTAAATATTAAAATATTTAAATATTTATTTATGAACATGAAGTGCGTTTAAAACTACTCTTTAAGTATGTTTGTATTTTGTTTTTTCAACTTTCTTTTTTAACATATCTATTATATTTAGCATATTCAATAATTAGTTTTATAGTTTCAAGTGTGTATTTACAACATATTTTAATTTTATTATCTTTAATTACAGGATATTTATTATCGTCTTCTATTCTATTTTCTATTTCTTCAACTGCTTCTACATATAGGTAATATTCAGCGTCCATTTATATAATTAGATGATATGTTTTTAATATATAATCTAATTATGTATGAACGGGCACTCGCTTAGGGACTTAGGGTGTCAAAAGTTGAATTCGTGAAACAGACTACTGACGCACTTGATTTCTCGTTCTATTGCTGAGATGAATTAACTGTTCTGATGCGCTTATGGCAGATTGAAGCGACTGTTCCATTTTCCCGCGACCCCTCTCAGCAGAAAAAAGTTTCCTTCAATATATTAACTTATAAATTATTTCTTAAATATATTATAATGAAAAAATTAGATGTTCCGTCCGAAGGCCGTAAGAGCAACTCCGTTGCTGTTCCAAAGATTGAACCCATTAATGTAATGATGAGTATAACGCAGAAGCATTAGAACACATCATAGACACACAGCACAAGGTAATAGAGTATCAGAAAAAAATGAAAATGAATAAACTATTTAGTTGCTTATTGATTATAGATGATTTCGCAGAAGATAAAACTTTTATGAGATATTCTAAAATCCTCCATGGTCTTTATACAAAATCAAGACACTTCGGATTATCAGTTATAACAGCATCGCAAAAGTATAACGCGCTAGCACCGATAGTTAGACTAAATACATCGTCATTATATATATTTAAGTTAAAAAATATGGCAGAGGTTGATGCCTTCGTCCAAGAGCAGTCTGCATTAGTTGATAAAAAAAAGGTTTATGAAATATATAAATTAGCAACGCAAGAACCATACTCATTTTTATTTGTTAAATTAAGAGAGAGCGATGTTAATAAGATATTCATGATTAGATTAGAAAAGGCAATACATATTAGTCAGGATAAACTTATTTAATAATATTTTATTGAAATAATATTATTAAATAAGACTAAAATTCATACAGTCTAGTTTTGGTGAAATCATGTGTATCCTTTCTAAATCTTTCTTTTGCAACTCTTCCACTTCCTCAATTATTTCTTTAAGGCATTTAACTAATACAATGTTATTAATAGGCAGTTCATTACTTATTTCATCACTTTCTACATTAAAATCCTTTATTTTATTGATATATTCATTTTCTTTTTTATTACTCCTTCTAAACGCATTACCCATTAAACTATATTAGATTTTAATTTTTTGCTGTTGATGCCTTTGTCCTTGTTTTAGGTCGCGCAGCCTCGCGAGGCTCTGACGAGCGTCTTTTAAGTTCTGCCATTTCTTCTTCTAAGTTAGAAACTCTGTCTAAAGTTTCTTGTAATGCTTTCCACAATAAACAGCACATACGACCATAATTCATACTCAAATAATCATTTTTAGTATCTACTATATTTTCAATATCGCTTGGTGTATTTTCTAAAACATCATCTGCTATAAAACCGATATTAGTTTTCTTTTTCTTATCATCTTTTAACTTAAATTTTTTAACATTAATCTTTTTAACTATATCAGTGCAGTTTGAATGAAAGATGTCAATATCCTCTTTTAATCTTTTATCTGATGTCTCAGTTAGAGCAACACAGGATATATCCTGATTACTTGCTATATCGGTTCTAACTTGAAAATTTGCAAGCGACTGGTCGTAAAACATATAAGTAGTTCCATTATATCTAAATGAAACATCATTAGGTTCTAAACTATCGTGAGTATCAAATATATGCGCTTTTATTGTATTACATTGGATAAATTTACCAGTATTAATACTTACATCTTTATCAAATTTAAATATGCCATTAGGATAAGAAACATCGTCTTTATCATAAGTTAATATCGTTCCCGCATTTTGTTTAATAACTAAATTAGTATTTCCTATTGTATCTATTGTATCAGTTGCTAATGTTGTTCCAGTGTTTAATTCTACTCTACCATTTTTTAAGTAAAAGAAGTCTATTGAATTGCGCCGGAATTTAACATCGCTGTTTTCCAAACTGTCGTAAATATCTGACTGGCATCCAGTTAATAATCTTGTCCTTAAACTTACACCACCTAGTTGAATATAATCAATACTATTCCTTTTTACATAAATATCACTATTATCATAAGAGTTAAATATATTTGCTTTAATCTGAGCTTGACATAAAAAGTTAGTATCCGTTAAACATAAAATACTTTTTGTTGATGCTGGATATTGTAATTTAAAATAGTCTACTCCATTGCGTTTAAATACTACATCGTTATTTCCGCTTGAGTTATAAATATTACATGAAATTTTATAACCATTATCAATTAATACATCTCTTAATAATCTTAAATCTTCATTAATATGCCTATAAACCATAAAAGTAAATCTACCATCTTCAGTTGTAGTAGCACCATCAAAAGTTGTATCCTGTGACATATGTCTAACTCTAAATCTATTAGC
>VSDK01004568.1:408399-425899 GCA_009767595.1 Symbiodinium kawagutii | reverse complement strand
ATCGTCTCCATTTCGAACACGTATGCGCGCGTGAATAAAAATAAAGACCTTATTCATTTATTTTGGCATGTCAACGCCAATTTTTTTGCCTTCGGGCCATGATATGGATACACACATGGAATTGCACGCAAATATTGAAACTTTTTCGTTCTCAAAAAACAGTCCCTTTCATTGTTTATCATTTTTTTCATCTTTTTTCATCGTTTTCTCCATGTTTTATTTCTCGTTCTGTTCTTCGTCCTCTTCTTCTTTTTTCTTTCTTTTCCTCCGCAATACAAAAAAATGCAACTCAGTTTTGTCAGAATCTGCGCGTTCTGAACTGTACTCCGGAGGCCCTTCCATCTGTCCACGGCTCTTGGAAAATCTTGAAGCCATTTTGATGACGCGTGCACGAACCCACATGTGCTCTATACCAAACCTCTTGTCTCAATTGGTCTTGGAAAACCCAAGAAAACGGAAACATGTTAGAGGTTTGCAGATGCAGAGGTGATTCAAATTGCAGAGACCAGAGATTAAACTTTCGAAAAGACAGATGGCAAAACACACTCTTGTTCAGCTTCTTTCTTCATTTTTTCCCTCAGATGTCCAAGTTTCATCCAAGTTTTTTTCAACAAAAAAGGACCTGAGTCAAATTGTGAGAAGATCCATGTTCACTGCATGTAGTCCAAGTCCATCGTGAGACGGAGCTCTTGTAACTGCCACCACGGCCATTGGAACGATATTGTGGCAGCTTGAGATGGCAAAGATGATGATGCTTGATGCTGGGGACTTAACCAACTTCTTGTAGTGTTCTTCTTTAATTGGTTCTTTCAGGCTTGCCTGCCCCCAAAGACGGCACCGCGATAGATAGATTCGTTGTTGACTGTTTAAGGTTTTTTTTAAGTATAGAGCTGTTTTTTCAATTTTTATTTATCTTGTTTCTGAATTGTTGGAAATCAAAATTTCTTGCGCTGTCAGTTGTTCCTTGGTGCCCACTTCAAAACTAGCTAAAAACGCCATTCACGATCCAAGTCTGCGTCTTCCGACAAAATGCTTGTAGGCAATGGTCTGTGAGTTCCAATTCTGAAAGCAGGGCCTAACTCTTCAAGAGACGAAGGTCCACCGCCACCTTAGCGAAGGGGTAACTTGAGTGGGGAGCTTGTACAAGTGGACTGAAATTTTTATGATTCTCTTGGTGCGGGTTTGGGCTGAATATTCTTATTGATTTTTGAATGGTTCCAGTTTTGGAGGCTTTAAAGCAGGTGTTTGGCTTTGTGGGATCTCACGACCCTTCAAATTCACAAATTTTGATTTTCATGCGCAACGAGTGCCTGCATTTCCATTTGGTTTGGTTTTATTTTTTCATGTAGGTATGTCTTTTTAGTTTTGATTTTCATCTTAAATTCGATTTTACTTTTGATTTCACTGAGATCAATCTGATTTGATTTTGCCCTGGTTTGATTTGATTTGGTTTGATTTAAAATGAAGTGACGTGAATCAATTTTGATTGCTGTAATGTGAATTTGATTTAAATTTGATTTGATTCTGATTTTATTTAGTTTCATTTTAATTGAACTTTTGATTTTAAATTTAATTTTGATTTTATTTTCAGGTTGATTTCGATTTGATTGGATTCAGATTTCCGGTTTAGATTTGGATTCGGGTTTGGCTGTGGTTTACATTTAAATTTCAATTTTGATTTTGATTTTGATTTTCATTTTGATTTGATTTGATTTGGTTTGATTTTGATTTGATTCGATTCGATTTGATTCCTGATTTGATTCTGGTTTTGATTCTGTTTTTTGATTTTGATTTTGATTTTTAATTTAATTTGATTTGATTTGATGTGTTTTTTTTGTTGCAAGGTAACAAAATGCAAACTACTTTGCTGGATGATGAATGAAGCCTGGATCGTCGTGTTCTGAGAGACACTGAGAGCGGTAGTTTCACCTTGTTTCACTTAATTAATGCAGTCGGATTGAAGTGGCTTTGTTCTTGGGTGGTTTTTTTGGTTGGTTCTTTGTTTGTTTCCCTGGTTGTGTGTTTGCTTTTTCTGGTTTTTGGTTCTGTCTGCCACAATTATTCCACCGGCATGTGAATTCACATTGTTCTACTGCCATGAATTAGTGAAACACTGATTTCTATTGCAGCCTTTCTGGACAACTAGTAACCTGCATTTCGTGTGCAATAGGCGCTACCGGGAAAAAATGATTTGATTTGATTTGATGGATCTGATTTGATTTGATTTTGATTTGATTCGATTCGATTTGATTCTGATTTGATTCTGGTTCTGATTCTGCTTTTGATTTTTGATTTTGATTTTGCTTTTGCTGTTGCTTTTGCTTTTACTTTTGCTTTTGCTTTTTCTTTTGATTTTTGATTTTGATTTCGATTTTGATTTTGATTTTGCTTTTGCTTTTGCTTTTGTTTTTGCTTTTGCTTTTCCTTTGATTTTGATTTTGATTTTGATTGTGATTTTGATTTTGATTTTTATTTTAATTTTGATTTTGATTCAATTTTGATTTTGATTTTGATTTTGATTTTGATTTGATTTGATTTGATTTTGATTTGATTTGACTTGATTTGATTAGATTTGACATGAATTGAGTTGAATTGATTTTGATTTCGTTTGATTTGAATTTGATTTGATTTGCGTTAGATTTGTTTTGGTTTGTTTTGATGTGTTTCCATTTGATTTGGTTTACACGGCTTTTGGTTGCGTGATTGGTTGATTTTTTGATTGATTGATTGCTTGGTTCGTGGGTTGGTTGCTTGGTTGGTTGGTTGGTTGGTTGTTTGACTGATTGGTTGATTGATTTGTTGATTGATTGTGTGACCGATTGACCGACCGATCGATGGTTTGATTGGGTGGTTGGTTGGTTGATTGATTGGTTGATTGAGTTGCTGAGTGGTGAGTAGTTCTGATGACAATTTTTGATGCGTGATTGTGTTGTTTCATTTTTTTTGTTGATGTTTTTTTTGTCGCGGTATTGTTCTCAGGCCGCCAGTGGTGATGATGATGGTGGTCGTGGGTTTTGATGCTGGATGTTTGGTGAATGGTGATTGTTGATTGATGCCGATGATAATTTGGTGTTGTTGTGGCATTGTCGTTTTGCAATTTATCATGATTTCCGTTTGCAAAATGCTTGGCCACAGCGCCTTGCAATTTCCGAGTGCACTTTGGCAGGGTTTAGCGACCATAGCGGTTCGCGTTTTTTGCAGATCTGATCTGGCACAAGTCTTGCCTGATCTTGTCAAAAAAAAATCATGTTAGCATAACATGATGACAATTTATTCAACAAATCGGAACATGCGAATGAATCTTCAGCTCATGAAGTGCATGCCATAATCAGTTTGGACGCTTGAATTCTGACACAGTTTTGTTTTCAGTTTGGAAATTTGAGTTCTGAAATTTTGCGAATTTTCAGTGCAGTCACAGGTCAAGTGGCCACAAAACATTAAAATTAAGTGAACAAGAAGTAAGTAATGCTGATACATCCGTTCTGGCCAAGTGACAATTTTTGCAGTTTGGGCCTCCAAATGTTTTTTTTGCCACCGCCACGGGCAATTTTTGTTTTCCGCTGTCACAACTTGGCTGTGAACCCAGCGCGGTACCGAGCCTGCAGCCTTTTCGATCATCCGGGCCCAAAAAATTGTTGAAAAACAACATTTTGCGCTCGTCCTATTAATCACATCTGTTTTTTCACATCTGTTCTGAAAGACTGCCGGGTGCGATTTTCCACAACGCGGACGTTTGATTTCGATTTTTTTCGATAATGGTGTTTCAATCTTTTGGTCATGCATCACAATAGATGTGCCTGAACGTTTTGGATGCCCAGGCAAGGCCTCTTTGTTTCAGCATGCAATCCAAACAGGCCATGCTGAAGGAGTGTGGCGACAGTCATCCCCAGTTGATTGAACCAGTTTTGCGCATTCTTGTTTCTTATGCATTGCAAAGGTTCAATACACAGTCGCAATTTCTTGTTGGATCGGTCGATGTTGTGTCAATGCCGCCATTATGGTTGGCACTTTGACCTTGCAAATTTCACTGATACAATGAACACGGTACGGTGAGTCATTTCTTGTTCCGCCAACGAACGATACATCATATGTTTGGAACTTTTCAGAAGCAAAATGTGTGGAAACTTGTTGGCTGAACAACGTGTGACCATTTGCCGGAAGAAACGCGCTGAGCACACCATTTCGGATGATCATGGCCATCTTATGTGAGTTTTTTTTTGGCGTTTGAAAGGTTGGGATCAAAAATTTGGTTCTTCGCAATTTTGCAGCATCCGAACAGGATGACGACAAATTCAGGGAATGTTTGTTGAGCTTGTCGCATTCTTGCGAGGCAAAGATGAGGGAAAAGTACAACACAACACAAAATTGGTTGCCTTCGGCAATGTCTGACGGTCTGCGGATGCTTTTGTTTCAAATGACCAAATCCACTTGGCTTGTGACTGCCTCGCGTTGGTTTTTAAAGATAGCAATGCACATGGGCATTGGTGTTCCGTTGTTAAACTTGTCATTGCGTGATATGATATATCAATGACCAAATGGATGATGCGCCCATACGCATGCAGGAAGCCCCCCCAAAAATCCATTCCGCCTCCGTATCATTTGCAAAAGGACACCATCAGTGTGGTTTTCCCATGTTTGAGCGACAATATTTTTACTGTTCTCAATTATGAACCTTGTGAACAGCTGTTATGTGCAAGGGCATGCGGCCGGTCTGTAGGCAAAGACGACCACCGAACGTAGCAAAACGCGAAGCACTTCGTTTTGCCAGCGGGCCGGTGTTCAAATTATAAATCAGGTACAAAACTTTACAAAACCAAAAAACTAGCGATGAGGTTTGTCCTTTTTGGCCAAATGCCACGGAAAGACAATTTTGGGCATGCAGCATGGGTATGCCCCCTGCAACCGCACGCAGCCCGCCCGTGATTGTGTGTATGTCTTGTTTTCATAGTGAATTCGAATCAATTGTCAGATGAACCAATTCTGTTGTATTGATGCGCAGTCGATGAATAAAAGGTTTGCGCACATGGATTTGTGAAAGCTGCCGACAAAAAAACAAACCACTGTACAGATAAAAATGGTACGTCTGAAAAAATGCGTTTCATCGTAGGCACACGGGAGGTGATGATGCAGCAAAGTGTTGACCACGGACACTTCATCAAATTGAAAATCCTGCACATGTTTTTGGTTGGACTTTTTGCCAAGTCCACTTCTAACGCGGAAACAACAGGTGTTCCTGCAAAATTTGATTATGTTTTCACAAATTTGTTGGGGCTGGCATTGCTGCATTGTGGTGGGTCACACTCTGCGACAATGGACGCCATTGTATTGTTCGAAGGGACCGACATCAATGAACCTGTATGAATCAACAACATTAGTTGACTTAATTTAATTTTTTTTCGTTTGGAGGTAAATCATGACAAATTTGGGTTTTGATTGTTGCTATGTATTTTCAGGTGTCATATGGGCGGAGGGATTGTTGAGATGGGTGGAAACTGTGCACCAGTCCCATTTCAGCGCAATCTTGGAAAAAACGCGGACCCGACCAGATCGTTGCAGGAAACGAGGCTGCACGGTCACAATTTTGAACCAGGTGCTTTTGTTTCCAACGACAATTTTTTTTTCGTGTCCAAGTCCCAACACTGCGCAATGGCCGGGAATCAACCGACGATGGTTTGAATTCCAGTGATGGCACCGTGGCGTAGGAAATTCATCAAACGTAGGAAATTTAACAAAATCGTCGGCAGGGCCGGCCTGCAGTCAGATGGGATGATTTGTTTTTGACATTTGCGGTAAGATACGTCCGGCTAGACGTAGCACAGCATCAGCTGTACGTGGTTTGCCGGTCTTTGTGACTCCTGGGCTACTTGTGGCCTTGAAGTACCGTTGGCGTTTGCTCGAATGGGCAAAGTCTGGAAGGCGTAAAATGGAAAAGATAAACATCGGCGAGGCATAAACGGTGTTGCCAAATTATTTTTGGTACTTGTTGCGCTGGTGGTGTGTTGTCATTGGAGGCACAAAAATTTTCCCTTGGTTGCACTTCCAGACAAAATGTTGACAATTTCGATTACCTAGTTATTCTTGTTGGCCGTTGGAAGCTACATTTGCGGGTTGTTGTTGGTGTGGTTGTTGATGTTTTCGTTTTTTGCTGCGGTGGTTCTATGCAAGTTCCTGCGCACACGTCCTTTAATATACCGGCAGCTGTTGGATGCACATTGGTAGTGTGGCACGGGGGCGTGGGGTCCAAAACCACCGGCCGGGTTGATCTAAAATTCTGAACAAACAGCTGGCGTGATGAGCGACGACGAAAACTTGGTGGGATTCCGTCGGGCCACCAGGAAACGAATGATTTAAATGCTGCCGCGATGGCCAACTGCTGCAAAAAGTCGTTTTTTTAACATGGTGTTTCCGTTGTTTGTTTGTTTATTTGTTTGTTCGAGGGCGCGCTGCGCAGCAGGTGGGCGTTTCCAACACAGTGTGCGCCCAACATGCACGTTTAGCAAACTCCATCGCCATATTAGGAACTCAACTTGATTGGTCCGAAATGCTTCCATGGTTCAAGTCCACTCTTTTCTTTCGCCCGTCCGAGTCACCTCGATCCTAAAAGGACATTGGGGGTAACCTACGAGTCAGCGCAAAACTGTACAAAACGCGGTTCCAACATAGGCCATTCTGGCCTTTCACAGGCTGCTTTGACCCAAGGTTCATCAAAATATTGATGCGAAAATTTTGCGAAATTGTCGTCCCACCGTTTAGGTGGACGGCCTTGCCGTCGATGAGGTTCAGTTGAATAATTTGTGCGCCACTTCTTGTTTGGATCCCATATTGTTGTGTGCGTGGACCCAAGGTTCATTAAAATATTGATGTGAAAATTTTGCGAAATTGTCGTCCCACCGTTTAGGTGGACGGCCTTGCCGTCGATGAGGTTCAGTTGAATAATTTGTGCGCCACTTCTTGTTTGGATCCCATATTGTTGTGGAAGCAGGCCATTTTGCAAGCGCAGACCCCATCTTCATCGACAACCTAAATTTTGTCAAAGACGCCTGTGCCCAAAGTGGGCCCGCCAACCGGCGTGCAGGCCAAAAGCCAAAGCCAAAGCTAAATTTGCAAAGACCATTGGTTCACATTGTGTATTTGCATTGCGTGTTCCAGTTTTGCGTTCATGCGTCTCATGGTTTCTGCCCAGTCTTCCTCTGACACCCCAACCCATCCAGTAAGTGTTCGAAGCATCCTGCGTTGCAACCCGTCCACCCACTGTATCTGCACTTTCGTCAATGGCAACGTTGACAGCCCAAAAAGGATGGTGGGAGAAATGACCGCATCAAACAATTTCAACCTCAGTTTCAACGCGACATGTCTATTCAACAAAACGTGTCGGTATTTATGAAAATTCATCCAAGCAAGCTGAATTCGATGTTCCAATTCCACCTGGCCTCTGGACGCCAGATTTGCTGGGAGTTTGCGACCAAGATATTTGTGCGTCTCGTCTCCCCAAAGAATTTCCAACCAGGATTCGCAGCAATCCATATAGCAAGGACAATGTTGAGGACATGTCGTAAATATCTTTGTTTTCGACGTATTCAACACCAAACCAATCGCAGCAAGTTCCACAATCAAAAGTTCCAGCATGCAGAGTAATTCGCGCCAAGATTTTGCAAACAACAGTGAGTCGTCTGCAAATCGAATATTGGTAAGGCGTTCCGTGTGTCCAACATCAAATCCATGCAAATTCAATTTTTGTTTCCAATTTCGCAACGCCGACTCCAATCCAGCATTGAAAAGCATGGGGCTGAGGACACCACCTTGTTTGACACCACGGGTAATGTTGAAAATTTTGTCGCTTCCACGAGTTTGTCCAGCCTGCTTGCCGTACAGCCCGTGCAGCAAGTTCACATACATGTCTGGAACCCCCTGTGCTCTCAATGCATCAAACAGTGCCTTGTGTTCAATTCTATCAAAAGCTTTCTTCAAATCCAGGCCCACCTGTCTGGAACCCCCTGTGCTCTCAATGCATCAAACAGTGCCTTGTGTTCAATTCTATCAAAAGCTTTCTTCAAATCCAAGCTCGCTAACCAAAGCGGGGTTCCCCATTCCAAAGATTTACCACACATGTTCTCAAGGACAATCATGGCATCGTCAACTCCAGAACCTGATCGAAAACCAGTTTGATCTGCAGACTGGTGCTCGTCCAGAAGCGAATGCAAACGAAGTCGCAACAACCCGGCGAAGATTTTGTAAGTGATCTTCAAGACAGCTATAGGTCTCCAATTGTTTGGTTGAGTAACATTGCCTGTTTTGGGCAACATCGTGAAGACAGTGCGGTGCCAGGAGGTACCAAAAGTCTGTGTCCGGAGTGTTTCATTGAAAATGCCGAGCAAACATTGCAAAAGATCATCGCTAGCAAAAATGAACATTTCAGCAACGAGCCCATCCACATCTTCAGATTTGCGGCGCCGCATTCTTGTCAGAACTTCTTTCAGCTCGTCCATGGTGAAGAATGGAATGGTCGAAAAATCTGTAATGCCACAGCCTGTTAAAATATCATCATTGCAAGAATCAGTTGCAAAAATTTTTCCAAGAAACTGCGCGAAGTCATCATCTGACGGCCTTGCGTGTGCACGTGTTGGTTTGGAGTGCACTGGCCCAGGACATTGCAATACTAAACGGTCCAGATTCTCGAATTCAGAAAGTATTGTTTCAAAATTTCTATTTCGTTTGGCACGTAAAAACTGACGAATTTTTTTCCGTATCAATTTCGAAATGTTTGCCCTTTCTTCCTGCGATCTACTCTGTCGCCTTTGTTGCAGCAACGCCTTGATGTCAGGCTGTTGCCAGGGTTCAACGGGTGACATAGTGACTTTGCACCTCTGTTTGTCACATTGTTCTTTCGCCTTCAAAACTGTTCGTTCCAATTGTTGAATTGTCTGCGGTTTTTCACTTTCAAAATTTTGTTGCAATGCTTCATGGTACACGGTTTCACCTCCCTTGTTGGGCGCATCTGGCCTCCAGCCTTTGTTGTTGTAACGTTTAATCCTCCGAACTCGGGGTTTTGGAGAAAGCTGGATGCTGGCAAAAACAGCCCGATGATCCGACCCCAGGCCCAAACAATTGGTAGCATAGCATGCCACCACATCAACCGTTTGAGAAAGAAGGATAAAATCGATCTGACGCTTGACGCCCATCGAACTGCAGAAAGTCCATAAATGATCTGGGTGGTCAAATTTTGTACCTCTGTTCGCTGCTTTCATGGAAAACAAGTGAAGTAAATCATCCAAAAGTTGCCCACGATTCCCAACATTCAGCTGTGTATTGAAATCTCCACCAACGATGCATGCCATGTCATCTCCCTTCACACTATGTGCACGCATGACCGAGTGAAGTTGAAAATAAAATAGATCCAAAGTTTCCTGCGAATATCCAGTGTGAGGAGCATACGCTGCAACCAATCGCAAGCGACCACGTCGCATCCTCAAATCAATTGCGCATACCCTTTCCGAGATGGAGTGGACGATTTCGAGTGAGTCAACATGCCTCTTGTGCAACAATATAGCCACTCCAGCTGCATGCGTGCGAATGTTGGACCCAAAACGTTTGTGCCCACCCTCCAATGTAGCTTCTTGAATTGCAGCCCTCGTTTCTGAAAAGAGAATCAGATCTCATTCCAATGTTTCCAATTCAGCTAACAATTCGGCAATTTCTTCATCAATTGTCAGACGTGCATTTTTTGAATAAACATGGAAAATTTCGGCCGTTTTATGTGAGTGTTGTTGCGGCCTGGGTGAAACATTGTGACTGGGACTGCGATCTTCCTACGATGCGGCAGATGCCGCTTTGCTCTTTCCACCTCCTTTGCCGAGTTTGTTCAAAATACTTTTGCTCCTGTCGATCAATGCATGCAACTCGCTGCTGCCCTGGAGGTCATGCCACTGGCGCCAGTCATCAGCCCATTCAATGTTGAGATCACTTTGGAGTACCGAAATGGTGACCACTTTCTTGCCTTCAATAACCAAGGTCTCATAATCACCCTCGATGGACATCTCCCTTTTGACAAAGCCCCACTGAGCAAGCTGCCACCGCAAACCCAGCAGGAACAATTTGCGAGCACGAGTTGTTGTTGGAAGACCTTGCGTTGCCCACACCCTCCTTTCACCCATCATCAACGTCTCACTCCTCAGCAAAGCCACTGCCATGTCTCGATCGTACACGGACTGGAACTTTGCGAAAAGAAGTCCCTCCAAGGATGTGGATTTCATGTAAGCACCAACATGTTTTGGCCCGTCCATGTCTTGCATTTTTCGTGTCAGCCATGTGGTCGCCTCCTTCAAAGACCTCAACTCTTTCAAGCCACCTATCACAATCGTTCTACTTGTTTCATTTTCAAATCCTGCGGGCCGAAGTGTCAAAGCGTCAACTTGTGCCTTCAGATCTGCTAGTTCTTTGTCATGTTCCTGCCATTTGTCAACTTCGATGCTTTGCACGGATCTAGGCGTGTTGGTGCCAGACTTCATGGTTGCCATCAACTCCTCCAATTTGCTTATTTGAATTTCATGAGTCTTCAAACGTCCCTCCACCGTATCCAAACGAGAAGACAGAGTAGTGTTCAAACTGACCATTTGTGATTCCAAGGGGGCAATCCCATTCTGGATTTCACCTCGCACGATTTGAGCTAACATCTGATGTGACAGTGCTGTGTGTACGATTGGCTCAACTGGCGTTTATGGAACAGCTAGTTCTTCTTCACCATCCATTTCATGCAGAGGCGATGTCAACCTTCGCCGCTGTGGCGGTCGGGTGGGCGTCATGGACGCCATGGCCCTTGAGCCGAACTAGAGCCAAACTTGAGCCAAAAAATGTGTGCACTCATCATTACGTTTCAGCGTGCACAAAAAAGGTTGGAACCATTCTTGTGATGGAGTTAGGGCAAAAAATTGTGTTTACGAGGTTGGTGTTCCCGTCGCGCGCATCGATATGTAGCAACATAATAAGGCGTCAGCAATGGTTCTGTCTAGAAAAGTGAAGTGTTTATATGAAGGGTGGGCGATGCCTAAGCAAAAAAATGGGCACAGGTGAAGTTTGTGTTAATATGTTTCCCAAAATTTGAATGCAAACAATTCTTTGAAAATCATGTATGTGCCTTTTTGACGCGACAACCAACGGGCAGCCTATAAAGGAACGTGCGTTCGACCATAAGGTGCAATATTACATGCGCTGCAGGGATTAAAGTTTCGAAGCAGCAGGAGGGCAGCGCATGGCAACGCGGCCAGATGATTTTCAGCCATTGCATCGTGTTTCCCAAAAAAAATGCATGACACTAAGAATTGGTGACGCGCATGCGGCTTTTGGTGGCAATGTTTTAGCGTGGGGGGTTTCATGCTACGGCACATTGTGTGCGACTTGGTCCATGACAGTGTGACAGCAGGGAAAATTGAAACAGAACGCATTGCATTGTGTAAAGTTTCCCATAGTGGCGAACTGTCAGGAGCAAACAAATGAATACCCATTGTTTTTCAAGCCCGAGGCAAAATTCCGGAAAAAAACAATTTGAAGGCAAACAATGTATTAAACAATTTGGTGATAGCCTTGGCCTGGGCGTCAGCAATGCTTAATTTTTTGAGAAATGGTTTTCGAAATTTGACGAAATATTGTATTAAACCTTTTGTCGATACAATGATTTACCTGGTTGGGTCGATGTTGCGCAAGACATACAACTCTGGAATTGCTTGGCTCGTGACTTTGTGGAGTTCCATTTGCGATGAGACGAATTGTTTTCAGCAATTTTCTTGCTAGAATGTTTTCACTGGCCTGTGCCCTAAAGGGGCCCGCCATCCGGCGATCAGGCATGAAATGAAAATGAAATGGGTCCAGACGTGAATTTTTGCAAAGCATTTGACAAAATACCCTCGAACCTGCCGCCCGCAGTGTTCCACTGATAAAATTTTACTGTTTCAGCTCCTTGTTTCAGCACCGCCGTGGTTGGGAACAATTGCCGCGCACAATAATACAAAACAAGGTGGTCCAAATCCAAGGTGAACAAGTTCAACCATCCAAAGCATGCCGCGCAAACAGTTTCCATTGGGGTCACGGGCAATCAGAGCGGCGTCGTTCTTACCGTGACCCCGGTTGAACGACCTAAAATGTAGAATGCCCCCGTCCAATCTCTGTGAGGTTGGTTGGAGGCATGGCCGCAAAAGTGGTGGGCAACAGACAGAAGGGCAATGTGCAAATAGTCCGTGGTGGTGAACGTGTGCAGGCTTGCGTTGTTTTTTTGGGAGTTCCAAACCAGGCGCTGTTTAGGAACAACTGCCAATTTTTTGAGCATTGAACGGGCCGGTGCCAAACGAAAAGGGGAACAAAACATTGTTCCCACCAGAGTGCGGATTTACGCAACGCTCTAGCGTTTAGGTGACGCCCGTTGCCCTGTATCAGGTGCGGCCCCCATGCCGTCTCAGGGTTGAGGCCAACTTGGGTGGAGGCCGGCCAGGCAGCCCTGCTAAGGAAGCTAAGGGGCCGGCAGGTGGAAACGAAAATGCAAATGTACAACCTTAAATCAGCGCTGTCCAAAAGTCAGGGCATTTTCAACGTTGCCCCTCCAAAACTTATGGTCGTTATCTGCGCCGGCAATAACAGGATGCTGTCCGCCTGGGCCGCCATGGCTGTACGCAAAGATGGTTTGAAAAAAAGTGGAGGTGGTGATGGAGAATTTTTTTCGGCAAGTTGTGGGTTCACCCGGCGCTGTCGATTGGAATGCAAAAGCTTTTAAAAAAATCATGCCATTAGAATGATAGGGTGATTTTGCACATGCACCATTTTGGCACGCACCCTTGGTCGACGACATGTTTACAACAACATTGGAAATTAGCTGCGTACATTGGCACAAATCTTGATGATCGTTGGGACAAACCGGCGGGTCGTCGTCCTGTGGGCCGACCCCGTTCCACTTGGACGACTCAAAGCAAATTTTTCTGTGTTTTGCGAACTTGGCCGTGTAGGTTCGCGCAGGGACCCGGAATTACGTTCCACCTTGACGCGGTCAGTAACATTATTTATTTTTTTCGGCGTGATTTTAACATGGAAAAAAATGCTTGATGTACAGCTGTCGGTGGACCACTTCGTGACCTTGTAGCTAGCAATGATCCAGGCACAGTGGGTCAGAAACTTTGATCTCTTCATGATGTTTTTTCGATAAACATCTCCTGTTAGCATGTCGGGCTCGCTCTTTTTGGAGAAGCGGGAACGCAGTGAACTCTATGGTCTTCCGGGCCATTTGGGTTAGAATTTGTGACCAGCATGTCCTTGGGTTACTGCACTTGGATCAAATATGGCCTTTTGTGGGCCATCTAATCCTGTTTTGCACCTTGGTCTGGAATTTTTTGATATTTTAATTTGGTGCTTCGCGCCCCTTTTTTTTGGGTCCTTTGCTTTGCTTTGCGCCCGTTCCAGTCGAAGTGAGACACTCCCAGTACGGTCCCATGAGGACACGGGGTGAAAAGAAATGAAAAGAAAACAAGGCTTGCTCAATTCAATCGGTCATTTTGAAAATTTTGGCTGAAAGACATCCAGCTCATTTGCGAAGCACCTTCGATCCACGTTGAACAGGTTGGAAAGTATTGTTGGGAAAAAAAAATAGCCGACTGTCCCATCTCAACGCAGGTCGGCCAAGTTTCCGATGAGGTTTGCACGAAAAATTGTTTTGCCAGTCATTTGCCGGTGACCACAATACAGCGAAATTAGCCCAAAAATGCGATGTAGCAACACGGTGCGCCAAAAATGTTGTTGCTTTGCCCACTGTTGGCTCCAGCTTTGTAGAGGGTGGATGGTCATTTTTGCTTGCTTCGGGACCATCGTGTCGCGCCAATCCTCATCGCTCAGCCGCACCCACCCGATTACACTCCGCAACATGCGTCTCTGTAAAGCATCCAGCTTCATTGGCAGCGGGAGGACAGAGAGGCCAAACAAAACCGTCGGTGTGATGCAACAATCGAAGAATTTCAATTTCAGTTTCAATGAAATATGTTTGTTTGTCAATATTGTCCGAAATGTATGAAATTTTGCCCAACCAAGGCGAACACGATGATCGAATTCAGCTTGGGTTCGCTTCTTCATTTCGCCAGGTAGGAGTTTTCCAGGATATTTATGGGTATCCTTCCCATGCAAAACTTCGACCATGTCATCTGCAATGTCAATGTGCATTGGGGCGTCCAAGGACTGAGTAGTCATATTTTGGTTTTGGATGTCCCAATTTCCAAGCCAGCTCGTTGAAGTTCTTTTCCACAAATTTCTAACATGGCCACCACATCTTGCCAAGAAGTCGCGTAAAACAATATGTCATCAGCATAGCGAACGTTGGTCAACTTCTCATCGATGCCTAAATCCAGACCACGGCTCCCAATCCGAACTTTCCATCGGGATATACCATCTTCCGAAATCGCGTTGAAAAGCAGCGGGCTCAAAACATCACCTTGCTCGACACCACGTTGAATAGGAAATGGTGTATCGCCTTCAAGCATTCCAAGTTGTCCATTGTAGACTGCACGTAATAAATTAATGTAATGTTTCGGCACATTTTGTTGAAACAAAGTTTCAAACAAACAGTCATGGTCCACTCTGTCAAAAGTTTTCGCCGCTGCGTTCTTCCGTTTTCTTTCTTATGTAGGGTCTTTTTGACCTCGTGCTTGTGGCACCTTTCACCTGCAGTTTTCCACTTGCGGTTGACTGTTTCACCATTCCGCTGGGAATTTTTCTAAACAGAAAATTTATTTTTCAGGCATTTAAATCCTTTGAAAAATTTCAGCATATAGGCCCTAGGTCAGTCTCACCAGTGGAGATGGCGATGGAGAGAGAGAGAGGTACGACACATTGTGTTTACCGTGCCTTGCCTTCCTCCTTGAAGGTATCAACTTTTGATTGAACGACCATTATGTTGGCCATTGGTTGTCCTCTACCCGCTGTAAGGCTACAGTTTCCGTGTCGTCATTGCCAATGGGGTGATTTCCAACATTGTTGAAATCTGGTTTCACTTCCTGCTGGAGGAGCGACGAGCTCTACACCATCCGATCGAATGATTAGCAGCTGAACTTGCCTCCATGCACTGCCCTGGTTATCGGAGTGCCATGATTTAGAGGTTCCAATATTTGCGTATAAACATGCCGCACAAGCTCCAGCTGCTGTTTCCTATTGTTTTCTTTATATTTTTGGCCTCGTTATACCTGCAGCCATGGCCACTGCACCTTTGAAGTCGTTGATCCCAACCTGCTGCAAGAATTGAACTCCTCCCAGTCATATAGATGATCTTCTTTAAACTCCTTCGAGTATCAAATCAACAGCTTTGACTTTGAGAAAATGCAGATCCCTTTCTTATTCCATCAATTCCAGTTTGTCATGGCTGTCTCCAGTTTCGAAACTATGATGCTCCAGTTTCGGGTTTCTCCTTGGTCCCAAATTGTGTTGACGCAATATTGGAAATTGGGGCAGCACTTTTCGACCTTACCATCATCACGTTGGGTGATCCGTGCGTTGATGTGGAATCCCGGGGGTCGGCGACGTCAAGGTCGTCAACCACATATTATGGGACGAGAAAATGAACATGTATTGCAGGTGGAAGGGCCTTGGACGCTGGATGGCTCTTGATGACGTGCATGGGAAGAACAATATGCAGGACTTTGTCTCATTTTGCATTTCCTGAGCGGCATAGAGTTTCACAATTTTGTTGACATTGAATTTTCACGCCTGTGCCCTTAATTAATGGGCAGCCAGTCGGCAGACAGGCTTCGACTCGACTCGACTCGACTCATGGCTGTCTCCAGGATGAGTCCTCTTGTACCTACTCCACATCTTCGGCAGCGCCGGGACAATATCTCCAACTTCAAAGTGCTTCTAGTTGCCATTCTTCGACCCGGCTTCTCGTCCCAGGCATTGTTCTTGCTCGACTTGCTCCAGTTCGACCTTGTTGGTTTCATCCTTCGAACGCTCGAAGTTCGGAATGCTTGTGCTTGATGGCCTTCTGATTCATGTGTTTTGCGTGCTGGCAAAACCAGTCTCCACATAGCAGCTGTAGTTGGCAGGGGCCGCCAGGGGTTTGCCGGGAAACCACGGCTTTCTACTTTCCGGTTTTTTTCTTTCCTTCTTATACAGCTCCTAACAATTATGGCGCGTGGTCACGAGCCCTGCCGCGCGTCACATTTTTTTCCTGTATCATTTTAGTTGGCTACAGCTTTGCCGTGCCACAGCTTCATTTTTATTATCAAAAATTCTTCCTTTCTTTCTCTCGCGTTCCATGGTTGGAGGTGTTCCACCTTGCCCTTTCAATTTGCCCTGTGTTCCAGGTGCCACTTAGCATTTTCCCAGCAGCTATTTGCTCTTTTGTCAACTTTCATTGTTCCTTGTTTGTACTCATTCGTTCTGCCCAGGGAACTTGGTGCAGACGTGTAGCCTGACTGAGGGCTGCATGACGCTTGAAGATAAACCTGTGGATGGTTTACCTCACTATCACCTTCTAGGCTCGTATCACAAACGCAAAAAGCTGATTAGGTCCGAAACGTGAAGCGTATCGGAAGTCTAAGTGTGCACTGTTACAAGAGTCTTGGCCCCTAGGAACAAACAATTGCACACACTGACGTGTGGATTTTTTTGGTGGGTGAATTTGCAATTTTTTCTTGAAACACCAAAAAGGGCCATCAACATAATCTGCCCTCGGGCATGCAGGATCAAATTCAGAGTCAGGCCTCCAAAACATATATGACGATTTTTCAATACATGCTTATTTTTGTTTGTGATATTTACCCCAAACCCAAGTTCGGTGTCCGATTTTGCCTGGAAATTTTTTAGCAAAAACCTGCCCAAATATCTGCACATGCTTGCGCCATGCAGTATTTCTATCATGAAACCACCAACCTCCTGGTTGCAAGACTTCATCATGTTGCAAGACTTCATCATGTCAAGGGTTGTGGTGATTTTATTTTTGTTTAGATTATATTGCAAGACACGCATGCTAGTTCCACAATGAGGACTGCAATCATGTGGGCCGAATCGCCATGTAAATTGGCATAAAACAAAAAATCATCAGCAAAGCAAATATTTCGTTTGCACCGATGTCTGTAGTATGGTGTTACGATTTCAATTTCCATTATTCCAAGGCGACATTGAACAGAATGGCCCTCCAAAATGGTCGTGAGATGTTACGAACCAAAATGGTTATAACGTTTGACAAGTACATGTTTCAATGTGCCCTTGGCTTTGTTGTAAACCGAATTCAAACATCCGGGAGTGACGACAAACATCTTATGTTCGATGCTTGGGTAATGTTTATTACTATGTTTTTCCTTTGTGTTTGAATTACTTGCGCTAGCACTTACATCAGGTGAGTGGAGCAGACTTGATGGATTCCAGTGTGGTATGCTACCTGGCGTGTTGGATGGGCGTGCTTACCAGGAGAAGGTTGGCGTGGAACAAAGACTCGGAAAAAAACGAAACAGTGAAATGTTTGGATTATTCCCAATTCGCTACA
>VSDK01004568.1:341958-397713 GCA_009767595.1 Symbiodinium kawagutii | reverse complement strand
CCTGAGCAGTTCATTATAATTGAACATCACAGGCAAAGTTTTGTTGCGTAGTACAGGTACGTTGGCCCTGAGTGATTGTTACATTCATTCTCAGAAATTCAGCCATCATGAAACATACTTTTTTTGGTTTCCACCAGGCATTTTGGAGAAATGTTGCGTTTATATCGCGCCAATTTTCGAGCCATGTCGGTGGCAGGCAGTTCTGGTTTAGTAATGGCACGAGGAAACAAAAAAAAACGAGCTACATTAAGTGGCAGAAGTGTTGAATTTGATCTGATTTCGCTCAGATTTCACCAGTTTCAGTTCAGCCTCCAGGTCTTGTTGCGATTTCAATCGCCCAACTTGGAAATTGCCACTCTGGAGTTGGATGACCTCGTGAACTGTGCGGTCCCATCGCATGATGGCACTCTTCTGGCGGTAGGCTGCAAAAAGCATGGAGGAGGCCCTCGCGGAAGGAAGAGTGTTTCTGTTGCAGCACAAGATTCAGACACCATCCAGGCTTCAGTCAGCAGAACCATCGAAGGTTTACAGCTGTGAGACCCAGTTTCCAGAAAAAGGGAAAATTTGCCAGTGATACTCCCTCACATGCAACTCATTTGAAGATTACGGGCTTCAAGCTTCATCCGAAGGGCTGAAACCATCTCTCGACTCCAGATTCCACGATGATTGTTTCGGGTCAGGCAGCCGAAAGTCTGCAACAGGCGGGCGGAAACCTGTAGATGAAGTGCTTGGAGCACAGTTGTTTCTAAAAGATAATGGGCACCAAAATCACAGTGAGGGTCATGCAGCGTGGGGCAGCAGGTCCTCTGAAGAGCACGATGGCCAACTGGATGAAATTGTCAAAATCAAGTGAAGTCTGCCGCTGTTTGGTTTCGAGTACACTACTGCTAATATTGGGGAGTTCAATGGGACAAAAAATCTTGCTGCCTATGTTTCCTTTCATTCTTGGAGATTCTGCGTGATTTTACCGTCGAGGAAGCAACCACCACTAACCACCACGCTGTCTCAGATGGGCCGAAAATTCCCTGCAGGCCTCCTGGAGTCCACCCACAGTACCTTGTCAGTTTGGAGCCTGGAAACTCGAGAGTTCCTTGCCCAGGACTGCGTTTGCGAGGCCGCGTTACACACTGAGCTGGATAGCTTCCCCAAATTCTGACCATAAGCAAACTTCACACGCTTGCCGCCGCTTGCCTATCATTTTTATTGTGCTAAGCTTGCTGGTGATGCATACACGGACATGGTGACACACAGGCGCTCACCGAGAGAGACACGGGGCCTGTCGCAACGGGGTGCACCTTCGCCATGGACACGTCGGGAGTCGACCTCCCCGAGTAGCGCCCAGGTTTTGGCGAGCCAAGGAGGTTCACCTCACCGCCAGCATTCCCGCCCTGTGCTGGCTGAATAGCTCCGAGTTGGTGGTGGTGCTGCGGGACATGTATGCAGCCACCTGATGCAAGGAGGGAAGGAATGAAGAAATAGATACAGCACGGTTGGGAAACAGATCTTGAAACATTTTTATTTTCCCAGGTCACAGGTCTGTTTCTATTTGGGGGGAGGTGGTATGACCTCCTACCAAATATCGCCCATGTTCTCTTGTCCCGTTCTCTACCTGTCCGAGGTTGGAGTGGTGAATATTGAGTCGGGTGCACTGGTGCAGAGGCCAGGCCCTGCAACTGGTGTGCAAGCATAGCAAGAGGGAGAGAGCCCAGCAGTTTGCGCACCTGTTAGGTGGTCATTTGGGACTTGGCGGCCTGAAGTCATTGCTGCCACCAATTGCTGTCCCTGGATTGCTGTTGGCATGAGGACGTTGCTTGACTTAGACACACACAAGAGCTTCTTGTTGATTGTTGGCCTTGGAATTGCTTGTCCTTGGTTCTTCAGAGCCAACATGGAATCAGGTCATGTTGCTAGTTGTATTCTCTTTCAACTTGGAAGATGTTTGAGTGCATGCTCGAAATTGCGTTTGTATCCCATTGAGCAAGTATATTAGAATAGTATAGTATACTGTATTACTTTGGATGTGGACATGACGATGGGGTCGCACAGTGTCACAGTGAGTACGTCATGTAGACTGATGGCCCTGATGGCATCCTCATGTTCTGAAACGATCTCCACGCAGGGGAAAGAGCTCTCAATGCCGCGTGACAGTCTTCTCCGCAAAGGGAGGTGGATGCATTCTGCCGGCAGCGGTCTCAAGCAAGTACACTCTGACACGCCTTACCACCGGGCATGCCAATGCTTTGCCAGCAGTGGCTTCCAACGAGACTGGCCACTTTTTAGCGGTACCTTGTCTTGTTTGATCAAGTCGCTTGATTTCATGAAGATTATCGACGAAGTCAAATGTGTGGTAGTGTCAGATTTCAGACAGAGGTGTTGGGTCCAGAGCAGCGGTTTTTTTGCAGGTGGAAAGTGAGGATGGCACAGACCATTTGGAAAGTACGTGCGATGGATCTACAAGAACGCCTCGGACAATCTTTTCTTGCGATAGCACTGGGATTCTTGTCTCTGCATTTGGGGAGCCTGGTGCAAGTAAGAGAATCATGGAGAACGAGAGACCGCCCTGACAGCGATGGAGAGAGAGAGGAAGAGAGAGACGGGAGAGAGACCATGAAAAGCAAAGACGAATCTGAACAGCAACTTTGATGGACTGATGGACTGATGGACAGATGGACGGACACACGCACACACACACACACAGAGACAGAGACTGCAAGCCTGGCCACCGCGCACAGATATAGATACGACGGACTATGAGGCAGGTTAGCCGTTATACCGTTGCATGCTTATATTGCACTAACACATGCATGTATGCACATGTATTCTAAACTCAAAGGACGTCTAAATGTAAAAAAAGCAAAAAGTAAATCAATGTATTCAATCACAGAAACAAATTGCACACATGGAGTCATAGAGTTCTACACATTTGAGACGCTGATTTGCATCTCAGGAGGCGGTCCAGGCCGGGTGGAGCTGGGAGGTGTGCCGTGGGCTCATGTTGGCGTAGTGCCCATGCTGACTGTTGCCGTAGGCGCACGGAGCCACGCCTGATGGTATGGCAAATCGATGACACAAAGATGCAGAAGGCAGGAGCGGGACCAGAAAGATGTCTTTGAATTCGCGCTGTCTCAATCACCTTCATCATCATCATCATCATCATCATCACCATCATCATCATCATCATCATCATCACCATCATCATCATCATCATCATCATCACCATCATCATCATCATCATCATCATCATCATCATCATCACCATCACCATCATCACCATCATCATCATCATCATCATCAATGCCATTGACAGAGTAGTCATCGTCACAGTCACTGCCATAGTCATCGTCATCGTCATTATTTTGATTGTCATGATTTTTGGTAGGTTTGCGAAATCTTTGCTTGGCAGACCGCTGGTTGCTTTGTAGTGGATATACTGGGCTTGACCACTGGCACTCTTTACTGACCATGTAAATAATTTTACAGTGCAATGTTCGAACCGGAATGAAAGACAGGGCGGTTTTACAATACTTAGTCTTCTTCAGTCCTTTCTCTCTTTCTTAGCTATGCGTAAGCTGTTCTTAAGTCGCTACACGGCAGCAACCTTAAGATTCCAAAATGCTTCAGCAATGTACAAAAGACGTGGGTTCTCAGAGTCTAGTTCTTACTGTACAGTACGGTTTAGGTCCTCTTTTTGCCCGGGAGTTGTAATTAAGAACCGTCCTTGGCAGCTTGAAATCGCAGGTGACGCCTCCAAATTGCAACGCCGGATATTTGGTCAGTGTGGCTCTGTCTGGATCGCTGCTGGCTGCCTGTTTCCACATCCATGACTCTGGCATGGACATCCTGAAGGCTTGCCTCCAACAGCGATGGCACTGGAGCATGGGATGTTGACGGCATTAGCTTCTTCTTGTCAACATAGTACATGTGAAGATATGTTGTTTATGATGTGATCCGTCGGTCTTTAAAGATTTTAGCTGAAGAGTCAAGCTTGATGTTCCACTGGCTTTGCCTCCCGTTGACCTCGACAGTCACAGGTCTTTCGGTTGCCTAGCGACAAGTGGCCTAGGGATGAGCTGTACAGTCAACCATTGGATCATGGAGACAGACATCGCACCGTTGCAGTGAAGTCCTACAGTGATGGCTTCGCTGGCATTGCTGCCGTGGCTGGGAGTCAGTCTGGTCAGTTTGTTGGCTTCGCCTGCTGGACCGGCCAGCAAGTTGCCATGGAGAAGCTCAGGTGCGCTAAGCTGGGGATGGAGGTGGTGGATTTGGCTTTTCTTCCTGGGCAAGACTGTTTGGTCCCTCAGCTGCAGCCAAGGCAGTCTTTGGTCTTTCAGTCTTTAAGGGTCTCGTGATTGAACAATCATTTCCTTTAGGGTGGAGTGGAGCGATTCTCCTGAACAATTGAGGCAGGCTTGGTGAATCTGAAAGACCCCAGTACCAGCTTGACAGATAAAAATGCAGGGTCCATTTGCTGCATATGGAACCTTTCTACACCCGGGATGGCTCAGCTATGCTGTGAAGTTCGCCTTCACAGTTCACCACGGGGGCTCTCCTGCATGGCAGTGGGTCATGACTTTCAACGCCGACAGCGTGAAGAAGACCGACGCGTTCCTTCACCACCTCCGTCAGGCCGGCGGCTCCTGTCCCATGCAGGGCTCGTGACAGATACGCTTCCTTCGGTGCAAGTGGCGACCAGTGGCGATAACTCGCACGTCGTCGTGCACGAAATCCGGACAGGCTTCCGGACGTTCTTCGATATCTCGCAAGATGCTGAGGGTGCCAGGAGGCTTTCGGCTGTCCCAAGGATTTTGCGTTTTGCCTCCTCTGGTCGGCTCCTGGCGGTGGGCGACAACTGCGGGCAGGTTCATTTGTTCCAATTGGGCCGTTCAGCCAGTGAAGCGGCAAACGGCCGAGCCATCCCAGCTCATCGGGTTCTGTGCCTTAGTGGTGAGGTTGTTGACGTCGTGCTGCATGATGAGCAGCTTGCCCGTGTGGCTTGCTGGCATGCCCCACAATCCCAACATGACGAGAAGGAGGAGCCCGACTCCGAAGAGCAAAACAAGATCCTGGTTGGCTCCATTTGCTTTTGATATGCAGTTTTTTGGTCCTTTCTTTCTTCCGATTTCCAGGATGTTGTCCCCTAAGATAGGTCCCTAACTACGATGAACACACATCGTTTTGGTCCTATTTCTGTGGATTTGTTAGGGCATGCTGGAAGCCCAGCCCAGGTCTATGATTTGCTGAACCCTTGCCTGGAGTTTCTGCTGCCAGATTTGAAGATGCAGGCAGAGGATGCCACTTGGCTTAGAGAGATTTCAGCTTGAGATTCTTTTGGCCTAAGCTGAAACCCACCAAAGTTTAAAGCTCTGTATGTACGGACAACTTCTTTTTGCTCGCACACTTTTTCATTTTCTCGCTTCTCTTACAGCTTCGCTACCTCTGTTTTGAAAGCCAACTTGAACATGGGACACATGGGGATGCATTTTCCATGGATTCGGTTCAGTTTCATTCTTCAAGATGGCGCGCACTGAGTCAAGCTCTGCCTTTTGTGCGCAGCTGGATTTAATGCCCAGTCTTCTACACCAGCAGCTGCCAGGCTTAGGCCAGGAGTTGACTGTCAGACGGCTGGGCAGTTGCACTGGACAGAACATTTTTCCAAGACGCTGAGTTGATCTTCCTCCCCTCGCATTCCATGCATAGCTCTCACCATGTGTGCAACAGTGTAGGATTATTTAAGGTATCCTTTTTCAAGAAAGCTGTCTTAGATGTCTCCATCCGCAGAATCTGTGGACAGAGACGTAGAAAAATCCGTCAGGATGGACGCTGCTACATTGCTGCGCGTGCCGGGGTCAAGCTCAACACGCTCGACTTCTAGTGAGGCTCTCCGCCTCGCCCTTTCAAAGAGATGCGCAAGGCCGCAATGCACCTGGGCAGCAATCTCCCCAAGGGAGGGGGGAGCTCAGAAACAAACCAGTATTACTATAATCAAAATATTGTTTAATTAAGCAATTGGAACATCATGAAGTAATAGACGAACCATTAGTTAGCCATCAATCTATAATCATCCAGAAATAGTTCAATCAGAAGGAGAGTTCTACGCTGGTTCTTCAGTGGCCAAGGTGTTGGACGTTGCTCTGCAGCACAACGAGTTTGGCGTTGTGGAGGACGGTGTGTCACGAGCATGTCGGACTACAAGCATTGTGAAAAAAACTGGAATCTCATGCGAATCTGATGGGAATCTCATGGGAATCTCATGGGAATCTCATGGGAATCCATGTCTTTAGCCATTTAACTCAGGACCTGATGACAGTGCTGATGGGTGAGCACAGGTCGGCCGCGGACTATGGCCACGCTTGGGATCAACTGGGCGAGAATGGGGAGGTCTTGGGCCGAGCAACTCGGACTCAATTCAGTCTGGTGGGTTGTGGCTAGAATTGCGGCCATCAGAAATCCGATGTTCATCGATGTTCATTCTTTCACATGGTGGCTGAGGCGCTCCTGGCCTCATCTCTTCCGTCGGAGCACCTGGCCCTGACGAAGACCGTCGTTCGTTTGCTGCGCTTTCGAACCGCCACGTTGCCAGACTTCCTAGACATGGTGTGCTGGGGAACGCCTGGAGTCCCAGCTTAGAGTCCTAGCTTCCCACAGCCATTGTGCTTCGCGTGGCAATGCCCCAAGGCCAAGACACTTTGAAGTGACACGAGCTGGCGAGACTTTGGAGCCCTTGCCTTCAAGAGGACAACTGCAGGACCGGGTAGCCAATTTCACTGATAGCAAGCAGGGGCAATGGTGGTAGTGATTCGAAATCTCTGGCTTGAGCGATTTTCAGTGAACAGATTTTTCTGCTGATGACTGATGCCTGAACACTTTTGAACCCATATTTCCACTCGGCTGTTTCAGATAATGCCAGGAGAACAAGATGGTAATTCGCTCTTACTGCTCTCCAGTGTACCGGCCAAAAGCACGGGAGTTTGAAGGTGCAGGGGGACACTGCGTTACCATTGCATTTGTTCCCAGGTTTTTCTCCCGTTGAGTAGATGATACGAACACGATGATGAGTCTGGCCACATGTTCAGGAGATTAAATCCAGTCAGGAGAGAAATAGGGCACTGAGACAGCAGACAACATGGCCTATCATGACATGTTCAAAACAGCTTTATGCCGGAGCCTCTGTGAGGCCTGGTGCCTCATCGTGAGGACTGGGTGTGGGGCGTATGGGCTGCGGATGGCTGTTAGATGTGTTGGGCTTGGGGATGCCATTGACGACCCCAGAGGACTCGAATCTTCCCGAACGACCAATCGAAATTCGAGTGTGGTATTTGCGTGGTGCTTTAGACGATGACATTGGCATGATCCGTGCGCTCAAGGCAAAGGGGAGTGGGAACGGATGACTGTGGGCGGATAGAGGGTGACGTGCCCTCGAAGCTTGTAGGATTGCGTAGGTTATTTGGTGACACGCGAAACTGGTCGTGTTCTTTTTGCTAAGCTTTGGCTGAGGACTCCGAGCAGGAAGAGATCATGCGGACCAAGTTTGTGCACGTTTTGCTTGAGGAGCAGTGGAACAAGTTGGGTTACAAGTATCTTGAAGCACTTGGACACGTCAGACAGTGTGGGAAAATCCTCGCCGGAAATCAGCAGCTCGCCTAGTAATTAATGACTTGGTTTTCTCAGGCAATTTCGGCGCGAGTTGGTGGTCTACTTCTTGTACTTAATCTCATGGGCAGCCTGGTGCATGGCTGGGCGCAGCAGCTGCCCGCCACCTCCGACATTGGGAGAAGATTTGGGACACCTGGCAGGTGCCATGGCTTCACAGGGCTTCCGGGGAGATGTGTAGATGCACTGGTCATTTCCGGATTTAGCGCATTCGATTACCGCTTGGCAGCTGATTGCTGTGCAGCTTGAGGCTTTATGTTTCAGCTGCTTTGTGCTGCTTGGATGCCATTCGCTGTGCGAGGGCAGGCATTCAAACTGAAAGCGTACAGTTCACTCCAAACGAAGTTGTGGACTCGTTCAAATTGACTTAATTGATTTCAAAGTGACCGCCTCCTTCTGAGCTTGCTCTGCTAAAGCAGAAGCTACGTGAACAAGTGGAATCTGCAAATCCGAAGGAACAATCCGGGAGCATATTTGGCACATTTGTGATGGAATTGATAACTTAGGTGGTGTTGATTGTTTGTCAGATCTTCTTTCTCTATGAGGACAGCTTGGACTGTGAATTGGAATCATCCTATCACCCTGTAAGCACGCGGGCAAGCGTGTGGTAGTTGCACTCTGCATGGTTTGCAGAGCCTGCACCTCAAGAGCCGTCGGAAAGGTTGATGGTTCTGCGGCAGGATTTGTTTGCGGTCATCAAAGGCAGATTGCGATTGTGAGTTTGACCGCGACATGTTGTATCAGCAGAGTCTGTCTGCAGGGTCTGGTGCTTGCAGGAGTCGCAGCAATTTTGCTTCGAGTTGCGGAGAGCAGAAGCTTAGACGCGGTGTTTGTGCAAAGCAAATCTTAGCAACCAGAGACACAGAATACCATGACAGAAATAAGAGAACATGTGCCTCCTTTCATTTCTCCCTGCACTTCCCTAGTTTCAGGAAACTCAAAGCAGATGGGCACGAGCCCGTGCCATTTGGAGCTATTCGAACACCTGGAACAATCTGGATATGGCTCGAATCGAGCCTAAGCTGGCCAGTAGGATATGGTTTTCTTGTCACAGTCACCACTTTCAGATTCAGAGCATGGGAAGTGCTTTCGCTCTATCTCTCTCCATCTCTCTCCATCTCTCTCCATCTCTCTGTCTCTCTCCATCTCCCTCTCTCTATCGCACATGTACAGTATCGCTCCAAATTGGTGCTTCAATCTGGGTATGGGTTCTAGATGGCCGTGACCAGTTTTGCTCAAGCCTTGAGGCATTAGTCACCACGGCGGTGGTTCGGAGCCTTGTTGATCGAACAGGCCATGCCCTGGGAGGGGAGAAGAATCATTGGCCGAAAGTGGAAAGGAAGTTGGTGACTTGGAGCGTGATTCGATGAGATTTGATTGGATTAGATTAGATTAGATGAGATGAGATTAGATTATATTAGATGAGATAGCTAGATAGCTAGATAGCTAGATGGCTAGCTAGATAGATAGATAATTAGTTAAACAGACAGACAGACAGACAGATAGATATCTTAGCAGCGCATCACCATAGTTGTACAGCCACGAATTTTTCCAGCTGCAATGTTTTATTTGTTCACACCCTGTAAAGTAGCCTGCGCGCCAATCGGGCGTCTCTGTGAGACGGCGGGACCGATTTAGCCACGAAGGTGGACTCGTGGTGCCTAGGTGGGCCCCGCAGTTGCCGGTGGTGAATGAAACTTCTTTGGATCGGGATCTAAGAAGCTGACGGTAGCTGATCCACAATGACATAGATACCTTGACCCTCCCTTACCCTTCTTTTTTGGGGTCGTTTGATATGTGCTTGATTTTTGGGGACGTTCCCTTTTTTTGGGGGTCACTTCCCAAAAAAAAGATCCTCAACCAATGTGTGCATTCTGTAAGGTGGCTCAACAAGCCTTCGGCACCCCATGGGCCTCCTTTGAATGCTTTTGTAGGATAGGGGACGACTAAGGAAACATGCATTCTTGAAATTGCTAAACATAGGATCAACATGTCCGCAAAATTGGCTCAACATGGCCCAAACTATCCCTCCTCTAGAGGGACTTGGAAAAGCTGTCCAACATAGGCACCTGAAGGGGCCCCTCCATACCTCCCAACTGGCCAGCACAAGGCACAACATTGCTCCAACCTCCCCCCCACTTGAATCAGCATAAGCTCAACATTGACCCAAATGCGCAACGCTTGTGGACACCTTACAGCAACAGCCACCCCCGTCCCACCTCGAGGTTTCCCCTGCCACAAGCCCAAAGCCAACAGCCGGATGGACGATGGACGGACGGACGGATGGACGGACGGTCTCCAAAATCCTCCAAAAATGAAAAAAGGTACGTTTTGCAAAAAAAGATCCTTCAGTTCGGATGCGTCCAGGACGGACGGGTATTTCCGTCCTTTGGACGCAAATTTCCGTCCTTTCGGACGGGTAAGCCGGAGTGTCCATGGAAAAAAGGTACGCTTAGGAAAAAAAGATCCTCACCCATTCAGGCGTGAGCGGCAAGAATATTGTGAGAACAGCTTGAAAAAAAAACATTTGGCAGCTCCAACAAGCCTGAAGTTCAGGTAAAACAATCTTGGGGACTAAGAACTGGGTCGGAAATCACGTGATTCATCAAAACATAAAAGCATTCTTGCCCATGATTTTCGGATTTTCGTTGATGAGATCGCTCATGACCAGTTCAACACTTTTTGTCCTTATCAATTCCATCCACCCTTCATCTTTACGAAAAATACATCAGGGGATCCAAAAGGGAGTGGCCTGAGCCGCAAGGCTTCCTAAGCTTGAGATGTAAGCTAAAACTGTTCTTGTCATAGCTTTACTTGCCAGCACAGCTGGCAGCTGGGTGGGTGGCACCTCTTCTGAGATGGGAAGGCAAGGAAGTGCCAGAGTGGAGGATTGGAACCGCTACTGCCAAAACTATGCAAAAAAGATCCTTTCTGAAAGAAAAAGTACTTTCGTCAAAAAATACCATTTTTGTTGAATCACCCCAAAAATTTGGGGTCGTTGGAGACTCCAGGTAGATAGATAGATAGATAGATAGATAATGATGGATAGATCATGATGGATAGAATGGATTTACACACGCACATCTGTACTTATCCATTTACATGTCGTTTACATTATCTATAGAACGGGTTGTGACTTTGCGCTGCCTATTTTGCCCTTGGCCAGGCCTCTTTACTGAAGATGGGAGCAACTTGCTCGAAGGCAGAAATCTGCTGGCCATCACAACCGTCTTCGTTTGTTCCAGGCCAGTCCTGTGACAAGGTTTGGCTTCTTCAATGCAGCCGGTGACCACGAGAGTTGGATCCACTCAAGTCCAAGTTCTACTTAGATAAGGTACACTTGTCAATGCTAAGTAGAACTTGAACTACCTCAATTTAAATATTTTCATCATTATTAATATTACTATTATCTATTGATACGGTTCTACTTTCCTTTCGAGAGCTATTCAGGATGTCAGACGAGGAACGATGCCATTTTTTCTGCATGAACTAAGATCTCAAAGCGAATGATAAAGGAATTCTTCTCAGAAGCACTGGAGCATGCAGAGCATGCACTTGATGCACTTGTGTGCCGACGCGAGGCTTGTAAGCTTTCTCCGAGCATGGTCCAGCACTGGACCGCTGGTGAGGACAACGGACACAGCGAAACAGTGGCAAGGGGGGGAGGCCTCGCATCCTTTGAGATCTTAACAAGCTTGTTTCGTTCGTGTTGGTGCAGGACTCTGATCACCATCTTCTGGGACATCAAGAACTTTTTCTGGATCATTTCAGTGATGGTTCTGACCTTTGTATTTGCATTTTTGTTGCACCTTGGCACGCAGGTAGGGGAGGTGAGCCTGAAAGTGGCCAGAACGATCGCAGTGCTTACAACCATATGTTCCAACAGATCATGAATCAAGGGCCAAGACTCACAAGCCGAAATTGAGATGGAAACCGTTTCCATGTGTGAAAACGGGGCATGATGTTTGCATATAGAAACAATTAACCACTTTTGCACCTCTACAGGCTCTTCGATCAGCCCTTCTCTCTTGACGGCTTGGGTGCGACCTTGTGGTACGTCTACATGCATGGCATTTTCGGTGATGCAGATGATGCTCCAGAAGCTGGTGAGTCTTGGCAGATCTTGGCGTTGCGGCAGATCTGGAGGATGGATAGGACATGATGCGGTAAACCGATTGAGGTATGTCCCCGTCTGCCAGATCTCAAATCGTGCATCACAAATGGACAGCGAAATCGTCAACTTTTGGACTGGTCGCTTATGTCAGGACAGCGCGTCCCTGACTGCACGCTTGCTATTGGTTCTTTGCGTCATCGTAATGTTGGTCGTTCCTCGGCCAACTTGGATCTGAAGCAGAGTCCCGTCCAACGAGGGCTTTCATAAGTGGCTTTCCACTCTGCCAGTCCAACGATCAAATCGTGTAGCCAAAGGCTTTGAAACCCGTTTGCCATTGGTTGCTCATGAAAAGGATTAAGAAGCCTTCAAACCCTCTACAATGAAAAGGAGCCACACTAGACTCAAGATCGGAACTGCTGGCGTTGTGGCACCGCAAGGTTATGATGAACTTCCTAATTGCAGCTTGGACTGAGGGTGTTCCATGGATGCTTATGGTGCAGATGGTGCATTGTGGTGCCTCATTTCCTGATGGGCATTGGTTGCTTTGGCTGCTTCATAAGTTGATTATTTCGCCAAGCCAACTGACCTGAGGCCATCATGAGTGACAGCTATGACAAGGCTGGCAGCTGAAATTCTAAAACAACTGCAGCTTCGGGGCTTGTCATTGATATCGTGGCTCCCTTCATCAGACATCAAGCAACTGCACAGCATCGCATGACCGGACAGTCATTTTTCCTCTGGTGCTGTCAGAGATTGTGGAAGACACACTGCGCATACTGTGCCAAGTTCAGCAGATCGGCCACAGAGGTTCAAGAAAGTGCCGAAGTTGCTACAAACGTGATGCGATTGGAGCTCGTTTATGAGGCGAGCACTGAAAAAGGTTGAAAGATTTTGAGTTTGAAGTCCTGTGGGAGTTTCTCAAATCAGGGTCCCCCCAAATCATCTTTTATTAGTCATGTAAAGTAACAAGCCAACCATGTTTGGGGTTCCCTATTTTGAGAAGCAGCCTTTTGAGCAGGCTGAAGTGGCAAAGAAGAGAGTGTCGAAGCGACCCAAAGCCTCGCGCTCGGCACGGCTTCGTGATGTTCATAGCCTCATACTCACACGCACACATGCACAAATACATATCAACGAATAGAATACAATGAACTACATATCTTTTAATCAATTAAAGATGCATTTTTTATATCTCCAAGATAGTCACAGCCGTGGCAACTTGATGCAGCTGGTGAAATGACTTCGCCACCGAGGCGTACGTGTTCACATGCCAAGGGGTGCGCTACGCAGGCGGAGGCCACCAGGCCACACAGCAGGAGAACTGCCGATGGGAAGGCCGTGTCCGGCAGATGGAGCCGCTTGGAGCAATGGATTCAACTCAAAGAATGATGGGTGGTGGGTCATGGTGGCATAATGATGGGAGTGATGATGGGAGTGATGATGGGAGTAATGATGGAAGTGATGATGGGAGTAATGATGGGAGTGATGATGGGAGTGATGATGGGAGTAATGATGAGAGTAAGATGGGAGTGATGATGGGAGTGATGATGGGAGTGATGATGGGAGTGATGATGGGAGTGATGATGGGAGTGATGATGGGAGTGATGATGGGAGTGATGATGGGAGTGATGATGGGAGTGATGATGGGAGTGATGATGGGAGTGATGATGGGAGTGATGATGGGAGTGATGATGGGAGTGATGATGGGAGTGATGATGGGAGTGATGATGGGAGTGATGATGGGAGTGATGATGGGAGTGATGATGGGAGTGATGATGGGAGTGATGATGGGAGTGATGATGGGAGTGATGATGGGAGTGATGATGGGAGTGATGATGGGAGTGATGATGGGAGTGATGATGGGAGTGATGATGGGAGTGATGATGGGAGTGATGATGGGAGTGATGATGGGAGTGATGATGGGAGTGATGATGGGAGTGATGATGGGAGTGATGATGGGAGTGATGATGGGAGTGATGATGGGAGTGATGATGGGAGTGATGATGGGAGTGATGATGGGAGTGATGATGGGAGTGATGATGGGAGTGATGATGGGAGTGATGATGGGAGTGATGATGGGAGTGATGATGGGAGTGATGATGGGAGTGATGATGGGAGTGATGATGGGAGTGATGATGGGAGTGATGATGGGAGTGATGATGGGAGTGATGATGGGAGTGATGATGGGAGTGATGATGGGAGTGATGATGGGAGTGATGATGGGAGTGATGATGGGAGTGATGATGGGAGTGATGATGGGAGTGATGATGGGAGTGATGATGGGAGTGATGATGGGAGTGATGATGGGAGTGATGATGGGAGTGATGATGGGAGTGATGATGGGAGTGATGATGGGAGTGATGATGGGAGTGATGATGGGAGTGATGATGGGAGTGATGATGGGAGTGATGATGGGAGTAATGATGGGAGTAATGATGGGAGTGATGATGTGAGTGATGATGGGAGTAATGATGGACAAAGAACCAAGCTCCAGATCCTGAACCAATGGAAGATATGGAAGTTGGACTTTTGAGATAGGTAGTGATGATCAGAGATGTGATGTCAAATCCATCAAAGCCAATGGGTTGCCTGGGGAAATTTCTGCAGTTTTGACATCTCCGTTTCTGGCTTCAGTGGAGCAAGGAAAGCAGTCCGCCGAGAAAGCAGACAAACGTGCATGGCGCTTGCTGAACAGGCTTCTCAAGTCTCACCATCGCTTGCGTTTGGTTATTCACCTGGCTTGGTGTCAAGAAGATGACCTTGAATCAATTCATGTCAATTACTTATATCACATGGAATCCATTCTTGTCTATTTATGTATACCTGTATCAATTATAATCACTGTTACGTCTATACAAATCCCATTAATTCGGTTCACCAACTGATCCTACACCGGTGGCAGGCTGGGCACCTCACCGCAATCGAAGATCGAATTCAAACCTTGGAGCCGGCGTCTCAAGGGTCGAGGCAAGGGCTCTCCGTCGATGAATTGGCACCTCGAATCAGGTCTCATGTGAACCAGAGCCATGGACGTCTACAAGACACAATGGCGCCTTGGAATGACAGGTATCTCTCTTGGTAGTTTGATTTAGTTGGCAGATTTATTCTCTTTGTCTTGGGGCTGTTCTTCTGGAGTGTGATCGGTGCTGAGGAGCGTTTGATCGATCAGCTGAAGCAACTGGTACCAGAGCACCCAAATCCAGGCAGGAAGTGCTACAAAGCTCCATGATGGGTCTCTGGCTCCACTCAGTCCACGTGTGTGACCCCACTGGCCCTGTATTTTTGCTCAGCCGTGGGCCCATGCAGTTCCGGCAGGGAGACGGCTCTGAATTGCCAGGCTCAGCGCAGACAACTCCACGACGGCGGATTGGGGTGCGCACCTGGTGGGTTGAACAGTGGGATGTAGCCATGGGAATTTGCTCAGAATCTGCCGCTGATTTGAAGAGAAATCACCCTGCTTTGCCCGCAATGTTTCAGCTTTCATGTCCTCATTCGCACGCATAGAATTCTAAGCATGCAGATTTTTTTAAACTTTCAGCGTGGCATCATGGATTTGAATCAAATTCCAGCTATAGAAGAGCTAGCTAGCAAGGCTAGCCTCGTCGTTTTGAAGCCATGGATGCGGCACAGGAAGACAATGCCTCCAGGTTAATCAATACATTGGAGGAAGGGAGTGGCTTAAGTTCCGGGGACTCCTCGATTGTACATTCGCCGTACCCTGGAAATGGCAATCGCGTAAGAAGCCGAAGGCCTGCCTGTCACAGCTGGGACAGTGAGACTGGTCCCCCAGCAGACGAGGCTCAATGGACGGTGGGGCAGACACGCTTCTCCTCCTTCGGTGGCTCTGCTATGGAACTGCGCTGGGAGGCTTTATCCATGTGCTCGTGGCAAGTGACTCGCAAACATCAGGAGGCAGTTCAGATTCTGAGTTCCGTTAGTGGAACTGCAAGGGCAGGAAAGCTCACTTGCATTCTTGGACCCAGCGGATCTGGGAAGACCACGTTACTGAACGTGTTGGCAGGCCGACAAAGTGGTGGTCAACGACATCGAATCAGGATCACTGGGCAGGTGTGGATTTCTGGACAAAAAGTCGATCCACGACACGTGCGATCGCGCATCGCATATGTGATGCAAAAGGATGAGATGTTCGCCACTTCGACTCCCACAGAGGCCTTTAGCTTCTCAGCATCCTTGCGGCTGTCTGGACCTCGCGAGGATAGGAAGGAATTGATCTCTGAGCTCCTGGGTTCCTTGGGACTGCGAAGTTGTGCAGATACTTACATCGGCAATGCGGTCCTGAACGGCCTGTCCGGAGGCCAAAGGAAACGCACTGCAATTGGAGTTGAACTGATTACTCGACCTGACATAGTTTGCTTGGATGAACCGACGAGTGGACTGGATTCCTTCGCTGCATATCAAGTCATGAATGTCTTGACAGACTTGGCCAAAGCAGGGTGCACTGTCATTTGTACATTGCACCAGCCAAGCAGCGAGATCTTTGCTCTCATCGACGATGTCATTTGCCTTTGCGAAGGTCACTGCCTTTGGGCTGGTGAGCGGGATCAAATGGCAAGTTACTTCACCAAGGTAGGATATCCATGTCCAGTCGGCTTCAATCCTGCAGACTTTGTGATCTTCATCATGCAGACGGAGCCCAAAGCAAAGACCGATGAGTTGAAGCGTCTTTGGCTCCTGGAGCACGCGGAACTCCATCGAAGCAGCGAATCTGGCCTTTCTCGCTCTGAGCATGAACTCTGCAGGACTCCAAAAGGTCGCGCACGCAAAGCATTCCTTGCATCCTTACATGCGGTTCAGAAAAGTTTCGGCAAACAACTGAAACAATTGGCCAAGCGAGAGCTGAGAGCCGTCGTGCGCGATCGAACCACGTTGGCCGTTAGGGTCTGCCTTTCGGTGGTTCTGAGTTTCCTTTTTGGTCTGGTGTTTCAAGGAGTGGGACGAACCATTCTGGAAGACAAGGATCAGAGCATCTTCGACCAAATGTGGACAGGCCTGACATATGCCGAGGTCACTGCTTTGCGCAAGAGAAAGCTTGAATGGCATTTTAATGCTTTAGTCCAAGTCGCCTTGGTGGCAATGTTCAGTGCCTGCCAGCCAGTCATCCTGACATTTCCTTTGGAAAGAGCAGTATTCCTTCGAGAGTACAGCAGTGGGACCTACAGTGTTTTGCCCTACTACCTTTCGAAAATGGTCGTCGAGGTACCTTTAGTCTTCGTACAGTCCTTCATGACGCTGGGTTTGTGTTATGTGGTGATGTCTTTGAATGGGAACTTCTGGGCGTTGTTATGGACCATCGTTCTCCTTTCGGTGTGCTCGGTCTCTGTTGCCCTTGCCATCAGCTGTGCCGTGAGACAACCTCGAGAAACTGGAGCCGTGGGCCCATTGGTTTTTGTCCCGCAGATGCTGTTCTCAGGAGTCTTCATCCCAGTCAGTCACATGCCGGTTTACCTGCGCTGGATGCAGTATTTCAGCTTCCTTCAGTATGCCATCAAGATCCTTGGGGTGGTGGAATTCAGCCAGGTTCCCCACAAGGAACTGGTTCTGGATGCACAGGATATTCTTGAGGATAGCGTCCCAGTCTATGTAGCACTCCTCGTCATGATGGTGCTGATCTTCTCCGTCACTGGCATTCAGATGTTGCGAAACAAAGCAACACATTTGTTCTAATCAATCGCTGCTGTAGATTACATTGTTTACATTTCCATTACATTCCCTACATGCGGTTTGCGTCGAAGCAACCAGGCTTTCGGCATTGGAGAACACTAGCGTGCCTATTGACTGATGCGCGACGTTGCAAAAAGTACCAAGTTGCGCGCAGGGGAACTGTCTCTATGTTTGTTTGTGGCTGTGTGCATGTGTGAGCCTGCAGCCTTCTATATGATTTCAATGATTGCAAAGGATGGAAGTTTTAGGTTAGATCACAATTCCTTTCATGTTACATGCCGTGACATGTTGTGACATGTCGCGACATGTTATCATATGTAGGCCATGTACGTCAAATCCGCTGTGGTGAGGCCATCGCACCGCTCCCTCGCAACCAGAAGGAGGCTGGCGAAAGAGTGATGGAAGTTAACGGAATCTGCCTTGAGTCGAGCATGCGCTGCGCATGCGTGCTGTGATGCACAAATGACAAGTAACCACACACACACATACACATCAACATTGTTGGAAGAGAGTGTGAAGGGGAATGCTTTGGAAACGAACTGGTTGCCGGGACTGTTCCTTTACACACTGAAAGTTCCACTTCCTGAATTGGGTCCAAACTGATGGGACTTTGCTGCTCCAAATGCAGGAGGTGATGCAGACTGGAGGTGTGTCCTGACAGTCCCCTGTGGTACTGATGAGAGGGCAAGATTTGAAGTTCTCCGCAAGAAATCGCCAGTGCTGACCAGATCATTGGCTGTCAAAGACTGGACATTGCTGGCTTGGACATTTCCATATTCTAGCGCCATTTCAGTGAATTCTTTGCTAACAACTTGCTCGCCGTTGGTGGCAAGAAAGGGCGGCCAAGCCGCTCCAAACCGACCAAAGTGTCGGAAACTGTCGGCACGGTTGGATCAGTTAGTTGTAGTTGCTGCGAAATGGGTCCGCTAAAACAAGTCCTGTTTCAAAGGACTGCGGATCTCAGTGGCACTGCACTGATCCTTCTCAGTGACCGCCCATGCGAGAGCTGAAAGTGGGGATGGGAAATGATGGGAACGGTGGGTCCCGGGTCCCATTGGATGCGCAGCCCCAGTGATGCTGTGGAACCTCAGAATCTGAGCTTGCTGAGTCCTTGGAGTCGCCGGCGGATCGTGGACCACCGGGCACCATCATGGCATGGGCAGAGGTCGGGGTCTCCAGGGCAGTGGATCATGTCATCCACTTTTTCTTTGCAATTCCTGAAACTAAGCAGTTTCAACATGGAGGGAAAAGTATGGAGAACCATGGAAAACTCAGCTTCAGCAACTCAGCAACTTCAATCGGATCACCTGCGAGCACCGTAACCAGCACGACAATGCAGGATGAGCCACCTGCGCCACCACCACCGCCGCCGCCAGTGCCCAGCCTTAGCGGGCTCCCAGCAAAGCGCTTCCAGAACTTTGATCGACGAAGTTGCAGGGGCCCACTCCAACATGATGTGAATAAGATGAAATAAATAGATATATATATACACTCAATATATAGCTTATTCAACTTATTCAACTTATTTAACTTATTTAAGTATGAATGCAAACAGATGATTACCATAAATAGATGTATTGAATAAACATTAGAAGCATAGTAGCCTCTCAAAAGGAAAAGAAGGCATAGAAGCTCGAAGCCGAAGGTCATGGGTTCATGACTATCACAGTGTGCCTCCACTGTCCAGATCACTACTGAGAAGATCACAAGGTCAGTGCTCCGACCACAAGCCTTTCACAGAGCATGTCGGGCTGCTTAGTTCGGCTGTGGCATGCTGAAGATAGTGACAGAACCCTGGGATTTCATGGAACATCGGAAAATGTATAGAGTATCTACCGTAGCAGTGATATCCACACTACATTGCCTAATCCTGATGTCTATGCTCAAGATTGTCAATTCCCATCCTCTTTTCCCACTAGCTTTGTGGGGAAGGGGGACAGAGGGTTTGTTTCTTGCATGTCATCTCCAGTGAGGAGAAAATCGATTGGCATGGACTGACCATTCAGGATGCGAGTCGAAGTATCCTGGGGTGCCTTTTGAAGTTGGATTGCAGCTCTTGGAAATCCCGATGTTGACGAGGCCCATTGCACCTACCAGCTGCAGACAGCCCAGTTTCTGCTCAGAAAGCTGACTGACATTGGCTCAAGGCAATTCAAGGCATGCAAAGGGCAACGCATGGCACTTTACACCGTAGGATCTCTTTCTCGCAAAGTCGCCACGCGGTAGGTACATAACGTTATCATCTCTGCCAGTTTTTGATTTCTTTCCTGCTCTGACTTTGGTGCTCTGTTCAGCTTAAAAGTCGTTTACGGCCATCAAAGTAGTTCCAAGGTAGCGCAGGCTATCTTCCGCCGCAAAGCATCAGCGGGGACCCCGGATCTTCGAACACTTCTTTCCGCGGGTTCGTGGGCTCGCTACCTGGGCGAAGTCCCCTGAGCCGAGGCAGTTTCCGTGACGGACCACGAGATCGCGATGTTCTCTACTCAGACATGGTGAGATGATTTGAGATGACGGTGAAGTGATGTGAGATGACTGTGAAGTGATGGTGAGACATGGTATGGCTATTTGTGTATGGTTTTGGTCCGAATATGTCCGAATCAGTTCGCGCTATACTCATGTCGATTGTTTTTCGATGTCATGCGGTGAGTCAATTTAGAGATGGGCTGGGTTGTCACCTTTGAGTTGCCGGGGTCCGCGTGTTCTGTTTCTCAGGTGGGGCCTCGATTGGCATTTACGCAGGCCATGGAGGAGTCAAAGAATTTGGAAGAAAACAAGCAATCTGGAAATTCTTATTGAAGTTTGAAACGTGAAATTCGATATTGGTTTAAAATCAGAGAGTAAGCAGATTGAAGAGATTAGAATTCATATTTTTTGTCCACTCCATCTTGACAGAAATCCAGTTGAAGCTGCAGGTGTTGCAGATCAAATGAGATCTGTTGGGATATTCAAAGCACCGTCGGATTTGAAGAACTTCTGCGCCAGGGTGGTATGTCCAACACTTGGGCTGCCCCGGCTGCTCAGGCGGGAGAAGGGCTGAGAATGGCAGGGATTGGGCTTGGATGCACGTGGAGTCATCTCTGATCGTGCTGGAACCTTAATGCAGGAGTACATATATGGATGGACGGATAGATAAATGGATGGATAGAGAGCATTAGAGAGCTAGATAGATAGATAGATCAATAGATAGATAGATAGATGGATAGATGGATAGATGGATAGATCAATCGGTGGATAGATGGATAGACCCACACGCGTTTATACACACTAAATAGCTTCGATTGGTTGCATGAGTGACTTACGTAGAAGAGAATAAGCGACATATGGATAGATGAGAGAGGACTCAGATATGGCAGATCGATCAACCTGCAGATCCATAGGTGAAGAGATAAGTTGAGATAGATTACATAGGTTGAAACATTTTGGCTCAAGCTTTAAAGGAGCCTTGAAGGAGCCGGTCAACCGGCCAAGCGGCACCTAGCCAGTACAACTCGTGGGGCGAACATGGTGCTTCCTCCCCCATGGTTGACTGGTCAAATGGAAGCACCTGCTGGTACGAAGAACATGGAAACTTGGACTGCCAAGGTCTTTACTCCTGAGCAACAAGCTCGGTTAGGCGTGGATGAGAGGGGGGTCAGGGTGGGACCAGCCAGCAGCACTGCGCCAGCAAGGCCCGCGCCTGCGCCTGCGCCGGCTGGAAGAATAGGGATGGTTGGCCCTGCTTGGACCAGGGGCGAAATGGAAAGGCCTGCTGGTACCAAAGACATGGGAACCTACAAAACCTTGGTATACACACCAGAACAGCAAGCGCGGCTAGGCGTCGATGAAAGTGGAAACAAGGTGGCCAAGGAAGTGCCACTGGCCAAAGCGAGTAGTCCAGCGCCGTTGCCTGTGCCAGCTGGAAAACCAGCGACCCCAGTGGGGCTGATAGGCCCTGCTTGGACCAGGGGTGAAATTGAAAAGCCCACTGGCACCAAAGACATGGGGACGTGGAAAAAGATGGTCTACACGTCAGAACAGCAAGAGCGACTAGGCGTCGATGAGGATGGAAACAAGTTGACAAAGGAGCAGCTGACTTCAACTAAAGCGGGGACAGGGCCTCAAGCCATTACCGCTGAGTACGCCGCAGCACTTCTGAATTCCGAGAAGCTTTTGTCGGACATGTGCAAGAAGTACTTTCGCAAGTACGACAAAAACAAGGACAGTTTCTTGGAGTCTGAGGAGATTGGGGTCCTTTGTCAGGATCTGCATTCAGGCCTTGGCATCAATCTCACCGAGAAGGAAGTCGAAGAGTCCATGAAGACTTTCTCCTCAGGGACGGAAGCTGGACTGAAGGAGGAGGAATTCGCCAGCTGGTTTTCCAAGATCCTGCAGGACACCGTGAAGTCCCAAGTGTCAGAGCCAGAGCAACCGAAGTTGACGGAGCTGAAGGTCAGGGCGCTCAAGGGAGACGAGACCACCATCAGCATCGAGGGCTCGTGCTCGGTGGCCGATCTGGCGAAGCGCGCCGCGGCGATGCTGGACCTGCCCGTTGCGAAGACGAAGATCGCTTGCGGCAGCGAGGTCCTAGAGGACGGAGCATCGATCGAGTCTGCGAAGCTTGACGCGAACTCCGATCTGACAGCTGTCGTCATGAATTCCATCAAGGTGAGACGTCACGTGTATCAAGCGCGAGGAGTGGCCGCTCTAGATCTTGACCCCTTCTTTTTCAGGCGTGGAGGCGCTCCGCCCTACAGGGGCTATCACTTGGTGGCCACTGATGAGGTTGAACTGGAGCCTGGAAAGAAGCTTGGTGAGCAATGGGCAAAAATGGTGCCACAGGATGGATATCCCGGTGGAAAAACCTATGGACGGCCCTTTGCCTTTCAGTCGACGCCCAGCTTCCAAGTGCCAAAGATGTGGGAAGGTGGCATGAACGAGGTGGCTGTGGAGGAAGAGTCGGCCCCCGAGGATGTCTTTGGCGTGGATGGCGAGGTGGAGCTGGCCATACTGATTCCCATGTGAGGAATGTTTTTGCCGGACTCGTCCCCAGCCGCAAAAAAAAAAGATTACATAGGTTGAAACAAATAGATTAGATTCCTGAGAGAAGCAAATAAAACCACATGCATACACAGAATGACTGTGGATATAGGGATTTGGGTACCTGGATTGAGACTAATTGAGGTAGATGCAGGTTCAGACAGATACCGCAGTTTTCCAAACCAAACCTGGAGAGAAGAGAGACAAAGAGATGGACAGAACTGATAGAACTGATAGAGCTGCACTTTCATGAAAGCAATGTTCTACAGTTCTGCCGTTCAAACCATACCTATTTGGCAGTTGGTACATGTTGGTAGCTTGGTTTGTTTGACGTTGGCAACTTTTCTTGATGACAGTCCTACAGCCCTACCTTTCTGCAGGTGCCTCAGAGAGCTCCATCGAACCACAGGGACTCCCTGACAGGTGGCGGATCGATCGCTGCAGTTTCAACCGCAAATGGTGAAGGGGGTGATGCAAACACCGTTGCTGCCAACAATCCTTCGCTGGCAATGTTTCTATCAAGGCATGTGCTAGGTACCAAAACTGCTTATAGTTTGGTTTGGCTCGTTTTACCATGAATTGACTTCATTGAAGCAGATACGGGCCGTGCTCAGAAACAGAATTGCACGGGGGGTCCATGTTGAGTCTGTGTTCGCGAATCCTATGATGCCCACTGTCATCCGTCGCACCGCTGTGGTTTTGGTGCAGATCTTGCCCTCAAAGCAAGACTTTTTTGGATCACTCTTATCACAAAGTCGAGTGACAGCTTCTGCTAGTCAGAAGAGACTTTTTGGATCACTTTTGTCTACTTTTTTGGATTCTGCTAGTCACTGCGGCTGTCTTTCTTGGCTGCTGAAATCACTGGGCAGGTGCAGGCCCACCAAGCCGGCGCCAAACTGAGCATGGCCCGGAGCTCACAGTTGTGCTGTCACCTGGATCAATGATCCGTACCATGCGGGCATGCGGGGCAAATGTTACAAGCACAGCAAGTTTCAAGGGTCAGCTTTTGAGGCAGTCGACCTGGATCACGTGAGTCTGGCCCTTGGGAGATTCCGCCAAGAAAGCACAAGCTGTACCATGTCCTGGTGAGGCCTTCGCCCAAGACATCACCGGCGGATCGCTACCCGCCAGCCCTCTCAGTGGGCAAGAGCTTGAAAGTCATCCTGAAGATCCTGAACATCCTGAAGCTTGATAAACAATCAGAGTTTGGATGCTTCACATTGCTTCACTGTGAAGCCATCCTGGTTTTCTTGTGTCCACCATCCAGATACTTTGCGTGGAAGCGAACCTGAGGCAAAGAGGCGAGTCACCACAAAGAGGTGTTGGGAGCTTATGGATGGCAGCTGTGCAGCTGTGACATGGCATGCTGTACGCAGGTGCCCAGACAGCCATGGGAAAAGCTTGAGATTTTCACTCCACCGGTGATCCTCAGGAGTCGCCCATGCGGTTGCCCAACCGCTCGGGCCGAACTGGCAGTAGGGGATCTTGGGCGCTGCCACTATGAGGCTGTGCATTCAATGTTGGAAACCACCCAAATGTACCCAGTTTCCCAACATTTTGGAATGCTTGTGGGGTACATGGTTGACACTATGTCAAGTCGGGGTTCAGATTTGGGGAAGTGTACAAGTTGATACGTTCTTCAAGCCGCAGAAAGCTAGAAGCGTCCTGGTGTCACAAGTGGTAGTAAGAAGGGGGCATGCACCTGCCAGCAGCAGAGCATAGTGAGAGATGCATCGACAGTTTTCAGTGAATTTCCCTGTAACATCTACTTTCGGTAGGATGGCCGCCCCTTGCACCACAGGATTTTTGTACTTGATTTCCGTCCACTTATTCAGCCCTTCGCACCCCTTTGCCCTATTATTGCTCAAGCATTCTGCACGAGTAGAGTTGAAAAGGGCATTGCCATCGTCTTCCTGCCCCTTGTCCGGAGGGTGAGGCGAGCATTTGGTAACGTCAACCTGGAAGATACCGTCTTCTGTTGCCCGCCCATCCCAAAATTCAGCCAATACAACCTGCACCAAGCATCAGGTTTATCGAGATACATTCGCCATGTTCCAATTGTTTGCACGTAAGTTGGAAGTGTGCCGCATTTACTGCATGTTTTTTTTTCCATTCGCGGCTTCGTGTTTGATGCTGGGTTTTTGGTGCTTGGAACTGCCCACCAAGGATATCATTCAATGACTGCTGCCTACGAGCCCAAGAACATCCTCATCACAGGCGGTGCAGGCTTCATTGCCAGCCATGTGGCAGAGCACTTGTTCTTCAAGTACCCCAAGTACAAGACACTTGGCATGTTGAAACAATGCTTGGTGAAAGAGCCCTTGTTATCCCCAAGAACAGGGGCAAGGCATAGAAACGCACAAAGCCATGGATCCAAACCTCGCTTTCTAGTCCAGGCATCAGAGGTCATATGTACGCCCGAGTCTTTGTCCACAACGTCAGAATAACGCTTCAGCTTGAGATGCTTTCAGAACAAGCTGCATATGCGAATCCAAGAATGCAGATGTCCCTCGCTGAGGATTGTGATCCTGGACCGTTTGGACTACTGCGCCAACACCAAGAATTTTGATTCGATGATGGGGAAGCTGGGCAGTTCAATCTGAAGAAGCATGGGCATCGACCATGTATCCATGGATGTAAGCTAGGAGGCCACGAGAATGCGGATTCAGAACATGCGATGTTGAAACATGTTGAAATCATCCGCAGCATTCTGCGCTTTTGTTTTTGGGGAATGCGGATTGGCAGAGCCAAGGAAGCCGAACTTCAAGTTCGTGAAGGGCGACATCAAAAGTCCGGACCTTTTGCACTATGTCATCAAGCAAGAGGACGCAGGGACGTTAGAGCTACACCGAAGAGTTCCTCTTCGGCCGTCTTCGAGTCAACGCCGTCTCCCCCACTTACCCAACGCAGAGGGTGATCGTTTTAATGAAGTGCAGGCTGCCCACTAGTGCCCCCTTTTGTTGCACGCTTGAAAGAAGTTCCGTTTTCAGCGTTGGAATCCACCATTATCCAGCTCTGTTGTCTCCTCTTTTCCTCCTGAAAGGTTACGCAGCTATGTAGAAGCTCAAAATTCTTCTTCTTTTTCCTTCCTGTGAGCTATCTTAATCTCTGAATATTGCGGGTCAGTTGCCTACAGGCGTGAGGGCAAGGACTTGCAGAATCTTTTACAGATCCTTAGAAACCCTTCCCACGGCATCAGGACATTGACACGGTGATGCATTTCGCGGCTCAGACCCACGTCGATCTGTCCTTCGGGAACTCGGTGACTTTCACGGATGACAATGTGCTGGGTACGCACCGAATCTTGGTCTCCGCTCCCCAAAGTGGCAATTCCAATGTGTGAGCCATGAAAGCCATGTGGCAGTGGGTCAAAACCCTGTACCCCTGGTTCCCATCATTAACCATTGTTTTCCCTACTGTAGTTGCTTAATATTGATGGTTAATATTGACCCATAGCCATGTCTTGACAAATTGATGGTTGGACTTGCCTCAGTTTCGGCTGAGGAATTCTGGAGGTGCTCAAGGAGAACAAGAACCAGGTCTTGCGCTACATCCATGTCAGCACTGATGAGGCGCTACTAAACTCCTACTAAACTCCTTAGCTCATAAAGAGACATTTTCTCAATTTTCTCCTTAGCTTCGACTCTGTTGACTTTTCGACTTGGGAGGTTTACGGTGAAAATGCTTCCTACAACGACGAAAACGACATGAAGGCACAAGAGAAAAGGCACGAAAACGAGTGACGAGCCGCATAGTTTCCGTGGGCCAGGTCGAAGCAACCTCGCCTCTGGATCCTACCAATCCATATGCTGCCTCAAAGGCTGCAGCTGAGATGATGGCAACTTGGATAGCCAGGTTGAGGATCAGATGGCGATGGCCAGGAATCACCTTTTGACAGAGGTTTTGATCTAAGGTGAAATCCTACCATCGATCTTATGGCCTGCCAGTGCTTGTCACACGCAGGGAGCTGAGCCCACAAACGACGCCAGAAGGGCATCATTGCCGTGGCAAGAAATTGTGGCAAACCTCGGAAGATCAGAAGTCACCTGAGTTGCAACAAGTGTCGTATTTCAGGTGGTAACAATGTCTATGGTCCTCGCCAATACCCTGAGAAATTGATCCCGAAGATGATCATGATGTTGCAGAGGACTGAGTTGGTGATAGTTTAATCCTGATCCAATGGATCACAGCTTGTCGGTCAGGATTCTTGGTGTCCAAATTCATGGCACCCAAGTGCATCCATTCGCGCACATTGTTCGAGATGTTGCACCCTATATGTGGGCCCTGTTGGAACCTAGCGGACCTAAGCCAGAATGAACCAGTGCTATCCAACACTGACCCTTGAGCGCCAGGAACAAGAAGCTGACAGTTCATGGCGATGGTGCAAGCAAGCGTTCGTACTTGCACGTGAAGGTGGGGTTGATAATCGGTTGATATGTGTTATTTTATGTTATTTTATGTTATTTTTTCTTTCAAGTAGTTTTGCATCCATGTGCCATGTGGTCAGTACAGATTACTACATGGTATTACTACATGGATCATTTTCAATGACAGCGGGCAGGATGTGGCAGCGGCTTTCGATATCGTGCTCCACAAGGGTGTCACAGGCCCAAGTCTCAGAGGTGGCCAAACATCCACCGGCCCACGGCACCCGCTCCTAGGAAGCACCTACAACATCGGCACATCAGAAGAGCACTCAGTGATCGAAATTGCACCTTGGAAGCAACCTGGATACCAGAGTGGCCATGTGTAGACATGGCGACGAAGGCACAGGAAGAATCAAGAGATGCACACGTTTAGGCATTAGGCATCTGTTTCCAGATCCATGACGCGCATTCACATGTACATGCACATGCACTTCACACACACGCCCACTTGGATATGCACTTGGACATGCACGGGCACAAACGACGCTCACAAACCTATACATGTGCATGATTCGTAGATGTTTACATTTCAGTGTTTGTGCATGTGAGAGCGCGTTGTTCGTTGCATTTGCAAGCATCTAGACTTCGCAGTCGGCATGTACTTGGACTACCAACAGTGAACAAAACATGTCTACTGCACTCAGACTGCCTCAACTTCCTGATCTGTTCTAGCCACCGCGCACTGGGTTGCCAGATATGAATAAAGCTGACAGGATTTCTGCACAAACAAAAACATGATTTTTGTTTCTGCAAATGCAGTATCTGGCTTATGGCTTATACTTATATTGCAGAACAGTATAACCTGATTTTGGCTGGTGTGTTATGGTTTTCTTCAGGCACGAAGGCCTTCACAAGCCTTCATTGATTTTGCCAGTTAGAGGGGTAGCTTTGGCAAACTCGCGGGGAAACCCTCGATTCCCTTGAGGTGAAGAGCATCATCAAAATGATGAAGCCAGATGTGGATCCTGAGAAGATGATCGAGCACGTGCGCAACAGGCATCTGGACGACATGGCTTTCACAGTTCGTATCTGGATTTGAGGTTTCACTCAATTCACGATATCTGATTTCCAATGTGTGGCAGTTGTCCCATGTCGTTCCCTCACGTTCCGTCAAAAAAATATTAAACAATGGGAGTTTCTCAATGTGCCAAGGCCCTTCAACGACATGCGCTATTTCCTGGACCTGAAGCAGTTGGAACAACTGGGCTGGAAGGAGCCTTCTTGGATTCCTTTGGGTTCCCTTAAAAAGCAACTAGCCTCTTTAGGCCACGCATTCCGAATGCCATGAATCGACACTTGCCCACGACGCACATCAGGAGACCATCAAATTCGATGAAGGCTTGAAGCAAACTGTGGACTGGTTCAGTGACTTGGCTGCCGGGTTGTCGGTGTAGTGCTGTCGCATCTGTCAGAGAGAGCAAGAACTGGTGTCAGTGATTTCAGTGTCTTTGCAGTCTTTGTCATTGATATATTTGGTGCCTTCTGTGAAATTAGAGCTCACGCATATGGAGGGACCATACCGCGCTCGAGATTCAGGCGTGCATGGCGCTCAATTTTGGGACCAATGCGATTTGGACACCGTCCTGGTGGCACACCCTGTTCCTATTTCGATGCCAGATACTCCTGCTCCAGATGCCAAGGCTTGCTATGACAGATGAAGCCCATGACAACGTCGTGCAACATAGCATGAACAACTTGACCCAATTAATAAAGATTCTCTGTGGATGTCGTTTTGTAGGATCGTTGGTTGAAATGACCGGATCCAATTTGACCTGAGCGATTCGTATACTGTTTAGATATGTGGACACATTGACCTTTGTGTGTGCCTGTGCGTGCGTGAGTATTCATCAATGTGTTGAAGGGGTATCTACACGCAGGCATGTAGACACACCTTAAACCCATTGACAAATATTCACATTGATACATACACACCTAATTCATGTAGAAAACTGTGCAAATTATGACGATTCTCTGCACTTCGCTGGAGAGCTGCAGGTGGTCGTACCTCCACCTGCCAAGAAGGTGCATACCTCATCGCTTTGGGTCGCTTGCGGTGGGGTCATGGCTGTGCTGTGCCACGACTGGAGGCCAAGAAGGTCAAGTTCCTGGTCTTCGGAAAGCCTGGGGCCCTGTGAGAGATTGTTTGAACATGTAAGATGTCATGTTGATCAGCATGTGTGATGTAAGATGCTTCCTTTTTCCAGTAAAGAAGGCGCACGTAGGCACCCAGCTATCTGAAAGTTACCTTGGAGATGCGCCAAGGACTGGTTGGATTGGAGGAATGATTGGCAATCTCCTGACTCAGAAGGGCTTTGCCTGGGAGCTGCTTGGAATTCAACAGTGCGAAGTGTTTCTGGAAGAGGCCGAACTACGATCCTTCCCTAGACTTTGTCAGTTTTAGTCGTCAAATTCGATATGGAAAGATTGAGCGACAGAACTTTCACAAAGAAGTCTGTGGAGTCGAGGTGGGCAAATTCTCGTTTGCAAGATCGCGAGTCGATTGAGCGGGAGCTGTTGCACAGTGGCTGCACTCATGTGAACCTTGGCTGCCTTAGCTTTGGCGGACGCTTTGTGATTGACTCAGAGTGATGTATCACTTTGGGTTAGGACACGTTTTGATTTCTGCTGGGAATTACATTTTTGCGCAGTCCAAACCACTCAACGTCTTTCTTTGGCCTTTGGGGCCTACGACTCCAAGGATGAATGCTGCAGGTGTCACTGGTCGCCCAAATGTGGACTGGTGCGAAACTCATCGCCAGGAGCTATGACGACCAATGTGCGCATTGAAGAGCCGAGCGCTTTCAAATGTTGAAATGAAAAAGACATGCATGCAAAGATGCCATTTCGGCATATAGTGTTCCCAGAGTATATATCCAGCACTCTTGCTTTCAAAACGTATGTGACGTTCACCGGTACAATCACACACAGAGACACGTAAACACGGACACATGGCACATGCATGAATACATTGTAAATACTACATATCCACTCGCTGGTGCATTCATGGCTTCTCTGGCAGCTTTCCAGGAGACGATTCGCGTCAATGTGATCGGTACTTTGACACTGGCAGATCTTTGTGCCACCCATGGCATCCACATGACCAATTTTGCCACAGGAGAACCCGGATAGTTGACGAGAAGTACTGTAATTCGACAATGAATTTCCAGCAAAATTCAGGGATGGTGCTTCTCAAATGCTGATTCATCCAGTCACCCGGCTATGACAGGATGCATTTTCCACTATGACAAGAACAAGCCCGAGGGGGTGGAGCGTGACCAACATTTGGTGGCAAAGGAACCCGGGAAGACTTTCAGCCACTCAGTGGGGAAAGGTTTGCATGTGTGTGTATCTCTGCGTGTGTGTTTTTTGTTTTTCGCGTTTTGCGATCCTATGATCACTCAGATCAAGTTGCCCAAGTTCTGAGGTGAGGAGGATCGCCCCAACTTCACTGGCTCCTTCTACTCAGAGACCAAGGCCTTCAGTGCGTGCAATGCCCGTGATGTCAGAATGCACGTTGCAGTGTGGGAGGAAACGGGTGCCACTTGAACGATGACATATGTTGACGGCAATGCTTGACTAACTAGCACAATCTAGCATCTAAAACATATTCTAAAACATAATCTAGCATGCTCACTCTTTGTTTTGGCCCACATCTGGACACCCAAACGCCAGGGATACGTGGAGAACATGCTGAGGGAGTTTGAGCATGTCTTGACTCTGCGAGTCCGCATGCCCATTGATGGAGATGTTCTGTGCAACAAGCGGAACTTCATCTACAAGATTGCTCACTACAACAAGGTGGCACGGCCTCCATTCAGACAAAGGTACAGCTTCACAATGCTGTCATCATGTCAACTGTAAGGGCACTGGCATGCTGCATTTCCAAAGCTTGCAAGGGGTGGATGAATAGGATGGAAAGGGAATCATCGACCTTTAGAAAAGGTGTATATGTTGGTAAGATGGCTTATTTTTCCACTATTTTTTTCCTTTTCCTGGCCTGCTAAAAGAGCTCAGTAGACAGATCCAAAAGCATGGTGCAGATTCTGAGGGTTGGACGATGTTGGACGCCTCAGGTGGTGAACATTCCCAACAGCATGACCGTCCTCCCTGAGCTTTTGCCCTATGCAGTGGAGATGGCTCTGCGCCGTTTGGTGCCTTGGCAGACCCCACTTTTCCCGCAGAGCAACGCTTGGTCAAGTCTCAGGGTTTGGTGCTTCTCATTCCTGGCACTGCCCAAAACACTTGCTGCATCCGAACCTCAGACTGGCATCTACAACTTCTGCAATCCGGGGGCCATCAGCCACAACCAAGTGTTGGAGCTCTACCGGGACTGCTTTCGTGCCCTCTGACAGTTTGTGAATCATTACTGACCTATGCAGTGTCGAAACCAGAAATCAACAGCGATTTGGTGCTAAGATTAATCGTTAATCTGCAAGCACTAGAAGTCATAAGCATCCTCGGGCGTATTGGATGTATGTAGTGCCTGCGAAGGACTACATTGATCCGGACTTCAAGTGGGCAAACTTCACCATTGAAGAACAGGCCAAGGTCATCACTGCCGCGCGCTCCAACAACGAGCTCAGCCCACACAAAATGTGGAAGGACTGCAGCAGCTGAGTTCTTTTGGCGCAGGGACAGGTCGAGTTTTGGGGTCACTGAAGCAAGCAGATTGGTAGTCGTGGTAGTCGTGGTAGTCGTGGTAGTCGTGGTAGTCGTGGTAGTCGTGGTAGTCGTGGTACTCAAAATAGCTTGGAACGGGCCACCCACATCACTCATGGCACCTCCGGGGCGTGTCCAGCCTCTGATTTGGCGTTGCTGCCTTGCTAACGTTCCAGGAGTTCCCCAACATGTTGCCAATCAAGGCCACTTGGGCAGCACGGTGTCTCCAGGAACAACCCAGAACGGTTGGTTCATGGCAAGTGGCATAGCTCAGTGGTTTTCGCTGGATACAAACTGCTCATAGATGTCGCCCCATATAGCATTCACTAGCCATAGGTGCCATGAGACAGGTAGTAGTTGGCCTGTTCGTCTTTACCAACTCAACTAAGCCATCATCAGCCAGAAAGCAAAATCATCAACCAGCCACTATTCGCCATCATAAAGCATACAGAGCGGTATTCCTCAATCAGGCTAATACATAGCTGTGATACCTGCGGTTTATGGTGCCTAGTCAGGTGAGTTTTCAACGTAGGTTTCTTTTGGTGCCAGAAGCAGTCACGCAGTTACAAGAGCTGCAGGTACATCGAGAGGAATCTTTCACCCCCAAGATGCGCCACAGTTTTCTCACTCCTTGGGGTTGCCATTGCACACCATTGGCCACGGTTCCAAAGTTTTGGCGCAAGAAGGACGGCATTGCCCCAACAGGGATCCATACTGTACCTGTGTTGGCCATGGTTGGCCATACATCCAGCTGTTACTTTTTAAGAGGGTTCATGCTGGACCAGGTCTACAACCAACTAAGGGCAGCCAAACTGTTTTTACACAGGGCTTTCAAGGCGGCTCAAAGGATGAGAAGATGCAAAACATCCTGAAAAAAAAGCACTCCAGAAGGCGTTTTTGAACCAATTTGTTGTTCAGATTTCGCGATTGAAATGCTGTGATTGCTGTGATTGCTGTGATTGCTGTGATGCTGCTGGGACTTCCTCTAAGGATTCCCTCGTCGAATACGTCTTCAAGCCATTGCAGACGGAGAAGTCCAAAGCATTCATGGCAAAGAAATGAAGCATTGGCTTCGTAAAGGGCTGATTGGATGGGACAACCCCTGGAAAAAGCACAAGAGGTTGTACTTTGAAGCATTGGAATCAGTAATTCCAAGGTGTTCCATTGTGATTCACAAGGTTTGTCGGAAAACCACTGGATTAAATATATGGGTTTGGTTGCCGCACCGCAGCCCCGACCGAACGTGTTGGGGCCACAGTGTCGTAGCTCGTCAGCTGCGGGCACATCGCATTGGAAGCTGCAACCAGTTTCAGGATGCAGCACTTGACGCGTTGTATGAAGTGTGAGTGGCGGAAGGCTTGTAATGGCCGTGCCCGCACCGTTTCCTAGGTTCTAGTTGACCGTCACTTGCGTTTCTCCCCCGCACCGGCCTCTTGGAGGCTAGGCCTGGGACTCCAAGAGGAGTTCTTGCACAGCAAGGATTCACTTCACTTCATTGCACTTCCTTTCAGCAGTTCATATCCGGACCTAGCGTCCAGTTTTAGAGGCCTTTGCGAAGGGTGAGCATCAAGTGCATGTCTTTGACTAGTGCTTTGCCAGACGGGCAAGCAAAATTGGAGGGCGGCGGGGGAGATGCCATTGGTGCATGCAGCTGCAGCCGCACGTGTTGCAAAGTTTTCCATTGCTTGTTGACCCAAACCAAGCTCACTCCCATGTTGTTGCGTTTCCGGTTGTTGATGAATCATTCATGACTGTGGCCATCTTTAGTCTCTGAGAACTTCGGGATGGAGACTTTGCAGATCTCTGTAGGCTCTACCGACTATAACTCGATTTTCTTCCCGAGGTCGCAAGCATGACTTGCGTTGTGAAGCCTGCCGTGTTTCTGCGTCGCCCGTCCCAGCTGAACGTCTCGGCCCAGCCACTGGAATCAAGAGTGGGTCATGGCAGGACCAGGCACGTAGGAACTCTACTGAGGCCGTAAAGTCCAAGTTTAGTGGAGTTTGCTATCTCCCAACGCAACCAGCTTGCTCCAAGACATAGACATAGCATACTTTCCCTTGTTGGACCATCTCTCCTTCGCCCGGATGCTACATGTGCCGCGCTTTATCACTGGGAACTTCAAGCCGCATCATCTGTTTCTGGAGGCTGTTGGCCCGTCGCCCAGCTTACTGCCACCCCTTCGGGCCAAAACCTTCCCATCAGGATGTAGAATATGGGCGAGCCCTCGATGCGCTGGTGAAAGCAGTGCCCCAAGCTCAACTGCAAATCTTGTGGCCCAAGCTTCAAGAATGCACTGTCATTGGATCACCTGTACATACCTGTACTATGATTGCTCCCTATGTTTGACATTTCAACTTCTATGCTTGCTCACTGTATGAATCGTGCAGCGCGCACGTCCGACGTCCGGGGTCCCATGTCTAAGGTCTGATGTTTTGATCACCTCACCAGATGGCTCTCGCGTTTTTTTGGGCAAGCGCAAGGCTGGGCTGCAGCTGCGACCCATTTGGGAGCCAACGCCTTGCATCGTGCAGTAGTTTTTCCATGTGGCACTGCAATTTGTAGGCGTTGTTCCCAGGTCATACATGGGATTTTGTGCCCCAGCTATGCAGCCGGTATGGAGCTCTAGCAGTCTGTCCCTTCAGGTGCATCCTCAACCTGATTGGTACCTTGGCCCAATGGCACTGGAGTTGCTGAGCTTTCTGACACTTGGAGATGTTGAGCTTCCAGAAGTTGCGCTAGTGACGACATCGAGGTGGTACATGGGAGGCCGTGCCAAACCTGGCGAAAGTCCTCAGCAGGTGCGCTCAAACTGTGGGCACAAGCCCTGGCAGGTTTGCTGCACTCAATTTTCGCATGTGAAGTATCCGCTTGTCAGATGATGCACCACCAAAATTGGTGGTTTTCTCAATCTGTTGGATGCCGGGGCGGCCTGTGCCACACGCATATTCTTTATTTTGATCCCCTTGCCCCATTTCACTAAAACATGGAAAACGTTGGACATCGTAAAAAAAACACTTTTTGTTAGAGAATTACTTTTGGCAGCCAGGGTACATGAGATGACTTTTCAGTTTGGTGTTTGTTAGCTCGATTTGCAGTTACTTCTGCAGGTTGACGGTTTTTAGATTTTATTTCTCAGAGACCTAACTGGGACAGTGACTCCAAACAAACACCCAGTGACCGTATTATTTCTTTGGCATTTCTGTGTTCATATTTGTTGTAGATAGCCTATCCATTACATTTTTTGGCCAAGCAAGTCCTTTTTTTGGCGCGGAGTCTGATTTTTTAGGGATGTCACCCCTGCAAGGGAGACCAGATGGATGGATGGCCAGATGAATAGATGGATGGATGGCCAGATAGATAGATGGATAGATAGATGCATGCATAGAGAAAGTTAACAACAAAAATGACATTGGAGACAAGATCCTCCTCCAATGGGACAAGTGTCCCGTCGACTCCAGGCTGCGGCACGCGTGATGCGCCGCGAGCTGTGCCTGCAGCTGCCAGCGGCACGCTTCGAGGTGCAAAACCGCAGCCCCCTCCAAGAGGAAAACGAAAAGAGTCGTGGCATTGCACGGCATTCCATGGCCTTTCTTCTTTGACTGGGGAGAACCCGGGCTTTTCACATTGGTCAGAATGTTGCTCCCACATGTTCCCTTCGTTTGGGTGCCTATAGGCAGTGCCTATACCCCCAGAAAAGGAATGACAATCTTGAGTACTGTACGATGAATTTTGCGGCACGCCGTATACGAAACAACCTGGTATGATAGTGGGGGTTGTGCCGGAAACCTTGGGCCAAGTCTAATGTCAGTTCACAAGGACTCGGCTTCGGGACGACCAAGCCCAGGAGAGAGAGGACTAGGCATTTGTCCAGTTTATTCGTTTGTCGTCGTCGGTCCTGTTGGCCTCTTTCCTGCTTGAAACCTTGCCCCGATCTTCCATCTTGAATGTCCTGAGATGATGTGGTGCTGTGGTGCTTGATTTGAGTTGTTGTGTTTCTCCACGCAATGGTCTATGGTCCATGGGTATCTGTTCCATTGACCCTCTTCCCAAGTTTCGCACCAAAGGCTCCCAGGAAAAGAAGGGTTACCCCCCAACTTAGACGGCTGCAAGTGACCAACGTGCCCTTCTTGAAGCGTGGCTCAAGCTTCGCCATTGCAGCAGGCTGGAAAGGCCTCCTGAGATCATGGCCCTAGCGATGTGGAGACAAGCCATGGTGCGAGGTGTGCGACAGACCTGGGAGCATCTGAACCATTCGCTTTGGAGAGCGCCAGCTGGCCCCTTGCCCCAGCTTGCTGGAGCAGGACCTGGACCTGCTGGACCTGGACCTGCACCTGGCCTCTGTGGCCGGGAGTCGGCATCACAGATCTTTGGGCACTGGTCTTTCAATCTGCGGCCCAGGGAGTTCAGTGTCCGATTGGATGTCAAGATGAAGCGGGCCGCTGCGCCATACCCTCGGAATCCCAACCGGAAGAAACCTGTGCCGAAGGTGAAGGGGATCATTCGCAAACTCATGAAGTGAGACGCAGCATTGAAAAAGGGCCGATTGCAGCTGCAGTCATGCAATTCGACTTAGGATTTCTGTCAGATGTCAGAGTTCATCAAGTGATCTCGAAGTTGTGAAAGGTGATGACCTGGTTGCAGCTCTGTCAGGTGATAGGTAGCTACTCGATGACCTGGGCCATGCGCGAGCAGCATCCTGCTGAGCACGGCACTGGAGCAGGGAGCCTTAGAAGGGCAGGGCATGGCAGGGCATGGCAGGGCATGACAGGGCAAATGCTTAGCCCAGCGGTTGGCGCGTTGGGGTCGTTGTTGATGATTGGAATCCCTGAGTGCACCAGCCATTTAGCCGTTACTGACTGTCAATTTCCTGTTGCTTTTTGGATGCACAAACCGGGAGGCAAAGCACTATTGCTAGTGAAGCTGCTTGTGTTGGCCACCTCATCTTGTTGCATATTAAGTCTTGCCTGCATCCTGCCGCATTTTGAAATCAAGCTGTTCTCTTGGTGTAGCATCAAGCGCTGCCATATGCAGCCTGTGAAGCGTCCCAAAGGTGATGGCGACCCTACAGAGTCGCATCGCCGCAAGTTCCGCGATTGCTTGGCCCGGGGACATTTGCTCCATCCAACTGAGGAGGGCACTTTCAACTTCTGCGACTTAGCTCAGGCCTTGGCCATGTGTTGTGACCTGGCACCAAAGAAGTGCAGCCGAAAAGAGCAGGCAGAGAAGTTGGCCAAAGAGCTTGGAAGCACTTCTCGCAAGCACATTGTAGTGATTTTGTGCGATGGGATGGGAGTGGAGCTAATTGAGCAGCATCTAACTCCTGAGCGCTTCCTTCGTGCTGGAGAGAGACCCTCGACGCCTTTGCGGGCAGTGTTTCCCGCCACAACCCCAGCAGCCTTGACCACACTAGCCACGGGCGTTTGGCCCGGGCAGCATGGATTACCAGGGTGGGACCTTCGGGATCAGAAGGCCTGCGAGTTTCCACAGGAAGAAATTCACGATCCGATCCAACTCACTGTTTTAGATTCGGTCGTGCGCGATCGACGTTCTCGAAAGCCTGTGTGGGATTTTGGGTTTAGCACCCAGGAGGTCTACGTGGAGGAGCCTTGGGCAGCCAAGGAAGGCTCCTTGAGGAAAATGAAATTTATCAATGCCTACAATGGCACTGACTTCACAGACTGGTACCAAGGCAAGTGCCATAAGGAAGATACGATGACCATTGAGGAGACTGCATATGAGACGCTTGGCAAGCCCGAAGGGTCACAGAAAGCTATTGAGTACTTCAACAATGGAGTTGATTGCATCCTTCAGAGCATTGAAGAAGCTCAAGAAAATGACTGGAAGTCATACATTTATATGTACACCGCACATCCTGACAAGCATATGCATGAGCTGGGCATTGCTCATCATGAAGTGACCCAGGTGCTCTGCGGAATCAGCGATGGACTAGAGCGTTTGTGGCAGCGGTTGAAGATGTTGGATGCAACGCTACTGGTCACAGCGGACCATGGACACATCACTGTGGAGCCGGAGGATATGGTTCTGCTGCCCCAGCAGGTGTTGGACTGCTTGGAGTATGCCAATGTTGGAGTCCACGGGAAAGGACGTCACGCGATTTTTCACTGTCGAAGTGGGCGACTGGAGGAGTTCCAACGGGCTTGGGACTTGGAACCGTCTCTCAGCAGCTTCATTTTGCTCCCCAGCGATGTGGCAGCGCAGGAGGGGCTCTTTGGCCCTGAGGCCCCGGTGCCTGCGGTAAGGCCACGACTCGGCGATTTCGTGGGGCTGAGCACCACAGCAAAGACCTTGGTCACGCCACGCGAAGCCGAAAGATTTTCGTCCTTGAAACAAGGGGCGCATGGATCCTTGACGCCACAAGAAATGAAGATTCCATGGTGCTTATGGACAGCCTGAAGGAATAAGCACCCACCATTTGCCAGGTAAAAAATGTGGGCGGGCCTTTGCTTGTACCTCATGTCTTTGGTTTGAGAGACTAAAAGCCTAGGCCACTTGAAGTACAAAATTGACACGCTTGACTTGCTTCGCTTTCAGGATATCAGCACCGTACACCACCTCGTTCTACAACCGGAGGAGGCCGCAGCAAGATGCGCAAGACACTGTGAAAGTGCTGGGCTTGTTTTTGCTGAATGAAGCATTTTTGGTGATTGCTCAAAACATATTAGCATACGATCATTCCTTTGATACTGGCGAGATCAGATGGGAGTGTTCACAAGGCCTTGTAAAGGCTATCGCGGGCAGGAGGCTGCTGTAAAGATTGACGAAAAGGACGGGGTTGCCCAGCGTGCCACGGGACTCTCCCAGGCAACCGGTTCACGCATGTTTGGATAGTGGAGAGTGTGAGCCATGGCGATCTGGTATATCACTCATGGAGCCCAAGGCTTAAATGCAGATGATATCAACTACTCATCCGCCTTTCATGGGAGAAGTGTGATCATTTTGTCCAGGAGTATGCTGAATCGCGGTGGTTTGGCAAGGAGGAGATCCTCCTTGGCCAATTCCACCCGATTCTAAAGCAGGCAAGTAGAGCAGCCGTGGACAGCAAGGGTTTGAAGAGTCTTTCGCAAGGGCTCAGAAGATTAACTCATCACAGTGAAGGGCCACTTCGGAGAACCATCAGAGAGAGGGAGCTAGATTGACAATGATTGATAGATAGAAGGGATCATCTCTGAAAGCAACGTGAGGCCATAAGAGACTTGCAGGCCAAGACGATGTACAAAGCGCTTCAGCAGGCAGGCGTATCGCTTTACGGGTTTTCATGATTGCTGTTTGACATCCGAATGTCAGCCTGGATGCCCCTTCCAGCTGAAATATGGGCAGGCGGTCCAGAGCAAAGCCAAGGATGGGGCACACCACTTTGTCAAGTCAATCTGAAGGGGCTCCAATCACCTGACCGCAGCCAGGTGAATAGAATGAGAAACACCCAACGAAGCAACAGTTGCCCCCCCGCAACGAGAAACTTCCCTCCTTACACTTTTTGGACACTGAAGCTCTGAAGCTCCGACAGATCCATAGCCCACCAAGGAAGCAGAAGTTCCAAGTTCCCTCCTTCGCCAGGACTCTGACGTGGCAGAAGTGGCGCGGAGCTTTGTAGCTGCTGCCCAGGCCGTCCACACATGGCAGTTGCACGCTGTCGCTTCGATTTGTTGGCTCTGGGTGCTCCATCCCTCAGGAGTCCATGGGCCCTGGCGAGAAGGGTGTGATGCAAGTGAACTTCGATGAAGAAAGCCGCAACTATGCGACTTAGCGACCGTTTAAGACTGCCGACAACTGAGCGTTTTGCGTGCTTGTTTCTGTTGTTTCTGTTGTTGCTGTTGTTGCTGTTGCTGTTGCTGTTGCTGTTGCTGTTGCTGTTGCTGTTGCTGTTGCTGTTGCTGTTGCTGTTGCTGTTGCTGTTGCTGTTGCTGTTGCTGTTGCTGCTGCTGTTGGTGTTGTTGTTGTTGTTCGTCGTCGTCGTCGTCGTCGTCGTCGTCGTCGTCATGGTTGTTGTCGTTGTCGTTGTCGTTGTCGTTGTCGTTGTCGTTGTCGTTGTCGTTGTTGTTGTTGTTGTTGTTGCTGTTGATGTTGTTGTTCTGTTTCTTCTTCTTCTTCAGGATGCGTTTATAATATTAAAAAATCTTCTAAGTGGGTGATATAGGCATGTCCATCTTACAGTCATGCTCAGCTCCTGTTCACGCTTTGCACCATGGGCCATGTCTTGGACTCAGGCAGACTTCTGAAATCAACATGACTTCCCAGGGCTGGTAGTGCAACGCTTTGCCAGTGAAATTCTGTGGGCAGGCCGTCTCCTTCAAAGATGAGGTTGAGGCTTGTGGTTACAAAAACGGCCTTAGTCTTATAGTGCTTGAAGTGGTATGCTTGAATTCCAAGGCAGATCAGATCAGATTACGCAGTGCTCATGCTTTCTGAAACTTTGATTGCACAGTGCTCTCTTGAGCCAAGGCGGATGATTGATGGCTCCTCCCTGTGCTGTCGTGCTGGAGGAACAAAAGTCTCTCACCATGGCGCCAAGAGATCCAAGGGATGGGAGCGACAGTTGAGACACAGATGCAATCGAATCACTTCTGTTTGGATGGTCCTGTGAATTGGTATTCCTTGTGATTGCTTCTGGTATGTCGCCTGGGCTGACCCATTTGTTTGGCTTCAACTCCGTCAGTGATGGAGACAGCGGGGCGCATGATCAAGCCTGGACGACATGAACTTGAGAGACTTGAGAGACTTGAGAGCCTTGAGAGCCTTGCATCCGGGAGCAGTCGCCAGCAGAGCATGACCACCTTACAGAATTGGAAGGACTACTTTCAGTTGCCCACCGTGCTTTAGCCTTCCAACATCTTCCAACTGGTTCTTTTTTGCCTTGAGCCCCGTCAGGGGCAGAACAAACTTGACAGCAATGCCATGTCGGGTGTCAGACGTGGCGGCTTCCGAAGTGCACGGCGGATTCCTTTGAGTGCCAGGCATGGGGCGTGAGTGGCGTGCTGAGCTGAGCACTGCCCGGGCATTTTCAGGTGGGTTTTCAGAAGATTTAAGAGATAGCACTTTTTTCATGTCTTTGTCCGTGGGAAGAAAATCGCATTGAGTCATGATTGAAATGCTGCAGTTCCGTCGTTTTTCTTCGTTGTTTTTGTTCCAGGACGCGATGGGCCGAACCTCCGAGCATTCCGCGCAGCGCAAGCGTGCGGCGCCGACGGAGTGGCAACATGGGCGGGAAGGTGGGAAGCTGCGATGCAGTCATCAGACGTAAGCTGCCTCGGTGTAGCTTGACCCTGGGACAGTTCTATCCATTCAGACTGTGTAGATTCATGTAGACGTTTTCACGCTGATCTCGGAATGTCATGATGCTGTTGACTGTTGAGAAGATGAGCCTCTTCAGTTGTGGAACACTACGGTTGTGCAATGTTACTAGAAACTATAAGAATTGAATCAAGTGTTGCTTATTGATCGCATCAACAGTAAGGATGCGAGCGCTTCACTCGACTTCCTGGCAGGTAGAGGATTTGCTGGATGCCTTCCGTTGTGAGGTCTCCGACACTGACAGTGGCGGCGAGGGCCCTGCTGAGTTGGAAGAGGGTGCAGCTGATACCAGGAGGGCCCACAGATGGTGGAGCTTGGGAACGAAACGAGTTGTGAAGAGTCTTTTGCCACGAAACTCACCAGAAGCACTTCTCATTCTGCGGTTTCCAGCTGCCTCTTTTTCTTTTCAATGGAAAGTCCAGACAAACTAATGGAAACAAAAAGTACTCCAGTTTTGCCAAATAGAATTGTTTTTGATTGCGCGGAACATCCGAGACACCGAGCCCAAGAGGATCATCACCAACCTTCAGCGTTCCGTCGGTCTCCGGGGGCTTGCTGCTGGATCCATGGGCGAAGGCGCAGCTGCTGGACCGGCTGGAACCAGTGAGGCCCACATCGCAAGACTAGTCAAATTAGATCGAAAGTGCACCATTTGACCAATGGTTAGTCAAGAACCAGTGGTCCAAATTTTCCAGGTCAGGACACTGGACTGGGCATCGGCCAACATCTCACTTTGGATGGGTGGTATTGCTTCACTCGCAGCTGGGGCCGCTGAACGCAATCCCTGGCAGGTTTGGTGACTTCTCGGATGCCAGGCTTCGGTCGAGGTGTTCCGCCGTCCACGCGTTGGGGTCTCAGCTCAGATCGTTGATTGGATCATGGACATCCGATGGCATTTGATTTGGTTAATGTCCAAGATGGTTAATGTCCATGATGGTTAGGCCATAGAGATTGGATCATGGTTAATGGATGTCGGTGCGTTCTGAGATGGATTTAGTTTTCATTTGATTTTATCATATTTTATTCAATTAATGGTTTCACATGGGTGTGGGAACTGCCTAGGAAATCTCATCAATGGTAACCGATGAAGCTCCTTTTCCATAGATCACTCGGACTTCATTGTTGAACCTGCCGAGGGCGTAAGGGAACAGCTTTATCGGCGACCATCGGATTCAAGGAAACCATGAGCCAGTAGGGTTGATCTGTGATTTTTTGGGATGACCCCGTAATTACTCAACAAGCAATGGAGCGTAGCCAGAGTATCGTCCAATCAGTTTTCGAGAATATCTATCAACCAACCATAATTTCTCGTGGAACTCCCAAGACTGTAGCACAGACACAATCACCCTTTGCTTTTCGCCCCGAGGAATTCAAAACTGCGTGGCGGTAGCGTTCAGCGAAGCAGAGGTGAGACACGAAGGTAGCCGTTTCTTTGTGCTGACTGCAGCGCACGATGGCTACAATTTGATGTGGTTGCCATCCCTGCGCCTTTGGCTTCAGATTTGACAGCGCTTGACATCCTTGGAATCCTTGCACTAAGTTGAGATTGAAAATAATTCACGTTGTTGGGGACACTGCCAATGGTCCACATTTTTCCTCTACTCTTCAAATAGGATTTAGGCCTTACATCCAGGCAGCGCATGGGAAGATCATAGTTGTTCCTAGTAGCCTTTTGCCTCAGCTGAATCGCTGAGTAAGGCAAGATGCGGAAAAGTCAGCTCGTGTTGCTTGGCTTAGCTTCAACTCGCGTTGAACTAGCATCACACGAGCATGCATCAACATGGTCAATCGATTCGAACCTAGGACGATCCTGGTTGGGTGCAAGTTGCCCTCCTACCTTTCTGCTCAGAAACTTGCATGCAACTGGCATCAGACGAGTCAATGATTTGAAAGGATTTCCATGTCAACTTGTTTGTGCACGCCTGCATTTGCATGTTTTACCGATGTTCTTATATATTCAAAACATATATAGGGCACGTTGCTGAATGCCTAAAGCTTACTCGGAAACGACGCACTGTTGTGCTGTAGTTGCTTGGGTCGGCCCTGCAGGTTTTCACCAAACATGAGGCTGGCCAGCGGAGAAAAACTGAAGAGAAACACTAGATACTTCAAGTTTTGACAAACATGCTCTTGGATGCTCTCCGATGCTCTGAGTGAATGGTAGGAAGGACCTTTCATGGCAAAAACATTTTGATTTTGAAGAAAAGCCACCATAAGACAGCGCCCCTTCTGTCACCAAATCAAAGAATTCATACTGTCGGCCGCCAGGGGCTTGCTGCCAAGGGCCCCAGTAAGAAGCAGGCCACGAGTCAAACACATCATTTTTGTGTCGCAGCTTAGATCATGTCCGTGAGAAGATTCCCGGGTTTTGTTAGACACAAAAATCAAAGTCCCCTTGTTCGGCCTCGAAAGACAGAGTTGAGGCTCCAGTGAGTGGTGTAAGCCCATTGAATCTCATTGGAAACATTTGCGACTTGTTTACTCGATGAATCTCATATTGTCTCATTCATTCCATTGCTCACATGTGCACGGGAAGTGCAGCCTTTCTTATGTCAGGTGACCAGCGGTGCTGGTGCAGAGCTCGCCGATCTGCAGGTGACCGACGTGTTGGGTGAGGCAAGGGGAGCAAAGCGGTAGTCCTTACTCAGCTGGAGAGGGGCAGGGACACTATGGGACAACGTTGTGCAGGAAATTCGGCAGCATGGATGGGACGGTGTTCACGCCTTGATTTTCATCCTGGCAAAGTTGTATGCGTCTCCTGACCGCAGAGAGTTTTGCGTGTGCTTCTTTGTGGTGGCGCACGTCAAGACTCATTGGACGAGCTGATGTAGGCTTTGTGAGTTGGTACCCTTAAACTGGTCATTGATACCAAAGAATTCATCCGCTTTACTGAATTAGAAGTGTTAATCTACCAATGAGAAGTAGAAGTATATTCCAATGCCAAGTCTAAGCCACTAAGCATTTCGATTCTGCTTATGCTTTAGTTGAAGCCGCTTCAAACTTGGGAGTTTGCCCCAAGGACGCCGCAAAACGCTTTCCACGCTATGGAACCTGAGAACCCCGGCTGAAGATGCACACGGGACATGAGACCCAGCAACTAGCAGCATGTTGCAGTCACAAGCTGAGATGATCTTCACTGCTTGGAACTAAGGAACGGGCAATTGAGTGCTGTAGGTCTCGAGCAGTTCTTCAAAAGGCTGGGTAAAGGAGCAGCTAGACCAGCACCACGAGTTCCACATTCCAATCTGTAAATGTTGCAATAGGGGGCCTGGTGGACATTCAAAGGTCTACCTCCAACAGCAAGCAGGCAGAAGGAAGATGCGCTTTTGCCTATCTCTTGCCTTAATCATATTCAAAAGCAATTTTCAATACCCAAGTTGTACCTGCAACTGGAGCAGCGGCATGCAGACGAGTGATAACCACTTCTCTGACTTTTGACTTCTCTCCGCTGGCATTTGGCCAGGCAAATTCGCCAGGATGTGGAAGCTCTCACGGGTTTAAAGACCGCTCAGCTTTTCAAAGCGTTGGATGTCCGCGGCAATGGCTACGTTTCCCTTGAGGCGGGACACGGTTTACAACAGCAATAGACCACAAACAAGTTGAATATACTGTTCCAAGTGTGTCCTGCAGTTTAGATAGTTTAGAGGTTTGTTTGGGTCAACTTGAAATCTGAACACTTTTGGGGAGCCTTTGAGATGGCCATTTTCAGCTTGCAGGATCTGGTTTGCAGCGTGACCCCGCAGCAGCAGTGCGCTTGCGCACAGGAATCCAACTGTATCTCAGAGGCGGCCTGCGCAGATGTGTTTCGCAAAGTATCTCTGATCTCAGCCCTGAGACATGACATAACCAAACCATCTCAGCCAGAATTTGACTTCTCAGAAGCTGTGTTCCAGCTCTGTCAAAGATGGGAGGCTGGTCCACGCTTAGATACCCAATTCAGAAGCTGCATCAAACTGCCAAGATCTGCTGAGTTCCTGTTGCACGAGCTGCCACCGTTCCAGCCTCCAGGTTTGGAAGCAGGTGGCAGAGCTCACGGCCAATGGTGGCTTTAATCGCGGCACCTCTGGCACTGGCTCAAGTCACAGCATTGCACAGGAGCCGACCTGTCAACACACATTGAGTGAGTCAACTGCTGAGACCTTCCGAGGGACCTGAGATCACCTGAGATCACCTGAGTGATTTGTTTTGAGGACAAGAAAAAAACGACATTGAATCTGAAGTGGACCAAGCAGGCTCAATGGAGCTGGGAGTGGGACCTGAGAAGCCTTGCACTTCACGCTTTGTGTCAGGCCAACAGACGGAAGGAGTTGAACTCCTCTGGAACGGTCGATGGAAGAAGCGCCTTGGTCGTGCAAGCCGTTCGATGATGCCAGGTATTCACAGTAGTGTAGCTGTTGTAGTTTGATGCTTCTGGATGCTTCTTGATGCTTGATGTTCCGGTGTTGTTGGCCAATGGGAGCACCTCAAGTGATTGAATTTTTCATCCATTGGTTCCATCTACTGGGGACAAGGGCGTGGTTTTGCCAAGCTGCTGCGATGCAAGGCGATGAGGGCTCACGCACCACCCGTGGTGAGATCCACCGACGAAACGAAGTGATGCGCAAAGAGCGGGAATCCTGTGAGGTCCAGGACCTCAATGTGCACAGATGAATGCATGCGGGCATATACCATCATGTGGGCACCATCATGTACTGTACCTATGTACGATATTGATTCATCTTGTATTATCTGCATGTCGTGTGTGTGTACAATTGTACTTGATGATGTATGATGCGTATGTCGTATGTGTATACCATTTTACATGATGTATCATGCGTTTGTGGTATGTGTATACATATATGTATCGACTTCTTGCTGGAACTGAAAGAAGAGGTCATGAAGTTTCAAGTTGCCATCCCATCAAACTGCTGAGAGATTCTTTTCCAGCCAGCTCACCGGCCAAACAACTCATTTGAACTGGCTAGGCATGGTCATCGTTGTATCAGCACATTGCTGCATGGCTTCCATGCTCACCGAAACAGTAGCGGCCCATGGCCATCCATGTGCTGCAAGGACACCCATCTTGATCTGGAACGTGAGCGCTTCATCACCACAGTGCAGCTTCGACAGAGCAGGGTCCAAAACAGGCTGTTAGGATTTCTATCCCGTTTAATATAAAGCACTGATAGAAATCCCAAGAATCCTGGTAGCTTAAATGTTCTTGACGCGGCTCGGTACCGCATTTGAATCGCCAAGCTGATCCAAGCAGATCTCAGCAGCGTCTGGTCGTTGGAAGAGCTTCCAATGGATCTCCTCCGGTGCAGCCGTTGAATCTGAAGTATTTGATGCTTCCCAGGCAGCGAACGACCGTTCTGCACCCCTTGGACTACCAGGTCTCGCGGCGTGCCATGGAGGACAGCAACGAATGACTGTAGACTCACACAACGGAGACATCAAAGACAACGTTTCATGAAGATTTTCAATATTTCTGATTCTCATGTGTGCAAGAGGTGACAACTCGGCAAGGCCACAGATGATTTTGGAAGCAGTCTTAGGATGATTTCCTGTGCTCCCAGGTGAAGGAGATTCTGTCTCCCTCTCAACTTCTGCAGTGTTGCATCGTTGTCGCATCAAAACATGGACCTCATGAGTTTCAGCCTCCCCGATCTTTCAAAAAGGTTTGGAAAAGGCTTTTTGGCATTGCAGGTTGACATGGTTGATGAAATCTCATGATAGTTCACTAATGATGGTCCGTAGTGATTAGTGATGGTTGATCGTTGATGATTGTTGATGATTGTTGATGATCAGTGATGTGATGGAGAGCTGATGGCGAACCATCATCAAATGCGATCAATCAGATTCTGATGAACGATCATCAATTACTTTTTGATGATGGCAGCTAGCACAACCAACGGGTCAGTCACGAACGTTAGCAACGCTGACCCAGAGCCATAGATCCAAAACATCAACTGATGCTTCACCACTGGTTCACCACTGGTTTCATGGAATTGCACCCCCCCCAACATACCCCTCCCCTCCCTAACACACCCCCTGAGTACTTACTAAGCTGGTTGACCACTGGTTGGTTGCTGCTGGTTGAGTACTAAGCCCTCAGCAGTGATTGCTGGTTCACCACTGGTTGCTGCTGCGGCCCAGGAGATGGAATCCAAGCGCCGCCTGGTGCAGCGCTTGGCCGCGGAGGCCGAAGCCGCCTTCGCTCGGAAGAAGGGCGCGGCGGTGGAGGACGAGGCCCACGGCCTCGAAGAACCGCTGCTGGAGACGCGGGGACTGACAAAGGGGTGCTGGGAGATGTGCGGAGTTGGGATCTTTGGATGGGATGTGGAGATGGATTTATAGAAATATTACTTAAATATAAATATAAATATATAAGTATGTATATATATATATATAGTGATCTGTGGATTGCTGTATGGATGATATACGGATGATATATGGATATATATATGTAAATATATATATATATATGTGTGCGTGTGTGTGGAGTGATTTGTGGATTGATCCGTGGATTGATTTATGGATGATATAGTGGTGTCTTATGGGTTCTTGGAAATGGGTACGCCAATGCATGATTTGGGGGGTCCCTGATTTTTGAGAAACTACCGCATTGGATTCAGAACTGAATGAATTTTTGATTGTTTTAGCGTTAAGCCCCTTATTTTGTGAAGACTATTTTCAATACCCAGCGAACTTGGGGGCACCTGTTTGAAGAAACAGCCCGTTCAACACTGGTCTTTGACTTCAATGCTCGATGACGCATCATTGCATGTTTGTGCGAGCCCTAGAATTCGTGCGCATCGAAGAACCAAGGATGACAAAGGGCCGAAAGAGGAGTAGCGTGACTGGCAAACGCAACAGCGTCACAGGGAGCGTGAGTCTCAACCTGGAGCCAGAGGTGGATGAACCCATCAATTTCACGAGCAACTTGGGCAGCACCAGATGAGTCTGGACAAACATGCATGTCTTTGGCCAACAACTGTGCAGCATGTGAATATTAGATGCAAAGTAGGGCATACTCATAATATCTCGAAGTGAAGTATCAAAAGTGAAGCAATGACATGAACTGGCATGATATTTTGACGTACATTCTGACGGATGTTGACAGATGGATAGGTATCAATATGTAAATGGGTCAATGAATAGACAAATCTATATCCATATCTATATCTATATCTATATATTTACTATTTTAGACATGTACAAGTATATATTAAGTAAATATTATATTGATGTTGAGATGTCCATGTCTGTTGATGAAGCGGCTCCAGGTGTGACGAAGTCGGCGCAAGCCAAGAAGCTCGCGCGCGCGTCCGCGGAAGCCCAGGAGCCCTTCGAGTTGCGCCGCCTGCGTTTGGAGGTGACGAGTCTCGTGGTGGATCCCAAGCGGCCTCGTGTGGCGGCAGGTGCACGTGGACGTGCGACGTGGACACCACGGGGACACGACGTGGGCTGTGGCTAGTGGCGGGTGATGGCGGGTGATGGGTGGGGATGGCTTCTTACATGGGAGAAATTCCGTTTCATATCTTTTTCATCATGTGTTCATGTCGTGTATTGATGATGTTTTGAGATTCCACTACTGCCTGGTGGTATGGATTTCTCACGCACTGCAGCGCTTAGAAGGACTGACAGGGATCCTTGTCGCAGCCCGTGTTTTTGGGAGGCATTGGCGATGGGCAGTTGGCGGTCTACTACTTCTTCCGCTCACATGGCTCGAAGCGAAAGCAGCTGCATCAAATTCAAGGCACCGATTCCTTGGTGCCATGGGCATTTGAACGAGCCCAGCCGATACTTTCAAGTTCTGCTCAGTTCATGCAAAGACAGAGCAAGTGCTTGTACGATTTATGCATGGCATTGCATGGCCATTCTTTATTGTTGTTTCTGTGTTTGTCATTTTCACATTGCAATTTTTAGATCTAACAATTCAGCTTATTGATGACTGTTAACTTTGGCATAGGCTATATGTGCAGTTTTTTCATTACATTTTGACGCATGCAATCCATTGTTGGAGCTGCAGGATTTGATGCCTCCCGCGGCATCGGTGATGTTTGTACAGCTCTCTGCCTCCCCACGCAACGCTTGTCCGATGAGGGCAGCATGGCAGTTGAAACTGTCCCATGCTCAGATACGAGTTGCGCCAGTCAGGGCTAGACCGCCAGAGAAATATGGAAGTGGATGGGAGTGGATCAGTGGATTGCCACAGTTTTGCAAAGATTGGAGCCCAAGCACCCGTGGCAAAGGTGTCAATAGAGAGTAGTTAGGACGGTCAGCATTTGCATGGCAGGGGATGCAGGGGTGAGTGTCTTGAGCTCAGGTGCTGGGTGGCTTTGAAAGTGGACGAGTGGCGGTCTTCCGCAGCTTTTTCCCCGACGATTTCGTGTCGGATGCCGGGAAGAAGATCAAAAAGACCTTGGAAGAGGCGCCTGGCGCAGCTTGGGAGCCCCTTGAAGCGAACCCTTGGAGCAGACCTTGAAGCAGTAACCCTTGGCCCAGCTTGGCCACCCTTGAAGCAGCTCCTTCAGTGCAGTACTTCAGTGCAGGTGATGGAAGAACGGCAGCGGATCAAGAGCTTGGCCAACGGGGAACCGGTCTTGCAGGCGAGCCGTGTGGGATGTTCCAACAGGATTATCTTGGGATCCCCTTGGCATCCCCTTGGGATTGGAGTGTCTACAAATAGATATATGTATATATATATATATATCAATATATATGCTTAGATCTAGATATCATCAAAAGATCCTGATTCTTGAGAAGCGCACTTTGCCATGCAATCTACTGTTCTGATCTTATTATGAAGTACTTGTTCGTTCCATCACAAGTCTTGCTTGACCACAGCTTAGGCAAAGGACGGTTGACCCTAGTATTGAAACCAGGGATGCTGGAGGGGCTTATTGCGGTGAAAAGCAGGGTGCAATGCCACATTTTGGGCTAATTATTTGTTTCCTTTCGAAGGTGGCTATAACAGAAAACAGGTATGGCCAGAAAACGGCACAATGTTTCCAGAAAAAGCAGCCATACATAGCTATGAAAGTGGGAGACCTTGAGTGATAGGGAAGGGATTCAGAAAAGGGTCAGTGACTGCAGCTGTATGAGGCTGAGGAGCCTTTGCTGCTTGAACACTTCCATTGCTCCACACCGATTGTTGCCACTTGGATTTTGAAATGGGCCAAGAGCAGTGCAGCTACCGCCGCGAATGATTGTAAGCGCAGCTTCGTTTTTGAATTGGAACCTCATGCCCTACATGCTGAGGCACTGTATTGGCACCAGATCATGGGCATTTTTAGCATTTCCACGACTGGCCATGTGGTGGTAGCTGACAGCTGCGGAGTGCAAACCTTTGCAATTCACGAGGCGCAGAAACTGTGGGAGTGACAGGCATGGCCGCACTGAAAAGCACGTCATGCTTCCTAGGGTCACGCAGGGCCACTATGATGGTTGACATATTGCTTTTGCCCAGCAGTGCCCAGGGATGATTGGGGACGGCGCCCAGCCAGGGTTTTACATTCTTTACTTGAAGAATCTTGAAGATCATTGGATAAAAACTGGATCAACTATCCAAATGTTTTGAGATATTTCGCTTCTTTGCTTCTGCGGGTGCGAAGCCCTGAGGCATGTGGAAGAAACTCCACGGTGGCATCTGCTGATTTGTGTAGGGCTCAGTGGGAGTGGCATCCATGTCTTCAGGTGAGGTGTTTCTCAGGGCCCCCGGAAGTTCTGTGAAATCTTCTTCCAATCGTTTTAGTTCAAAACTGGTAACATTTGATAACATCTGTTAAGTGACTCCCAGTTTCGAATTTTAGCCTTTGGGATGGAAAAAACTAAAGTCTCCAAAGAGTTCAATGGTGGATGGATTTCTTCCACAAGGTGTAAAGATGGAACGGCGCTAAGATGGATCGACACTACAGGTTTCTTCATTGTGGCAAATGATTTCATCCTGTGGATATTTGCAAAGACTGAACACGGGATCCAGACTCGAGCTCATTTGATGTTGGAAGGGATCCAGACTCGAGCTCATTTGATGTTGGAAATCCTATAGGGCAATGGCTGACGATAGACAAATGCCGCAAAAAGCAGGCCACAGCTTATCTCTTTGTCAAATTTCTATGTGGTTTACAAGTTTGAGATTGCCAAAAACAATAATCATTGTAGTGATGCGACAGAGGTTTGTCTGACGATGCTGAAATTATCTATCTTGCACGAACAGACACACACACATAGATATGTAAATATATATCGGTATAGTACGTTTAAGAGCTTTTGCGGTGTTTTATTTTAGTAGACATGCAGTGTTTCACCGCGTTTGATAATAGTGTCCACATACTTCACCGCGTTTTGTAATAGTGTCCACATATAATAGAAGTTGTCATCGTATCATAGAAGTTGTCATCGTATCGCAGGGCCATCTAATAACGTTCGTGTTGAATTGCTTCGGAATGAACTGCGAATATTGCTTTGGTGGCCGCGTATCATAGAAGCTGTCTTCGTATCATAGAAGTTGTCATCGTATCATAGAAGTTGTCGTCACATCATAGAAGTTGTCATCGCATGATAGAAGTTGTCATCGTATCAAAGGGCCGCCTAATACCGTTCGTGTTGAATTGCTTCGGAATGAACTGCACATTGGGTGAAGCTCTTGAACATATTATACTGATATATTTATATATATATATATTCAAATTTATATATCTAAAGACACACATGTATATTGATATACATATACATTGGCATACACATACTAATGCTTAGATATAGATGGTGTGCATTTTTGAGTGGAAGAAAATCTAGAAACAATATTTGGACCATGTCTTGCCTTTGATTTCGTGCTTCTGATATGTCTGATATATCTGATATAGTTTCAGGAAGGTCATTTTTTATACCCATGGTGTAAGAATGAGCCAACGTCGCACGGCGAACCAGGAAATGGCATGAAATGGTTCCATGATTCTAAATCATTGGACAATTATTTCGGCACATGAGTTGGTCTCTGAAACGACTTTTGAAGTAATAATTGGAAACACAATGCCGCTGCATTCATTTTTGGACTCCATGAGCATACGTTCAAATCTGAGTTTTACAGGTGTAATGTCGGGCATCCACATGTCACACAGACACGCATCCACTCAGATGAAATCACATAAAATATTTCACATGCACAAATTTCAACCTACCATCCCAAACCATCCCTAGTCGACCCTACTACCCTACCCCAACCCTACCCCAACCCTACCCCAACCCTACCCTAACCTGACCCAACTTCCTCCCTACCATCAAAGATCCGAGAGTTGGTCTCCGGGACGCAGGTCCTTGGAGTTGGAACAGCTGGCTGTGTCCGGACAGCGCGGCGTCCACCTTTGGCAAATCCTTTCGCAGGCAGGAGCTGCTCCTGAGTCAAGTAGCTTGATCGGATTTGATCCGATGTTTCTATGATAATATTAATATATTTTTTTGGAATGAATGCACGAATAGATGAATGTTTTTTTTATTATATATATATATATATATCAAAATATATGTATATCAATATAGATGTAGATACAGATATAGATATATGCCATTTTAAAATGAATTTCGGCCAACGGGTAGCAGGGGCTTTTCTTTCTGAAGCCACGAGGCCAAGTACGGAGTGATCGGAGTGCAGGTGCGGAGTCGCTGCTGCGCAAGGGAGGACGCTGGCAGCTCAGTGCAGCTGTGCAGCCAGGAGAACGCCCTGCAGAACCCCGAGCAGAACTTCAATGTCATGCTCGTGCGCTACATGCCTTCGGGGACGCTTGTAAGTACCCAACGCTTTGGGCTGACGTCACCAGTTCGATTCCATGGATTGGCACCATGATTTCCAGTGACTACCAGTTGGTTCGGCCCAGGAAATTCCTCCTGACGCTGCACAGGGATGGCGTTGTGAAGGTTTGGGATGTGCCTTGGCACATGCAAAGCAATCCAGATGCAATGGAGCCACTGGTTTTGCAGCTGGCCGAGGCAAGTTCAGGCATCGCAAATACACGCGCAGATGTATATACTACACATGTATGTATGTATGCATAAATGTTGATATATATATATAGAGAGAGAGAGTGCGTGTAAGGAAAAACACATGTCTAACATTCTACATTCAACCACATATACGCCCACACATCCATGTATGATCATGATCCCATGTATTTGCATATGTATCTTTTCATGTTGGACTTTGTTACTATAGGGCTAGTCGCACCAGTTTTTGGGTACTCCTGGGTCTCATCGAGCTGATGATCACCAGTCCAGCCTTACCAGCGCAAAAACTGGGAGCGCGACTGAGTCGCGAAACCTCGAAATGCACAGCTCCACTGCAGCTTCTCGAAAAGTGAGTTGTGGCTTTTGGGAGCCACGATGGGAAACTCGGCCGTGACGGGAGTGGCAGGGTTTCCATGTGCGTGTGAGGTGGTGGGCCATGGCTTGATCGAGTTCCTTTCCGATGAGAGTCGCTATATCCTTTCAGAATCTTTTAGGTCTTTGTTTCTTCTGCGGCTTCAGGAGACGCTATTGATCTTCAGCCCTGATGGTGTGACAGAGCTGGAGATTCACGAGGATAAGTTGAGCCAGGTGACTTGGGATGTGGAGCAGCGGCTTAGACAATGGTGACATTCAGGAGGCAAGGGTGACTTCACCCCGCCCTAAAAGGATCCAATTTCGGAGCCAAGTCACCCCTCTCCAGGCCACTTCGTGGATACCAAAACAGATACATATTCACGGCTGCGGGGTTGTCCGGTCCATCTCCCTGCGCAGGGTGAGAGCACATCGAAGCTCCAAGTGTTGCCATCGCTGTCTGGCTTGGGATAGAGGCCGAGGCCGAGATTCGAAGCCTCCAACTCTGTATTTCTTGCAATTCCTTTAACATATGCAGCCTAAGAGCGAAAGAGCAGACATTAAGGATCAAAAAGTGCAATGTGCTTGAGGATGTTAAATAAAAATCAATTGGTCATACTTACAAGAAGCAACTACCACATTGCATGCGTTCCCTTGTCCAGGTCACACCGCTTCTGAATCATTCTTCGCCTTGGTCTGTGAAGAGCGCGGGCCGGCTTCAAGTACCACTGCTGGAAAACACGGGGTCAAAATGGAGCCATTTTCTGTAGAGAGCAATGACTCAATGACTAGCAGATTTCCAGACTGCCCAACCCGTGGGCGATAAACCGTCCACCTATGCTCGTGTGGCCTTTGTCGGGCGAGAAAAAGAGAGCTGCTGGAGTGGGTAAACGGTTGAAAAAGCGAAGGGTGCGTGTGCGCTGGTCACGCAAGCAGCGTCAACCCTTCCGATGCTTGATCCTCATACTCATCGTGCTGCCCGAGGCATTGTGGGCACAGCTCATGATGAACATTTCCATTCATCAACCGGTGCGAATGATCATCAGTAACCATAGTTTTCCCTATGAAATTGTTGGTTCTTCCCCCATGTGTTGGTTGATTGATATTGGCCCATTCGTTGGTTGATTAATGTTGGCCCATTAGTTGGTTGATTAATGTTGGCCCATTGGTTGGTTAATCTTAAGTATTTGATGATCCTTCACGAGTCTTTGTGACACTGATCCGTCCAACGTAGATGTTGGAATTCAGGATGCCGCTTGACGCTGAGGTAAATCAGCGCCTCCGATGCCCAATGGCTTTGGCTTGCTCGTTTGGAGCCCAAGTGGGAAGGGAACAGTGGAGGGCAATGCGGCGCAGTTAGCAAGAGCCAATAAAAAGAGCTAGTGAAGTGAAAATGCTAAGTAATGTTAGAAAGAGCTACTGTGAAGGCTAAGTAAGGTTCTTCAGATTATTCTGGCTCGGCTGAACAAACAGAAATGATTTCTACAGCACTGCTGAGCCACTTGTCAGCGTCTCAGGGTGGCCCTGGCCCCATCAAGGCAGCTCCGTTTGAGACTCAGCCGCGGGAGCTGCTAGCCGCTGGTGACCGCTAGTGACCCCTGGCCGCTCAGGTCTGCAGTCAACGTCTCGATGCTCAGTGAGCTGCGATTTGTCAATGAGCATTTTTGGAAATGCGAAGTGACTGTGTTTCTCCTGTTTTTAGCGTGTGATACGTAAATACATGCTATTACATGCTATTACTATTGTGCTATCATATTCGACATACTTATTGGAACTGTGTGTCTTTGATGTCCTCTTTCGATTCTTGAGTAAGAACTGAACTGACATTCCATCCCAACCATTCCGCAGAATTACCCCACCTCCAAATTTGTTGCGCTGCTCAGGGTATGAGATCAGGAATGACGGCCTTCAGGTGGGTCAGTTTTCACTGCCTCAGGGCACTCGGGATTTCGCACCCACCTGCACCATTCTTGCCCTTGCCTTTGCCTTTGATGCAATGGAGATAGGATTACTTGAGGCATCTTCGTAGTTTTCGTCATGAGAAGAAGGAATTTGAATAGGGATCCGATGGAAGGTGGATCTAGATTGCTTTGATTCAGATTGTGGGCGGCATGGTAGGACACTTACAGGTGCTGAACGCTTTGCGACACTTTGCATCAGACTGTGCCAGGACCGGAGGTCCTGTTCGTGCCAAGGCATGATGCCAAGTTGAGATGCAACACTCATCACATCATTGACCAGCAACCGAATGTGGAATTTTGACTGGATGCCATTTTTTTCTTGGAGCAGCCCAGCATTTTCATGTGAAGTCTTGCTTCAATTCCAACCCTGAGACATTGAAGTGACACGAGACAAAGAGAAAAACGAGAAAGAAAGAGGACTTCCAGAAGAAAAGGAAAAGAGGTAAAATTAAAAGAGAATATCTTAGAAAAGATTTTCAAAGGTAAGCAAGTAGTTGACCAAGTCTTCAAAGATTGGCTCTGCGGCTCTAGGCCTTCTCCTTCGGCGACAGCGACGTGCCCCGGCGGAACCGCCCCGCTACGGCGTCGCCCGGCCGCTGTGGCA
>VSDK01004568.1:290374-318620 GCA_009767595.1 Symbiodinium kawagutii | reverse complement strand
CTGAACCCGTGGGATGTTTTGATCCAAGGATGGCCCGCCTTGGCGCATTCCTGGGTAGTGAGACAGGGAGACCTGGCGACGATAGAGCGAGAGATAGGGAGAGACAGATAGGGAGAGTCCACGGGATTTTTAAGAATGAAGAGGAAGACCGACGGACCAAAAATAGTGGGACCTCAGGACCTGTAAATAAGCAAAATGGGCAGATGCGGAAATCGGCGGTGCACGAGGAGCAATTGACAAATTTGACAACAGGAATCGCACGGATCGGAGTCCTGTGATCTACGTGCGGTCTGTGAGGATGGGGTCAAGCACTGGGTTAAGCATGGCCAGCCTTCCTCCACCGTCGCGCGGGGAAGCTAAAGGATGGGCACGGATCTGTCCCACCGAGGCCGGCAGGATCACGGGAAGCCAGGGAGGCACAGGCGGCTGCAGCACAGGCGTTGCGAGAGGCCTGTGAGGTGAAGAGCACCCAGCAGGAGCCGAACTCCGAGGTGTTTCGGTGAGATGAGTTGAGGTACTGCAGCTATTGATTCGAACTATGGATTTGCAGAGGTTCAACATTTACATATGCTATGGTTGAGCTATTGATTTGAGCCATGGAGGTATTGCATATTCTCTTTGTGCACGGTTCAGATGTAAATGCAAACCTGATCAAACATGTGTAAATGCATATGCTCACCGATTTGGTACCTGTGTTTGGCTTGGTTTATCGTCCTTTCAATCCACCAGCTGGGCTCGGGAGATCTTGGGAGATCTCGGTGCAGGAATTGGAGCACAGTCTGAGCGAGTCGCAAGAACGTTTGAGCAGCGTCTCTGCGGTGATGACCTCGGTCCAGGTGGGGAACACAAGGAGTTGGAGCACAGCAGGATGTCCGATGTGATCTATGATCTATGGATACCTATGGCTATGATCTTGATCTATGAATGTCTATGGATATCCTCAGATCTACAGACAGATTCCATCCATCACATGGTTCCCATCATGGGCTTCGTCCGAAGAGCAGCTGATCCCATGGGCGCAGCTCCACCAGGATGCCATGGTCAGCTTCAAGAAGGAGCTGGCGGAGATCCTGGGCTCCCAGAAACTGCTGCAGCAATCCGTCGCATCCGTGCCATGGTGCAAGGGAAGGGCTGGGAGCTGTGCAGCAAGGGCGACACAGCGGTGACACAATGATGACCAAAAACGAGATGTTTTGGCAATGTTTCATGAGGCATGATGTGTCGATGATAAATCGATGACCAGATCCTATCCTTGATCCAGACGTGGCCGTTCCTGCGATGATTTGCTGTCGGAAGTCGCTGCAGGTCCAAAACAATGAGGTTTTGGATGGCAAAGCGTTGCGAGGGAAGCTGCTGGAGGAATTATCTCAAGCGCAGCTTGGCAGCTAAGATCAGCAAAGTGTGTGGCTCGAAACTCTATCAGCGCCTTGGGTTCTGACGAATATAGATGTGCGAAGGGATGAGGAGGGCGTTTAATCACAGCAGCTATGAGCGGTTTTGATGACCAGTGGGTGGCAGATGCTGAAGCCACTCCAAGTGATGGAGACTTGAGGCAACTGGGAATGCGATCGCTGGGGCAGCGGATCTCCACGGTCGAAAGTGCTTGTGCTGCTGCTGATAGGTCTGAGGCCTCAGGATGAGTCGAACCGTCGAACCTGGTCAGTTGTGGACCCTACAAATTTGGTACAAGTCACCGTAAGCACCCCTGGGGTAAGAAACCAGGTTGGTTTGCAGAGATTTGCCCGAATAGTTTTGGCTCAAGAAATGTGTGTGAGCGCAGGGGCCACGGGGCAGTGGTTGGAGATGCTTCAAGGAAACCCAGGCATCATTCTCACACATCACCAGCATCCTCCTCACAGCAAGGTGCTCTGTGACAGCCTGCTAGTTGCAGCCAGTGACAAGCAATCACAGGCCCAACACTACCTCTACATTCAGAATGCCAGACATTTCCAGACATTTCCGGACATTTCCCGACACTTTGCATATGACTAGATGCATCTTCTGTCGCAAAAGCGGCAGCAATTGCAATGGCCACTATGACCGTTCCACCAACTGAGTGCGGACATTGTGGCCGTGAAGGTGCTGAGTTTCGGTGTTCCAGATGCCGATCGGCGCATTTTTGTGACCCAGGTTGCTTTCGAAAAGCCTGGCAGCAGCACAAGGCAACGTGCGAAAGTGCAAATGTGTCACATGTGAAGGGTTGGCCAAGTGAGGTGCTTCCAATGGGTCCAATGGCGAGCTTGGGTGATGGATGTGGGGTGGTGGTGGTCGTCCCCTTCCGTGAGCAGCTTCCACTGCAGCACCGTGGCGAACAGTTGGCGCGATTCCTGCCACACATGCGGCGCTTCCTGAGCAGTTTGGGGGTACCTGCGCGGGTGTTGGTGGTCGAACAAAGCCAGGACGGCCGCAAGTTCAATCGAGGTCAGTTGCTGAATGTGGGTTGCCTTGGCTGCGCTTGACGGGGGTCATGTTTTTGATTATCGAAGCCTTCTTAAGTAGCACAAAATGAAGTCAAAAGAGACGAAAAGACATACTGTACGACAAACGATGAAAACAACTTCATGATATGGGGCACTGTGCTACCACAACTGAAGAGGGTTGCAGACAGTTCAGAGCAGAAATATCGATTGGTTCCGGGTGTGAAGATTTGCACAGCATGTTGCCGGAGGCAGTTCTCATGTCATTTCCACCCCTGGGCTGAGCGCTGCACAGGTTTCAAATTGGCAGAGCAGTTGCTTCCAGGGCTCGCTGCATTCATCATGCACGATGTGGATCTGCTGCCCTCAGATGACATGCAGCAGGTCTATGCCCGGCCACCGCCCCATGGTTATGCCGTGCACTTGGCTTCTGTGTGGACGATGCTTGATGGCATTTTGCAATACCAGAAACCGATGGGTGAATCTGTGGCAACCTTTCGTTGCCACACAGCTTTTGGAGGGGCAAGGCCTTCGGGTTCACTTGGGATCAGTCTCTCAGAACAATCTTGTGTTCTTTTCAGTCTGATATTGCCACAGTCGTGATTCCGTTGATTACTGCTGATGAAGTATTCCTACGTCAACGTCATCGGCGGCGTGCTGTCTTTTCGACCTGAAGAGTTCAAACGAACCAATGGCTATCCTAACAACTACTGGGGTTGGGGTTTAGAAGATGACCAGCTTGGACTTCGCATGGCTCACCATGGCTTGCGGCCACTGAGGGTGCGCGTGGGCAGCTTCGAAGATCTGGATTCGGTGAACATGAAGGAGGTCTTGGAGTGTGGAAGGGCACAGCCAGACAGACTGAGAAAACACTTGCCGTGGTACAATGCAGAGATGTTCAAGCAGTCTGACCTCCTGCTGGATCCGGACTGGTCCACGAACGGCCTCAGCAGTGTTCGATTCAAGAAGCTCGAGGAGAAGATTGACGGCATTCTTCACCATGTGATAGTGGAGTTGGAGTCAAGCTGAACCGAAAGATCTGTAGCCATGATTGGTCCAAATCTATTTCCGACATCGCCTTGGATCAGATTGCTTCCAAGAGCTGCAGATGTTGCAGGTTGAAGTCATCAGTCCAGAAGTCCGGGCAGCCCTTGGGCAACGCTGATGCGCCGCCGTGTGCGGATCTACAAGGGAACTAGGGGCCGTAAAGGTCTGAAATGGCCGAGGTCAGAAAAAGGTGGACTTCACCGCTGCTGAATGTGGTCATCCCCAAGGTTGTGTACCATCCCTCCCTGAAGAGCCTCACCGTTTCCGAAAAACGGAAGATCCACCTATACCTATACCGCCTATAATGAAGGTACGATTCAAAATGCTTCGCTTGGAGACTTACAGATTAAAAAAGAACATTTTTTGAAACATAGATTTCTTCAAAGATGAATTTTTCAAACATCCACATCTCTCTGTTGGTTCCCAGGGTTTCAGGGAGCTCCACTCCCCAGGTCCACCCCCGGAGCTCGCCCCAGGTCCTCGGCCACGTTGAAGGTGGAGCTCGGGCAGCTGCGTCTGGAGACGGAGGACTTGGCGAAGCGTCCCTGGACGTTGATCCAGCGGCTGAGGATGTTGTAGGGTGATTATGGTGACATATGCTGTAGAATTGATATATTATATATATTTTTACAGGGTGATAAGTAGGTTTTTCAGATTTATATAGGATGATATCGGATGATAAGTAGCTTTTATATGATAAGAAGTTATCAATACTTATCACAACCCTATCATATTTATAAGAAGATTTCACTATTCGTAAGGTTAGATCATGTTTATATTGGGTTAGGTTGATTAGATCGGATTTGATTGGATCAGATTGGATCGGATTAGATTGAAGAGATAGATGCACGATGATGCGCAATCATCTTTAAGTATATCTACACATGCATGTACATATCATGCCAGCGTAAATGTAGAGGTATTTCTAAATGTGTATGCATGGCATGTGTCACTGTTTCACCTGAGTCATGCAAAAAAAACATGTTTCGGTGTGTAGGCGTGCTGACAGTCTTAGTGCAAATGTGGGTAGATAAACATCCCATTCGTTTGAGAGCAGGACGTTATCGAAGTTCAGGGCCTTGTCCTGCGGCCATGTTCCGACTGAGTATATAACATGCATATGCATGTTCTATACATATGCCATTTCATGCCTAGCAACAATTTTTTCCACACTAATGAGGCGATTCCAGATCAATCCCAGAACGTTCGGAACACAGGTCACACGGGGTATTGTCTCGCGGCACTGACAATCAGCAGTCAGCTGAAATCAAATCATCAAAAGCAGCTGAAATCAGGTGGTTTCTTAAAATAGGGGTCTCCAAATCATCCAATATTGGTCATTTACAGCAACCAACCAACCATTTTGGGTTACCATTTTGTTTTTTCCCCCCAATATTGAAAAACCTCAAGCCAAGTTGTAAGGCCGAGCGGCGCAAGCTCTGCAATCTGAAAAAGCGGAGGCAAGAGCTGCAGAGCTGTGCCTTCAGCGGTGAAGTTTCCTCACGTTTGTGGTCAACGTTTTGAAACTAGAACCAAGTGTTGACCTGGAAGAACGAAACAAAATGGGACAGAGCAGATGGAACAGATGGAACAGATATGAACAGATATGAACAGATATGAACAGATGGAACAGATGGAGATCTGGGCCGGTACTTTTCTGTGCTTCAGCATGTCGCGGTCGCTGTCATATGCGGCACAGGGGGAGCTCTCCCAACGGCTGGTGCAAGTGGAGCGGTCCCTGAAGAGCGATGATGAGATGATGAGATGATGAGATGATGAGATGATGAGATGATGAGATGATGAGATGATGAGATGATGAGATGATGAGATGATGAGATGATGATTGATGGTCGATGACTGACGATTGATGGTTTTGGATGGTCTTGGGGCCACTTTCCAGGGGTTTAAGAGCGGTTTTTTTGCTTCCTTCGGCTGAGATTCTTGCGTGACACGCGCCTCGCATTGTATGGCTGTAGCACCAAGGGCGATGGCAGCATCCAAAAGCTTGCCATATTGACCCAGCAGGCCGGGTTGATGGCCAAAGCTGCAAGGTTGGCAGCAGATGAAGCTTCACTATGCTCCAGTAATACCTTTGGTTACCTTTCAATTGAGCTTCAAAATCCCTGAGTGTACGGCCAACATCCATCAATGTCATTATGTGATTTTGTGCTTCTAGGGCAGGTGTGGTGAATCATCAATCATTTGTTCAGTCCATATCATACCTTTACATTTTGGCTCAAGTATATGACCCAAAATAGCTAAGGTGTTAAATTTCTTTCCCTCTCTTTGGGTGTTGCCCTTCACTTGGGTGTGCCCATGTCGGATATAGAGAGGTGGTGCCAGTCCCAGGGTATCGAGACACCTGGCGACTTAGCATTTTTCTTCGTGAGCTACGAAGAGGCGGTGCGACAGGCAGGGGAGCAAGTGGCTCAGGCATGGGTCACTGCGAACACGGAGGTGCAGAGAGGGTGTCCTGGTCTGTTGACCGATCTTTAGGCCCGGCAATTTCCCAGTGTCATGCCTGTGATGCCTCCCCCTGCCAAAGCGTCAGGGAAAGCGCAGCCCAAGACGCCGCCAAAGGCACCACCTGCACAACCCGGGTTGCGGCTTGTGAGAGGGGAGGGACCTGCACAACCCGGGTTGCGGCTTGTGAGAGAGGTGGCGATGCCAAAGAAACGGCTGTTGCCGACAGCAACGCCATTGGCCACGAAGAATGAGCCTTTTCGGCCTTCACTGGAGGAGGTGCTTCGTGTAGCGAGCAGATACTCCTTTCAGGGTCCGTCCGGTTTAGCCATGGTCCAGCCGCTGGTGAGTCAACTGCTGTCCTCTCATGAGGCGGAAACTTTGAAGAAGGTGGTGGCTACATGGAATGACTTGAAAGCCTGGTGCCAGGAGAAAACCCTGGCGCCATCTTCGTTGTCAGCGGCCGAGATTGCCTTCTTCACCCAGGAGTGTTCAGCACCTAGCAGGGTCATTCCAGCTTTGCAGTTTTTGTTCAAGAACATGTTCGTGTCGCTGGATTTGTCGTTGGTGCTGGCGTTGAGGAAGGCGACTAAGTCAGCTGTTGGCATTGGGCAGCGTCAAGCACCTGTGGTTCAGCCAATCTTGCTGGCTCACCTTGAGCAGGCCCTCACCGATGCCATCCGTACTAGCAATGCCAAGTGGACTGGGTTCTATGCTATGTGGTGTGTGGCTATGGGCTGTGTCCGCTGGGCTCATGTCCAGCGCTCCCGTTTGCAGAGGATGACTACCAACCACATGGTGTGGGAATGTTTGCGTGGCAAGCAGCGAGCTCGCCGAGCAGGCTTTTGGTGGTCCTGCCCTCGCTATGCAGTCTTCTCTGACTTTGACTTCGGTGCCACCTTCACCAGCTTGGTGCAGGTCATCCCCGCAGAGCATGCGGCCATCGCTTTTGATGTTGCTACCTTGGAGGAGCTTCCCCATCGCGTCGTGAAGAGCCAGGTGGCTTTGGTCCTTTCCCAGGCTGTGGAGGCTGACCGCCTAGCTCGCATTTCATCGAAGAGTTGGCGGCAGCTTGGTGTGACCTGGGCGTTCTTGTCCCAGTTGGACACCACTCAAGCGTGTGCTCTCGGCAACTGGATTGACACCTCTGAGCCCAAGACCAATGTTACTCCCTGGCGCTACCATCGTGGCAAGCTCCAGCAATCCCAAGCCTTGAAGCTTTTGATGAGAAGCTGCCTCCACACTTTGGTTTTGGACTATGATTGCCAGTCTTGGCATCAAATCGCCCCAGAGTTGGCGAAGCAGGTTCGGGATGAGCAGAATACCTCCCTGCCCGCGGTGGAGGATGTGGAATGGGAGAGGCCCAGTGAGAAGGAGTTCACTGAAGAACAGGTGGCTATTGTGTGCGGGAGCTCGTTCCTGAGGAAGTTGAAGGAACGTCGGCGGGTTGCGCCTGTGGCTGCCCCGGTGTTGCCGGTGGCTGTGAAGGCCATGCCCAAGCCCCCGCCAGTGCCTTCGGTGCCGCCAGCTGTGTCGCCCGCGTCCCAAGGCCAAGGCCAAGGCCAAGGTCGTGTTGCGGCCGGCGAAGGCCAAGGTGAATCCAGTGGCCAAGGCGAGGCCGAGTTCGGCTCCAACTCCTCGACAGGAGTTGCCTGTTGAGAGTATCCCTTCGGACGATCCCGATGCCTATTTGACAGGTTGGCCGCCGAGCGAAGACCCCGGGCAGGTCATAGTGGTGATCCTGAGCCCCCGACTCTTGTGTACAACCACTTCGCCAACGACCTGACGGTTGGCATTCTGTTGGGCCCTTTGCCCCGGCGTAGCATGGCGCCTTTGTTCCACAAGCATCGGGTTCGGTTGGTGGTCACGTGCTTTGACGAGCCGTTGACTTCTCGTGGTGGAGAGTTGCCTCCGAACATCATGAACGTGAACTTCCCGATCACCCACTACAATGTGGGTCGTGGTGGCGTTGGCCGTGAGAAGGTGGTGACTGCTTGGAGGCGGTTGTGGAAGATGGTGCTTCCTACACTGCAGTCCCGTGAGAGCATCTATGTCCACTGCATGGTTGGTGTTCATCGCGCCCCTGTACCTACGGCCATGTTGGTAGCCATGTTGAGCCATGAGCCTTTCGACCGTAAGCTGCAATTCATCGAATCCATCCGTGCCATCGAGTCCTACAAGCTCACCCAGGACAAGCGCAATGAGCAGCTTATGAGGTGGGTACGTCAGACCGCCAATCAGAATCGATTGGCCCCGAGTTGCCGGTGCGATTTTGCTGCAGCTCACAGAGGAGGGGTGCCTGGCATGCAGTGAGCGTGCCCATTGATGGAGCGCCCTTGCAGCCTTCCTGCAGATGGAAGCAGGCTCCATCGAATCCGAAGTCCTTCTTTGGTGACGACCCCGTGCTTGCTGGCTCGGTGCATGAGGCCATGGTCTACGATCGCAAGTGGTGTAGGAACTGCGTGGAGAACCTTCCAGCTGGCATTCAAGCGATTCTGAGCAGTTCATTAATTGAATATATTTAATCGTTGACACAGAGAAGCTCGGTTGGATAAGAGCCCTTTTTCTCAGCAAACGCTGAAGATCGTTGCACGTGTGCCGAGCTCCTGCATGGAAAATATTGCTTCGTCCCGTCGTTTAAGCTTGGCTGGCCTTCCCCTGTGGTCACTAGCCTTTATCTTTCAGTCATTCCCTGTTAGTCCTAATGACCCCAGTTATTGTGTATGTAGTTGTTGCACCGATGGCATGTTCATAACACCCGTGATTGATGATGCCTTCCGCCAGCTTTCATTGTGATCAGGTTTAGTGCACCGTCATGTCGCTCAAGTTAGCGGTGCAATGGGAGCTCCACCTCCTCATGATCCGAGGTCCGTTCGTGCAGCTTGTTGGCGTGTTGCGCCATCCAGCCTCGTTGCCGCTGTGGATTGCTGCCTGGACTTCCTTTCGCTCTTTGATGGAAGGAGTTGGTGCCTCCATGGCAGGAGTGGCCCAGTGTATCTCCTTGAGCCAGACTGCTGTGCAGTTGGGTTGCTGCTTGATGGGAGCTTTCGAGCTGGGCGATATTCCCTCCCTCGACGATGCTCGTGACTTTGTTGTGGATGCCCAGTCGGTGACTGATGCTCATCGTGAATTTGGTCAACTGCTGGGCCAGTTGGTGGAGCCGATGGCTTGTGTCATTGGCCAGCGGAGTGCTCAGCAAGGGCATCGCCTGCAGAGTTTGGCAGGGGCTGTGGAGCGGATGTTTCGCCAGCTTGAAGCAGAGGACTTGCTGCCGATGGCCAGGGTGGCTAGCTTGTTTGCTGTCGAGCTCCAGACCAAGGTTTCCAGTATCCAGTTCACTTCTGCTATGCAGGGGTCTGCCCATGATGGCATCGTGATGCCGTCAGGTGGGTCGGCAGGCTCTACCGTAGACATCTTGTTATGGTTTTCGAATGTTTTTGAACACCTGACCTTGGAGTCATAAAAGAGTGCTGCTCTTGCATGTATCCAGTGGAGTTGCCACTGTGTCGGGGTGTTGCCCCCTCTTCCGAGTTCGGAGACCCTGGCCTTCGAGTGCGAAGTGATCCAGGTGGCTGCTGCCGGGATGGGTGCCGCAGTCGGGGTTGAGTTGATGGATTTGAACATGCGCCCGACTGTTATGTTCAGTGGAGCCGTGATGCAGTTGCAGCTTGTAGTAGTGGTTTCCATGTCATTGATACCATGTTACTTTATGTTAGCATTCTTCTCAAGCTCCCCTGCATACCCCGGTGATCCATCATGGCTGCCCCCTTGGAGATCTTCACTGACCTATGCAACCGTTTCAAGATCCATGAGGCCATTCGTGATCAGATCATCAAGTTGGGAATCACCTCTTTGAGTGAGTTCCGTTACTATGTGTCAGCCATCGATGAGTTAGAGGGAGCCTTTGTGAATCCAGTGAAAGACAAGTTGGACAATGCGCCACTGCAGCTCAGCAGGGTTCGCCATTGTTGGACAGCCACCTGTGTAGCAGAGTCCTCTCGAGATGACAGGGCTTCGGCTGTGCCATTGCAGCTGGACGAGGAAGAGCTGCTCCCAAGCGCCCAGCTCACGAATATCCGTGATGTGTTCTGGGCCCGTTACAAACTGGTCTTTCCCTGATTACACTCCCAGCGACCGTATGCTTACCAAGGCCCAACGAGCTTTGGCGAAACGCTCCCTTGAGGTCATGGACATGTGGCAAGTCCGGAGCATCAGCTCCCAGCGCCTTGCAGTGCGCAAGAAGCGTAAGGTGGGCCATGGGCTCTACGTTGCTGATGACGGAGACGAGGGCGATGAGGGCGGAGTTCAGGACTGGGTGAACTACTTGCTGCAGATGCGCCTTTATCTGCTGTTCTTGGTGATGGCCGGAGCCACCAAGGTTGAGCCCCAGCCCAGTGAGGCTGAGACGGCAACTTCGGACAGCACGAAGTACGTGCTTGTGCCGTATGACGTTGCTATGCGCTACTTCTGTCGGGCAGAGATGTTTGCCTTGAAGTTGAGCGAGAGGACCAGGTTGGCACGCCTGGAGCAGCTTGATCGTCAAGAACGTTCTGAATGGGCGCATAGGCTGGCCATCAGTGCCAAGACCTTGGGCCGGGAGAGAGATGGCCATTGGGTACCGCCGGTGTTGCCGAGTCACCCAGTTGGCCCACCTCCTGCGGAGTCTTCGGTGCGTGGCACCCCGAGAGCAGAGCCGGCTCAGTCTCGAGCTCCTGCGCGGGAGTTTGCTGATGCGCTGCGAGATGGAACGCCTCTGTGCCGTGCTTGGCAGACAGGCAAGTGCAATAAGCAGCGAGATGCGCGTTGCGGAAACGGGTTGCACCGCTGCGCCATCGTGTTTTCTACAGGCCGAGTGTGCGGCAGTCCGAAGCACACTGCCTCCAAATGTCCTGATGGTCGTAAGGGCAAGTGAACCGAGGAGTTGCCTCGTGAGCTGACCACCCCCCCGGGCGATCTCCCGGCGGATTTGTATCACTCCCAGGTGTTGCCTGGCGACCAATCTGGAATTCAGTCTTTTGATCAGGCAGTGGTGGCCTTGGAAAAAGCTTGGGCTGACTTCAGGGTAATTGATGATGACCTGCCCCGGGTGCCTGTGTTTTTGGATTTACTCTCTGGTGAGCGTTGTCCTCTCTCATATGCATTCAAGTGGGCTGGTTGGAATGTGTTGCATCCTGTTGATTTTGCCCTTGACCAATCCTTGGACCTTACTGCCAAAGCTGTGCAAGTTGAAATTGCCAATGTGCTTCCCACCTGTCATCTGGTGTCATGTGCCATTGATTGCAGTACCAAGTCCCGCATCCGTGAAATCCCGCTGTCAGGAAAATCGGCTCCACGACCTCTTCGTACAGAGGCGCATCCGCGTGGTCTTCCTGGATTGGCCGGCCACCGCAGGCAGCGGATTCAGCAAGACAACCAGTGTTCTGACTTTGTGTTGGCGGTGCAGCATGTGATGCAATCCCACGGTCGGGCTGCTTTCCGTGAGAATCCCCGCAATAGTCTTCACTGGTTCGATGATGTTGAGTGTTGGATGGAGAGCCAAGGGGTTTGGTTTGATTGGTCCTATGATGCTTGTTGCCTGTTTGCCAGCCGACGGAAGAAGCAGAAGATCAGGCATTGTGTGCCCCACATGCGAAGTCTTCCAACGTTGATGTGTGCACATATCCATGATCCTGGTGAATGGTCTCCTAGTTACAACATCGATGGCTCTCGCTACTTTCCCAGTAAGGAAGAAGCTGAATACACAGCCCATCTTTGCTTCACTCTGGTTGTGGCATGTAGTCATTGGGCAGTTGACCAAGGCCTGGCAGTCATGAGATCCAGCGCATGCCTCCCATGCAGTGTTCAGGTGATTGGCGACCCCTTTTGGATTTTCCACCTAGCATGTTGCGATCTGAGGCCATGCCAGCAGTCGCAGCGTACCTTGGCCTCCTTGTTTGTCGGGATTCCCCTCGCAGGTTGCCAGTGAGTGATGTGTGGAGCCCAGCGGAGCCCTTTCCTGATCACAGCATCTACATTGGCCATGGTCACTTTCGACATCGGTTCCCAACCACCCAGTGGGAGAACCCTTTCTTTGAGGGACGCGATGGGACCCCTCAAGATGTCGTGTTGAAGTATGCAAGATGGCTGCCCCAAAGTCCTTTGGCACCGTTCATTCTTGAGCTAGCTGGCAAGCAACTTCTTTGTGACTGTGCCCCGAATCAGTTTTGTCATGGGGATGTGTTGGTTGGTGAATTCAACCAGCTCCGGTCTGCACCGGTCCAAATGCCACGTGTTCGTCGTAGGCAAGGTCGCATTTTGCTAGGCCTGATCGCCGGCTTTCGCATCCCAGCTGCCGTGGCGCAACCGCTCACTCAAGCTCATGTGGTGACATCCGTGAAGAATTTGACCCCAGGCATTGATTGGACTGGTTGCAGGTGGCCTCTCATTGAAGATCTGGTGAACCATACATCATTACTTGGCTTCCAACATTGGATGCTGGAGTCATTCCCAGACATGGATCATGAGTACGGGCCACTTGTGCTTGCCCATCAAGGAGTTCTTTTGCAGCGAGCAGGAGCCCAGGCACAAGGCGGGGGAGCCTCGATGAAGTCAAGCCTCGCACCATTGGTGTCCTTTGGTCTTGATAAGGATGACCACTTCCAGCAAGCCTTGAAGTTGTGTGAAACCGGGAGCCCTCTGGATTGGCCCGGGCTTGTTGATCATGACTTGCAGTATGCAGCTTCTCATGTTGCTCTTGGTCCTGACATTGTGTCAGCCACGCGCCGTGGCCACATGCAAGTGTTCTTGGAATTGAGCACCAGGTTGCGTCCTGTGACTTGTCATATTGTTGAGCAACTCCAGCCTGACATTCGGTCCGTCAACCCTTCTGTACATTTGGCTTTGTTGGCCGTTCTTCTTGTTTTGTTTTCGTGGCCTGATGTCACTCTGGTAGCCCATCTTTGTCACGGGTTCCCTGCAGTTGGCTGGGTTCCACCATGTGGTTTGTGGGCCCCCAAAGCGGCTGAGTTTCAAACTTTGGATGACGCTCTCAGTCATGGTGTGGAAGATTCAGTCGACTTGTTGGCCAGCATGCGTGAGAATGAGCATGACGGATTTGCTTGTGACGCAGGTGAGGAGGATGAGGCCCATGGCTTTTGCGCACCAGAATTTGGTCTTTCATGGCTTCAATCACAAGGCCGACCATATCGGTTGATCAAACGATTCGTCATTAGTCAGAGTAGTGGCAAACTCCGTGTCATTGACGATGCTTGTGCCGGCCTTCAGTCCAAACATAGTAGTGATGCCAACCAACTTCGGTTCTGCAGTGCTGTGCAACCATGCTTCCATCTCCAGGCCCTCCAGTCTGCCATGGGTGTGCCCCCATCATGCTGGCCTGATGAGGTCCTTAGTTTCGGGGAGGATCTCCCGCAAGCTTACCGCAAGATCCCCATGGATCCTGCTCACACATGGAGTTGTGTAGTGGCTTATAGGCGGCCCGGATGTTCGCACGTCTGCTTGCGTCGATATCACTCCATGCTGTTTGGCCTTCCTTTGGCAGTCACTGCGTTTAATCGCCTTGCCTTTTTCCTTCAGGCTTGTGTTCGACGTGTTGGTTTGGCTTTGAGTTCATTTTACTTTGATGACATGTCAGCCCAGGACTGGTCTTCATCGAGTTCTGCTTGCCAAACCAATGTGCAGAAGATCTGTCACGAAGTCGGTTTCCCGTTTGCTCTGGACAAACAACAGTTGCCATCTCCAGTGAGCGATTTCTTAGGACTCAATCATGACCTTTCAGGCATTCGCTCTAAAGGAGTCATTCAACTTTGGCCACGTGACCGTCTTTTGGAAAAGATCTCAGGTTTGATTGCCGAAGCCAAGACCCGCCAACAGCTTACTCCAGGTGAAGCCAGTAAGCTGTACGGATGCCTCACTTTCTTGGGCCAGGGAGCCTTTGGTCGTGTGGCGCGTGCAGGTTTGAATGACTTGAAGGATCGCCAGTACTCCTCTTCTAAAGAGCTTTCTGCTAGTTTGCTTCAGACTTTCGACCTTGTTCAGGCTCTGCTCCAAGTGAAACCACGGCGTGAAGTTCTCCTTGACCCCTTGGCCACACCGCGGCTGATAGTTGCCAGTGACGCTTCTCAAGACCAGCCACGTCAAGGGAAGGCAGGCGTCCTGTTGGTTGCCCCTCAAGCAGGCAGGATTGGAGCCTTCTTTGTGCCTACTGAGTCTGTGTTCAGGTTGTGGAATTCTCATCCCGTGAAGATAGCCCAGCTGGAATTGCTGGCGGTATTGCATGGACTTTTGACGTTTGCTGACTCCTTCCGTTCATCCAAAGTCGTTTGGTTTGTGGACAATGTTGCTGCTTTGATGTCTTTAATCAAAGGTCGCAGTGACAATCCAGAGCTCGATTTTATGGCACAGGCAGTTCACCTTTTGATGTTTCATTTGCGTTGCTTCTCGTTCTTTGAGTGGGTCCCTAGTGCTTCCAACTGGTCAGATGGAATTTCTCGTGACGACTTCCGTGATGATTGGCTTAACCTACACAAGTTCCGTGTCCATCAGAGTTCTGTTCCAGTGTTGCTGTGGCGTTTCGATTTTCTCACTTTGTCTTGCATCTTTTCTTTCCTATAATGCGTTGGATGTTTAGTGCATTGGGTGGTCTGGACACGTCCACGAGTGAGGGACAACACGAGAGGCATCACCAGGATGAGTTGCATCCTGAGCCGATGAGTTGCTCCTGGATGGAACCAGGTGACAACCAACGCTAATGGGAGTGTACCTCTCATGACTTTGCATTAGAAAGGAAAAGAAGCTGCTGCGATCTGGTCTGAAACGTTGAATGGACTTGACACAAATGTTATGTGATTTTGTGCTTCTAGGGCAGGTGTGGTGAATCATCAATCATTTGTTCAGTCCATATCATACCTTTACATTTTGGCTCAAGTATATGACCCAAAATAGCTAAGGTGTTAAATTTCTTTCCCCACCCTCCCAACCCTTCTCCGCCATGTGTCGGAGAGACACTGAATCCCAGTGTCGTGGTCCATGGGTCCCCCCATACCCATGAGAACCGGCATGATTGCCTTTTCCCGTGTCGGGGTGTGTCCTTCCTGGCGTTCAGGGGTGGTCTGGACACGTCCACGAGTGAGGGACAGCACGAGAGGCATCACCAGGATGAGTTGCATCCTGAGCCGATGAGTTGCTCCTGGATGGAACCAGGTGACAACCAACGCTAATGGGAGTGTACCTCTCATGACTTTGCATTAGAAAGGAAAAGAAGCTGCTGCGATCTGGTCTGAAACGTTGAATGGACTTGACACAAATGTCCATCAAAATCCATCAACATCTATCAAAATCCATCAACATCCATCAATATCATCCATCATCCCCATTGAATCTGAAGGATTCCTATGATTCCTCCTGTTTCCCATCCATCTTTGTGTCACTTGGCAGGTGGACTCCTTGCGCGCGTCCAGCAGCGAGGGTCTCTTCGGTGAGCTGAAGACCACCATCGTGCGACTGGAAGACTTGCAAGCCCAGGTGGCTGCGCTGCTGGGGCGGGGCGCCGTGGTGCCATGTGTGGCCTTGGCTGCGCTGCTGGGGCGGGGCGCCGTGGTGCCATGTTGCCCCCCAGCCACAGAGCCAGTGGTCACGCGACTGCCATGGCCATGATGGGTTGAAGCAGAGTTTTCCACGAAGCCCGGGTTGCCAAAGCTCTTAGCACATTGACCAACTGAGTCAGAGTAGCGTTCCAACATGTGAGGTTTCAAAACAGCAATGCGTGTGTCAGGTGAATCGTTTGGCGCGTGAGTGCAAGAAAGGCTCTGAAAAGATGGATGGCGCCCTTAGCCGTTTGCAGGCTCCTGGGTTCACCACCTGTGCTGTGTTGAATTCCTCAGTTGGGTGCGTAGATTTGTGTAGATCTGCGTAGCTGCCAGGAGACAGAGAAAGCCATGGAGCGCGTGGCAAAGGCTCGAGAGAGTTCGGAGCTTTGGCGAGAGGTCCGCGAACTGAGGCAGGACACGGGCAGGATGCACTTGGCAGCACTGGAAGTCCGGGATGACCGAAGCCGGTGGCCACTGAGACAGGGACAGCCAGTCGTTGACACGTCTGCAGGTCACAAGTCTCAGAAGTCAGGCTACAGACCTTGGTTCGCAGCCCCAGGACTGCAGTCTCTAGCAGCCACTAGCAGTTTCCCATACTTTCACCTCACATCTCACCATGCTCACCTTGTTGACGTACTCTGGGAAGGGCCTTCTGCCAGGAGCTTCGAAATCACACGGCCGTTGGGATGGTTAGAGCCATGAGGCTCGGCAATGAAACTGCTGGGAACCGGCAGGAAATTCGAGATTTCCACACATCTCCACAGGGTGTGGCCTTAGCGGAGGATAACTAGAGTATGTTGCAGCTTGCATGAGCTTGCATCGTCTTGTTGGCTGGGTGTGACCCGCGAAAGAACACGATGACATGGTCATACACATACATAGTCTGCGTGGAAACTACCCTAGAGACCACCTGCAGCGCCTCCACAGGCATTCTGCTGCCCATCATCGGTTGACTGACAGGCCGAGATAGGCGATTGAACCCTGCCAATGATGAGAATCAACAATTGAAGGTGATGCTGCTGAGGGCTCAACAAGTTGTTCGTGAACATTATGCTTGACGCAATTATCCAGATATATGCAAAAAAGGGGTCCGGGAGGAAGGCTATGAATGCTGTGAAAACGCCACTGGTTCACTTGTTTGAGAGAATTGAATTTCTACCCATCTTTATGAACTCTTTGCATCTCTTGTGGATCTTGTGGTTCAGCATTCGTTTGTGTAACAGTCAATCACCGTTTATCTCGTAGAATCTGGCATTTTGCAAAGACATCTGGCAAGAGTGGAGCTGGTAGCACATCTTGGCAAACTGGCGGCACAAAGAGGTGGCCGTCCATACAGACTCTCACCCGCACCACTTGGAATAAAACATTCCTGTGGCACTTTTTGGTGAGCGGGCAATGCTTTAGAAAGACCGGTGGGTTGGTTGGCTTGGGAGTTGTGTGGAATGAAGCCCCGCTCTGCACTTTGCTTCAGCTTTGAGTTGAACACCTAGGAAAAGTAGGAATGATCCATGGTCGCTTGCCACCCTTTCATCAAGACAAACAGGTCGCAACATTGTGATGTACCCTCGCATCCACGCGCTGATGCTTCAGTTTGAAAGCTTGGATTTGGCATCAATAGTAGCGGGACATTCAGATTGTGGTGGCTCTTGCGCAGGTTCCGGTCGGCTGTGGTCAGTCGGAGCCAGCTCGGGAGAACGAACTCCGAAACTTCCTGGGTGCCCCTTAACTGCAGTGGCACAACGCGGCCACATGGGCAAGGCATATCCGCTGCTGTTTAAAGGTTGAAAGATCGTCGAAGATCCTTTGAGCGGCAGGGGTCTTCAGCCAGCGCTGAAAGTTAACAATGTATCAAAATGTGTCATGCGAAAAGGCGTTGGGTCGCTCCAATAAAGGGCATCCAAATTGCTTCGCTGATGTTCCTGGTCGGTTCCTGTTTGGTTCCGGTTTCCCTTATGCAGGTTTGGAGGGATGTGCAGCCTGCATCAGCCTGCGACAGGCTAACCTGGTGGTCAATCGCAGTCCCAGGGTCACGCAGATGTCTTCCAAGGTCTATCCCCGAGGCTTGAGTTTCATCGCGCTTGCTGAGCTTCAGCGCCCCTCAGCTAAACACTGCCCCATCGGTTGGCCGTCCACATGACAACGAAGCAGACAAGGGATTGGTCCATTGATTTCTATTGGTGCTTCAGTTTCAGGTTTGGGGTGGATATGCATCGACTTTCGTTAAACTTGGAAATGGAATTTCCTGGCGGCACGTGCGCTACGCAAGCTGTGCATCGCTGTGGCGCTCGAGGCGAGGCCTGCAGCGTGCTGGCGCATGCAGAGGACTGGTGATGCGGCGCCTTGCTGCGCCTTGATGTGCCTTGATGCCCTCAGCCTTTGGAACAGTTGGGCAACTCAGAGTGGCTCATGTCATGTTGCAGTTGCATGCAGTTGCAGGAGCACTGTGCCGTCCTTTTCCGACCTTTCGAGGACTGGTCTTGACAGTTTCGAGAAGTTTTGATGGATATCAGGCCGCATCAAACGAGTTCAATCTGTAAAATGCAGATAATCCAGGACCGTGTGCTGGAACTTGGCCGGGGCAGCCAGTGCAGTCCGAAAGCAACTCTTTCAATGCTCAGGTTCTTGAACCAATCCAGATCCAGAAACTTTTCAGCTCAAAACACCTCGAAATCAATGCTTTTCTGATCTGAAATGCTGAACTGATTGAGCCTTGCTGTGTACGTTCCTTCCGCCAAGACATGTTTGGGCTCATGCCATTTGTATAGCTTTGCCTCGAAAGGTCGCCTTGCGGCCCCATGTCTTCAGCAGATGTTGCAGATGCCTTGCGCACGCTGGTCACTCAGCGTGCCATGAGGCCCAGCTCAGCGTCCCCAGTGGTGCATTATTCCGAGATGGTGCCGGAGCACAATGAGGAGAGCCGCCGGGAGGACTGGAGTAGTCGAATCCCAGCAGGTCCAGGAGGGTTGGATCACAGCCTCCCTGGCTTCGAACAAATGGAAAGGAACTTGGCAGCTCTGTCTGAGCAGAGGATCCTGACCTACCAAGCCATTCAGCGTGAGGTCGTTGACCGTGAGAAGTGGGCAGAACTGGCGCTGGTGAGATGTCAGGAGGCAGAGGCTCGTTGCTCAAAGGCTGAACGACAGCTGGAGCGTTACAGGCAAGGTGAGAGGCTCCTGAAAGCAACGCAGGAAGAAATCCGTGTGTTGTGGATGTACGTAGATCAGGCCCGAAAAGAGAATGCCACACTAAAGGAGTCTCTAGCAGAAAAGGACTTGAAAATTGAAGCCCTGCAAGCCGAGTTGGACAAGGGTGTTGAAAAGGAGCAGCCATCGGGTGGCATGCCTAAGGTATTCCGCCAAGACAAGAAGCAGGCTCTGATGAAAAATTTAGCTGGTCCGAAGTCAGTGGAGAGGCCTAAAGGCAAAAGGAAAACGGCAAAGAAAATGAGTGCCGGGAGTGCTGGACTAGACAGTGCCTCATGGCCACTAAAGAGTTCCCAGGGCACAGAGAGATGAGAGCTGCCAGTTTTTGGTGAGCATTCCTAATAGGGAATCACCGAGGGTTTCAGTACCACGGTGGTGGGTCACCTTGATTCCGATTTCGGTCTTTCAAGATGTGCATGATGAAAGTAGAGGATTTCCACATGTTTCGACCATGCTTTGCACAACCACCACTGTTCAATCAGTTGTATCAGTTGTTAGTAGTCCTGTACATGATGTACATGGCTGTCAGCCGCATTTTCATCACATCCCTATGAATCATCAAGCTGGATGATTCAGTGGGTTCTGGCGGCGAGACAGAGTTGGCTGTGTAGAAACGCTTAGCTACGTCGCCCTGACGCCACGTTGCAGAAAACGTGCGTTCGTTGTTTTCGTTTGCTTTGGTGGATGAGATCGCCCTACCACCCTTGGTGACGTGGTCTAAATTCCGAATGGACACAACTTGAAACTATGGCAGTAACCCTGGTACCCCTTCAATTGAAGTGTTGGACAAGCCCGCAGAACAAGTCAAACAGCATGTCCAAGAAGACATTCTCAATTCTTGATCAGACAGTGCTCCAAATTCATTTTGACTCAGGTTCTTTTCTTTTGCTGTGCGAAGTTCTCGGCGATCCAGAGCTTTGCCCTCAGTGTTGATATTTTCTCCTGGTCATGCGCGCAGTTCAAGGGATGTGGACATCACAATAGAAGGTTGAAATAGGTCTAAGAGTCTAAAATCTAAAATCAATCCATCAAGCTATGTGCAAAGTTGGCAAGCTAATATAGCAAGATTTGCAAACGATAGTTTTTGTCTGGGATGTTCAGCATGTTGCCACGCTTTTGACCAGACCCCATGGGTGCAAGTTCCGTACAGTTTCAACCAATGGGAACCCGTCTCAAGAACAGAATATATAACTGATTCGCTGCTCGTGATTTGGCCGACGTCCAATCAGTTTCCAGTTCGAGGTTTGGCGCAATGACTGCGTTGCCGTTGGGTTCCACAGACCTTGGGATTTGGATTTGGACATCGAAGTTGAGCCACTGCACCATCAAACTGAGCCCGGTGTCATGATGTGGTCAGGACCTCGCCTACCTTGCAGGACCTGGCAGATGCTGCAGAGATGCAGGTTGGATCGGTTGGATATGGAAGTGTTCAGTGCCATGGCAATTATTGCAGTGTTTTCTGAGTGTACTTGATTAAGCAGTCTACTTTCCACTTTTATCATTTCTATCATTGTCATTTTCTACCAACTTTCCGTGTGCATTGTCATCCCAAGGTCATCCTAAGGTCATCCTAAGGTCATCCCAAGGTCATCCCTGCTATCTTCGCCTGTCATCTTCTCTTTCCCGTTGGGTGTGGCTTTGTGGCCACTGGGAGGCGCGTGCGAGCTGCAAAGCGCTGCGACGTGCCATGCGGCCTTTCAAGACTTGGCGGGTGGTGGCCCTGGGGCCATCAGGAGGTCACGATGTGAGGATCAAGCAGGTCATAACAAATCACTTCTGGTAAGATTTCTGACCAAATTTTTTTGATCCGAATTTTTGGGAGTGCAAAAATGCTCATTGACCGGACCGCTCGTGACATTTGTCCAAGGAGCTGACAGTTTCAGCAGTCAGGAATAAACATGGTGGTCAAGTTTCGGCTAGGTGGCGCGTCGAGGATCAGTCAACACAACGGATTGGTAAATGTAAGTCAGATAGTCACAAGCAACACACCCTTTTGTCCATCTTTGCACTGCTTCCAGATGCAACTGTAAACTGTAAACCCCTGGGGTGTTGCAATGGGTCTTTGGAGATGTGGCCGAAGCTGGCCAGTGCTGAAAACTAATCACGCGGATGGGCACAGCGATCAGTCAGCTTATGAACTCCGAGTTAGAGACCGACAGGTTGACGCTGGCTAAGTCCCAAGGAAATCAGCTGTAGGCACTCGCCCGTGTGGCATGATGTGTGGCAATGGCATGCGAACTGCGCCACTCGAGAGAGCGGCTGAAACAATGGGTGCAGGATGGAGCTGGCATGCTCTCAGAAATTTGTCTCCCAAAGCCCCGCTGGATTTCCAAGATCAACGCGTGCCACTTAGAGAGTAATTGTAGCAGATGTAGCGAACGCGTGTTGTGAATAGGGAAGAAACATGAAGAAAAGCCAAACACCGCGCTAGCCAAACACACTTTGTCAATCGCTTTCTGGGGAGTGGCGACGGGCAAGTTTGGCTTCAGGAGCATGGCGTGAAGCGTCGCAGCAAGTCGGTGACAGAGCGGGTGCAGGTCGGGCAGTCAGAGCCTACAGAGACACAGCCCCTTGGAGCGAAAGCAACCCACAGGAACCCACAGGAACTCATAGGAATCCATAGGAATCCATTGACATAGACTCGCTATGACTCAATCTTTGCCAGGGCTCTGCTGCACAGCTGGAGTTGCAAGTGGCAAAGGGATGCCAAGAGTTGCAGCGATTGGAGGTGGGTCAACCAACGGGGATCATGGGATTGTGCGAGGGATTAGGCGATTGACTGCAACAGAATCCGGGCGAAATAAAGAGCACATCTGCCCTTTCGTGTTTGGGCACGCGCATGGGTTTTGTCATCGGACCGTTCGACCATGGACAATACTTCAGTGTTTGATAATAGTGAATGGATCACAGAGTGACAAACACCCATCGCCAGCAGTTTCATCGGGGGATTTGTTTATCCAGCCAACCATGTTAAAGGACCTACGCCTGTTGCCAGAGGTGGATGAAAGCCTTAGCAACTAGTGAGCGAAAAGCTCAGAAAAAACGGGGGGAGATTGGCTACTTCTACTGGCAAAGCCGTAGGATATGAACACATTTGGCCTTTCCAGGCAGAAGCCGCACGAGTGAAAGAAGCACTGGCGTTGGCCAAAACCAAGGTGAAGGAGGCTTCGGAGTGGAGCGGGGCCATTTGCAAACTACTGATTCATTGACAGTCATCATGCTTGAAATGCCTCCAGAATAAACTCCGATTTCCCTGTGTGACAATCCCCTTTGGAAGAGCCTGTGCAAAATGGACATCCCTGACACACAGGCTTCACGGATGTATGGCATGACTGAGAGGAGGCCCTTTTTTCGATTCGTAAATCTCCGATGCCTCAGGTAGAAGGCGAGCAGGAGACTGCTCAGCTATCCTTAGCCAAGGACCTCAAGGCCCCAAGCTTTGTCAAAGTTTGTCCAATGCAAATCACCGAAAAAACCCAAGGCAGTGAACCTGTAGAGGGGCATAGGTCCCTCCAAAAATGGACCCAACACGACCCAACACGACCCAACATGACCTGTCACAAACGTGCTAGGCAGCCTTGCGAGCAGAGAAGGACCTGCTGGAGCAGCTGGAGGAGATGGAGGAAAGCATTCGTGCGGATGCGGCCCTGTGCCCCGTCCAACGCCCCACTTTTGGGCGAGCAGAAAGGGCTCTGGGAGACTTTGCTCATGCGTGTCCCAACGAAAGGGGCGCAGCAGCCATTTTCATGACTGTTCATAGCTGGTTTTGTGACAAGAACTGGGCCCCAGGTTGAAACCTTTGAATACTGCTGATGCTTCATGGATGCCAGGTTTGGCACACACGACTTCTCCATAGCTTGTGCATCTGAACCGGGCCTTCTACTGCCCACCGTATACATTGGTCCCCAGCGTGCCTTTGTGGATTCATTGGGGCAAGTCATGGCTGTGTGACCTGCAAGATCTCCAGGTGCGACAAGGCCGAGGCCCAGACCAAAGTGTCGAACTTTCAGCTGCAGAATTCGCAGGGTCAGTTGAAGCCTCTTCAAGCTCAGCTGGCACGAGAGGAGGCGCCATGGGAATGTCCTGCTGTGGCGTTGCTGCTCGGAGTCCGAGTTTGTAGAAGTCTCATTATCACAAGTTCGAAAAGTCTGCTCGCGATTCAGTTTTGTCTTGATGCTTATGATTGGGTTCTTGGCCTACAGTGATCACATTGAAAGATGCAACTTGCCTCCCATCTGCCTTGCGCACAGTGCCCATGCAAGGCTGCCTTGGCTGCAATGTCTCAAGAGCTAAGTGCAGGCTGGGTCGGAAGGGGCTGGAGGATCGGAGCTGCACTTTGATGCACTTCGTCTTGGCCGTGCCTGGTAGTACCTGGTGGGGTGCCCTATGGTGCCCTATGGTGCCCTGTGGTGCCTTGGGCTGAGGTCATCAACGCGCTGCACTGTTGGCTGCGGAGGCCGCTCAAGCAAGACAGAGGAAAGAACGTTTCGAAGAGGCTCCAAGGGGAAGCTGCCACATGGAACACATTGGAATAGAGTTATATAGTTACTACAGTAGACATGGTACCTGGTAGGCTCCTTGGAAGTTGCCTTGGAAGTTGCCTTGAGCTGTTGCAATCGAAGCAGCTGCAATGTTTCTGCGACGTTCCTGCGAGTAAGTCCAGTGAAGCTGTTGCTGTGAGCGTGGCAGAGACGGCATTGTTCAAAGGTCCGCGAGCCTTTGATCGCCTATTTCGCCCAGTTTGCTTATCAGGAGCGACCGGGGAGTGTCGGGCTTACGCTCAGTGGATCCTGTTCGGTATTTGTTTCTGGTGAAATGGGATTGGATATGGTTGGATCATGCAGGATGGGAAGCCTAATTATGATATTGATTATGCAGATGGTATGAGCAGTGCCACTGAAACAACATTGGTACCAACATATTCTTGTGCTCGCAGACACTCGCATCTCAGAAATGTGGATATAATTCAATAAGATGTAATTTAGGCATCGTGGTAACGATTGGGAATGGGCACCGGCAGACATGTATTTCAAGTTTTTTATGCTAGGGTCTATCGATGCATCATCATGCATCCATATGTGCAATACACATGATACAATATGTGCGCATGCACACACACTGAGGGATATATAATGTATAATGTATATATATGTCACATTTACATGAATCTAGAAATGTCCGGGTCATATGCAATGTGTGTGTGTGTGTGCCTATGCGTTTAGGTGTCCGGAATCCCGTGTGGCATGTCAATGTCTTTGCACTGCATTACATACTTGGTTGCATACGCTAGGTTGGAGTTCATTGCACTACATCGCATTCCGCCAAAGTGCAACTGCTTTACACATTCTTCATCTGCATTACCTCAATTACATTGCGTTCCATTGCGTCACTTCAAATCAATCATGAACGTCGTGCTGCACTACTTTATTCTGAATCGCTTTAAATGCAATCTTAGGCGCGGCAACCATACATAACAAAGCATAGTCCATGTGACACCATCTTAAATGTGGTAGGCGATGTATGCAGTCTGTTCGTGTGTACATTTCCGCTTGTGCATTGCTGGCAGCTGGGGCGCCAACCTGTGGGAGTCGACCGCCAAGACCCTGGGCCTCACAGGACTGGGAGTCCCAACGTGCTGACGCCTTGCATCGGCGCTTGCTGCTGCGCCGCTGTCTTCGGGGCTTGGCGCGATGGCGTCAGACCGCTCCCAGGATTCGTGCAGAAGTGGAGCCCCGGTGGACAAATCGCCAAACTGCCAAACTGCTTGGAAGAGAAGACCATGACATTGCAATCATTACATTTTTTTACATTCTACATCTTTTTGCATTTTGCATCATTTTACATTTTGCATCTTTTTGCATTTTGCATCATTTTGCATTCTGCACTTGTGCTGATTTTGTTGCTGTATCCTTATGGCTCCAGGGTTAGCATCACTTGTGCATCCCAGCGGTCGCAGCTTGACAAAGCTGTGGCACGTGAGCACCCCAGCACTTGGCGGGGTCGAACGTGAACACGATGCAGGGCTATCCGCAGGGAAATGCATTTGGTGCTGGTGCGGAAGACCAGGACCGTCTACTTGATGAAGCTACGGCGGTGGTGAAAGAGCAGGCCTTCTACATGAAAAAGGCCATCGATTCTGACAATGTCAGAGAGGCCCTGAAGAATGCATCCAACATGATCTGTGAGCTCCGAACCTCCTTGCTGTCTCCGAAGAACTACTTCGAGCTTTACATGCAGGTCTTCAATGAGATGCAGCACCTCGCAGGATTTTTCGGCGACAAGGGTCGCCACAAAAAGAAAATGACTGACCTCTATGAGTCAGTGCAGCATGCCGGCAACATTTTGCCTCGATTGTACCTGTTGGCTACGGTCGCAGCTGCATACATCAAATCTCTAGAAGCTCCAGCCAAGGAGATTCTGAAGGATGTGAATGAACTCTGCAAGGGAGTCCAGCATCCCCTTCGTGGCCTCTTTCTTCGCTACTACTTGTCCCAAATGCTGAAGGACAAATTGCCAGACACGGGATCTGGCTTTGAAGGCGAGGGAGGAGACATCAATGATGCCTTCGATTTCATTTTCACCAATTTCAATGAGAGCAATCGTTTGTGGGTCCGCATTCAGAATCAAGGACCTGCCAGGGAAAAAGACCGCCGAGAGAGGGAGAGGCACGATTTGCGTGTCCTGGTGGGAGCCAACTTGGTTCGTTTGAGCCAGTTGGATGGCATGACCATGGATTTCTATGCTGAGACAGCTTTGCCAAAAATCTTGGACCACATTGTGTCTGTCAAAGACCAGCTCTCTCAGCAATACCTGCTTGAGAGTATGATCCAGGTGTTTCCGGATGAGTTTCATATTCGCACGCTGGAGCAGATGTTGTCGGCATATGCTCGGGCTTTGCCAAGCGTTGACATGAAGCCCATCATGGTCACACTGATGAACCGCTTGGCCAATTACCTTTCAGAGGCAGACCCTGCAAAGGTGCAAGAAGCTGGAGACATTTTCTCGCTGTTCCGCACACATTTGCAGGGGATTCTGGAACGGGCACTTCAACCGCAGAGCCAGGGGGGCGCTGCACCTGCTCCAGACCTTGCACCAGCCTTGGAGGTGTTGGCTGCTTTCATGCAATTCACTGTCTCCCTCTACCCCGACCAAGTGCATTACGTGGACATCATCTTGGGATCCGCCGCCGATTTGCTTCAGAAGTTCAAAGCCGCGGGCGGGCATCTGTCAGACAAGGCAGTAGATCAAGTTGGTGAGTTGCTGGCTGGCCCCATGAAAACCTTGGCCTTGGGCGTTCTGAAGATGGAGCACTTTGTGAACTTGGTGAGCTTCCTGAACTTTGAGACCCGCAAGCAAGTTTCCTTGTCCATGGTCACAGCCATTGTAGAGGAAGACCGGCCCTTGTCCAGCCTAGATGACGTGAAAGCTTTATTCAGCTTCATTTCCCCACTGGTGAAGGATGAGGAGGACACCCCTGCAGATGAAGGAAAGGACAAGGCTCGCTTTGCTGAGGAGCAGCAAAAAGTATGCAAGCTGGTGCATCAAATTCGCCACGAAGACACCGATGTAGAATACCAGATCCTCACGGAGATGCGAGGAAGCTTTGGACAGGGAGGTCCTCATCGACTGATCTTCTCCTTGCAACCCATTTTCTTTGGAGCCTTGGGCTTAGTGCCAAAGATTCAAGCACGAGAGAAAAGGCGAGCAGAGGAGGGTGATGAAGCAGTCCCTCCACCAACCATCAGCTTGAAGAAGGTCTTCCAGTTCTTACACCGAACCAACACTGCATTGATGCAGTCCTCCCCAGATATGGCATTGCAGCTATGGCTTACAGCTGCTGTAGCTGCGGATCAAGTGGAGCGTGCCACGGGTGCACAGGGAGCCTTTGAGCCCATTTGCTACGAATTCTTGACGCAAGCCTTAGTGCTCTTTGAAGAGGAGATATCTGACAGCTCCAAGCAGTACAAAGGAATCCATGCCATCGTGGGAACACTTTGCAAGATCTGTGCTTTAGACCCAGAAAACTTCGACACCGTCTCGCAGAAGATCACTAGGCATGCTGCAAAGCTGTTGAAAAAACCGATGCAGTGCAGAGCCGTCTCAGCATGCTCGCAGCTGTTCTGGTGTGATGCCCGCAGGGATGCAAAGCGTGTGAGAGAATGTCTGGAGAGGTGTGTGAAGACATGTGATGCAGTGGTTCAGTCAGACCCAGCACAGGCTGGCCTTTGGGTGGAGATGTTGGACAGATACGTCTACTACTTTGAGTCCAACTGTGAGGAGGTGGACCTGGACTTCTTACAGCGGCTTTTGGCCATTTGCGCTGAACATATCAACTTCGCCGTGAAGGACCAGCAAGCTGAAAAAGATGCCAGGTTGGCAGAAAAACACTTGATGTCCACAACTGCCTACCTGAGAAAGATGAAGGAAACTTCCCCTCGCTTTGCCGACTTGAAGTTGAACTGAGGGTCCTGCTGATGTAGAATACTCATTGCTTAGTTGGAGACTTGCACAACCACTGAATCAAGAAAAAGTGATGTGACATCCTGCCACTGCCTTAGAGTATGCACCGCGTGCGATTGTGATCTTTTGAAGTTTGTAGTGTATGACTCCCCTGACTCAGCCTCGGCCAAACTCAATCACCCAGGAAATCTTCAGCAAGCGGCGGCAGCAAGCTTTGCTGCGCCTCTACTGGTCAGACTGGGCAGCAGTGAAAGCAGCTCAGCAGGGAATTCATCACTGCCTGGATCACCTTTTGATCATTTTTTGAGATGTGGAACCAACATTGGATCCCGAGTACCGACTGTCCCTCAATGCAAAGACAGTGCTGGGCGTTTGGCACTTGTTTCCCGGTATGCATCAAGTGGACCACTCAAACCTGAGGACCACTGGCGCCGAGCTTTACGCATGTTGGCATGGCCACCTGACTGCATTTGGGTGTAGTCAAATCATGATCCAAGAAAAAGCCGGTAGGGGCGTCTGAATCGGTGGAGACCTTCACATACCATCTCATAGCCATTCCTGGAGCCACTGATTTGAAAGGCTTTCAACTGCCCCGCAGACTTTTTGGCTCCTTCTGCGGTCAACCAAAACCCAGGGGCAAACAGCATCAGATCAAGTACGCTTTGATGTGTGCATGCACATGCCACAAGTCATCACAAGCCTTTGAGACCTTCCAAGGAAGTCATGAGTAACCAATGAGTACCCGGTAGAATCGAGCCGTATATACATTGACATCAGCCACTGGGACTCATGCAAATATCCTCTTTTGAGACCTCTATTCACACAGCACTTTGAGCCTCAGCAAGTCCAGAAGGCTGATCGTTTTAAAACATAGGTGCCATAGCCAAGAGAGCCATGTCTATCTCAGTGTCAGTGACACTGCTCAGTGGACGTGGACGCTCGATCACACTGTCACCGGATTGCACCGTTGAAGAGTTGAGACTTCAAGCGCAACGCAGCTTGAAAGTTGGATTGGAACGGCTCGTCACAGAGTCAGGTGCCGTTGGGAGTGGGAATGCCCAAAAGGGAAAGA
>VSDK01004568.1:253660-277554 GCA_009767595.1 Symbiodinium kawagutii | reverse complement strand
CCGGGGCGGGGCGCGCCCCGCTGCCGCAGAGCTCAGAACAGTGGCGCGGCAGGGCCGCGCAAGACGCGTGATGCGTCAATGGCTGCTGGCCACTGCGCGGCAGGTGGAAGTCCCAGGGGGCCGGTGCTCAGAAAACCACCCGAAAATCTGCAAAAATTGGCATGATGCCATGATGCATGGGCCTTCTCGTGATGTTTTGAACAGAGCAACCGTGAGTTCTAAATAGTTTTAATATTTTTTGGATTTTGGGGTTTCTTAGAAGGGGGGACCCTCAAAATGGTTGGTTTATTGTCATAAATGACTAATATTGGATGGTTTGGGGGTACCCGAATTCCAAGAAAAACCATCATGTACACCTTAGCTACTCATTTCGCACCTGATGTCACCAGATGTCACCAGCATCTGTGTCCCTGGCAGGTCGTGGCATTGCACCCAGCCTCGCCTGCAAAGCAGGTACGGCAAGTAACTTTTCAGGGCCTCCCCTGGCGTGGGGAAATGTTTGAGGAGCCAAAAACAGGTCTGTGATGGCCAAGGACATGACACATACTGTCACAAACTCATCAACGGTTGTCAAGCCAAGCCCCGAGAGAAGAACCCGTCTTCCATCGAAACGCCTCGCCATGGCTTGCCATTTTGGACACATTTTCGGGGTTCTCGCTGAAAGGGGAAGTGCTGTGCCAGGCGCATGAGTTGGCGCAGGAGCTGTCAAAGGTGAGGCAGCGAGTGACACTCGGATGCGATGTCTGCCATGGGGTTCCGGTCATGGAACAGGGAAACCATCTGGAAATGCCATCACTTACGGAGACCCTCAAGCATCAGTGGGGTTGGGCTTACAACATGGGACTTGGAAGGACCCCTAAAAAAAGAAGTGGTCATGTTGCAGTGCAGTAGGCAATTCAATTCTCCAGATTTAAATATGAACCCTGAGCCGAATGTCAAGTCCACTTTGGCCAGCAGCCAGAAGGCAGCGTCTTTCACACTTGACGACAAAGGTTGCCTCTGCCTCGTTTGCATCGGGTTCGGGTTCTTCATAAATGATGGGTGGATGTGGGTGGTAATCCCAAGAAACACAGAGACGGGTTTTGAGCAATGTGTGCAAGTGCATTGTAAACCCACCAGATTGGAGTACATAGATTCTGGAAAATTTCCATGTTCCTATCACTTGTTCCGACTTCTGAGGAGCAACCTGAAAGATGGATACGCACCAATGCAGCAGGAGCAAAATCAGAGTGTTGAGGAAAAAACTGATCAGAACAAGTTTTGAATGACAACCAGTGATTGCCATGATCGCAACAAGTTTGCCCACGGTCGTTGCTTTGCAGAATCTTCGATGCGAATGTGCAGGAGGCCATGGCATGCCATGGTGAATTGAGAGCGGCAGAAACAGCGGCAGTAGCAGCGAGAATGGAAGAACAGCAAGCGTCCGTGGAGTTCCAGGCCAGGCGCACGCGGGGTCCAGGCCGAACTTAAGCTACACCCTTCAACTTAATTTATCACAACCTGTGGCAGAGCAAGACAGTTCTAGATTCAAAGCTATACGAATTCATTGTCATGAAAGAGTAATGCGGTGCGTTGCTTAACAAACTGCCTCAAGCTGGTTCCTTGGTGCAGGCTTACATGCAAAGCATGGAGAAACGTCGCGTGGATGTGGAAGCCAATCTGTGTGAGGCAGGGTTCAGCTGATAGCTTGGCAGATCTTGCCTCAGTACCGAGATGGCCTTAGTGGTGGTTCGATGCAGTCTGTCCCTTTCCATCCTCATTCAGTTCAGTTATATTTGATCCAGTTCTATCCTATCCCTTTCAGACCGCGGCCCAACCTTTTTCTTGAAACCTGTACGACCGTACCATTTTTAGCTTATTTTATTTGACCTTAACTTAAGTTATCTTACACATTTTACCTTAACTTAACTATACTTAACTTATCTCATACATTCCAATGTGTCGTTTATCCCATATCTTGTTCGAAAATGACCTCAATCACTGTCAATCACTCAACGGAACTGCACCAACAGCAGCACTGCAGAGCCAGGCCTTACGGCGAAACTGCAGCTTGGCACGGCAGTTGGTCGCAGCGCAAGAAAGCGCTGCTGCGCGAGAGAAGCGCGTGGAAGCTTCGGCAGAGCCGCTTGGAACCACGGCTCTGCGATGTCGATTGAAGATGATTGAAGATGATTGAAGATTAGATTGATAAACCAGCTAGATTCATTAATGCTTGTAAGATTAATCATGATTGATCATTGTAGATCCATGTTTGGAAGCCACCCCATGACATATGATCATATGATCCATTTCGAAGAAACATTTCGCATGTTAGAGCGGAGGTCATGGGGTGGCTCTCGCATGGCAAGCTTTGATACCACCGATAGTGGCTAGTGGTGCAGCTCTGCCAAGATCAGGTCCGCTGAAACGCTTGCAGATCAATGCAGCCGAAGGACAGCATCTTGGCTGTAAAATCGCCGAGGGGGCAACCAGAGGTATCCGAGAACTGCTGCCAGTGGCCAGGGTGAACACCTACGACAGTTTGAGCTGGATCGCTTCCAGCAACGATCAACTGAGTGTCGTGAGCCCTGCGCTTCGCATAGGTACATGGCAGCTATGGCAACTCTCTGCTCAGAAGCCCTGCGCTTGCAGGAAGAGCTAGCGGAGGAGCGTGGCTGGCCATCGCCATGGATCGGAAATGGGGCTTCAAGGGTTGGCTTCATTGGCGTGGGGAAGCTCCTGGGGAAATCTTGAAGTGCCAAAATAAATCGAAGAAGTAAACGCGACAAGTCAGTAGGACTCCCTTTTTGCCCCAGGGTCCAGCGGCAACTTCAATGCCTGAGTGGGAGCAGGAAGTGTAACTCTGCAGAGATGCCTGGGGCAAAGTTCCCCAGGTTTACAGCGACTCACCGAGTCTGGTCACAGGCAAACGTCAACCGATTCGGAAAAAAGAACTGATGCAATGGGCTCGATTCCATGCATCTTGAGCTTATTCAAGCTTATTCTTGTGAGGAAGCTCTGGAGTCACCCTGTCTTGGCATGTCTTGCCATGTCTTGCTCTTTTCTTGGCAGAATGAGTTGTGTGTCGACAATCTCCGCACTTTGCAGCAAAGCAGCTTGCGAGGTTAGCGTCTACCGCAGCGGAGCGACGCACTGTTGGAGGGTAGACCTTGGGTCAGGGTGGGGGCAGGGTGAGACACCGCTGGCGAGGGATGAGGGAAGCTGATGCCATTGGGTGAAACAATTTTGGTTAAGATAATTTGGCAACATTCAAATTGGTAAAACCATTCTTGTCTCCCAAGATCTCCGAACACTAAGCAACCCATGGCCATTTTGACACTCGCACCAGCCGTGCAGTCCCCGGAAGCTGCGATCAAGATCGGAGAAGCCATTGCGCCAGTCGCAGCACCAAGGGATACCAAGGGACGGTGACAAGGATTCGTCTGCTCCACAAGGTTCACACGGCTTCAGGGTATGTCCAGGTGCAGCTGATCATAGTTTGTTGATCAGGGTTGATCTCTGTACAGTAGGCTTTCTGGATGCTTTCTGGGTGTGTCTGTTGGCACCACTGGGAAGCAATCCACGACGTGTCTGTTGGCGGCGCGTTTTCCACTTTGCGCGACCCCAAGGCGGGTAGCATTGCGCTGTCTCCAACCTGCACGGCTGGACCACAGGCCCTCGACCTCAGAGTTTGCCGAGGATCAAATCTCACAGGGTTCGGGCTTGGGTGCCATTTTTGTCCCAGCTTGCCAAGGGTCAGCCTCAGCTTGGAACTTCGAACTGGTCTGCTTCGTTTCTACCTGTTTGGACGTCCAACCCACTCTGAGCAAAGAACTCTCCGTGGCCATTTTTCGACAAGAGACCGCAGCCAACAAACCGCACAAAAAGTAAAGGTCCTTCATTACAAAGACACTAGGGTCAGTACGAACGTATATGCAACTGTGCCTTTTGGCATTGCTTATTGATCGCCACGAATTCGCGCCGTCCCTCTGAAGAAGGGGCCCATGGCACGAGATGTTGACGCTCGGAGGCAAGAATAAAATAACATTTGCACAATTTGACACTGTCCTCGTTGATGATTTTCAGGTTTGCTCAGTGAAGTCTCGCAGCCTTCAATATTTTTAACTGCACAAAATCAAATTTGTCTCAGACTCTTCAGCTGCCAGTGCCTTTTTGCAGTGCCACGCGCAGAGGTGCCATGCCCAGAGGTGGAAGTGCAGCTGCCACGCCCGGACGGAAGGGCAAGCTCCTGAGCATTTCTCGGTTAACCGGCTGGTCAATGGAGGAGTCACAGCTCTTTTGTTTGGGATTAGTTGATGCTTAATTGATGGTTGGTTGGTGGTGAGTTGCTGGTTAATAGTAATTGATGCCTAGGTGATGGTCGATTTGATGCATACCATTCTGGCCAGCAACCGCAGCCATTGTTGCGGATCAGAAGTTGCTACTTCCGGCGGCCTCTATCAGCGCCAGGAATTCGAACACTGGATGTTCTTTGTACCCAGCTGGTATCTCATTGCTTGCATAATCTTACATCCAGTCATGTTCGCAGGTCATTCCCAGATCCTGAAGCCAAATTTCATGAGGCCATGACGCCACGTCGCTTCTGCAGCTCTCCCTGCACTTAAGGTTGGGATGTGAGGAGATGGTTGTGGGTATGGTGCCAGGAGGGTCAAATGGCAGTGGGTCAAAATGTCAGCTTCTGAATGCCTTGCATGTGAACATCCTATCAATGTGTTCAACAGTTTTTTGCAAGCAAAGTGAGCTTGCAAAAGAAAATGGGCAGTTTTCTTTGATATGTGCATCCAATACAATCGGGAGGCAGCTTCAGTTGGAGCTGAGAAGGTTCAAGTCATGAACAGATGGCACTGTGGTCATGTAAATCACTCTCCAGGTTGTTACCAGATACCAGCAAAATTCTGAAATTCATTTCCCAGTCGGCCAATATTAAGGGAATATGCGCCTCGAAACTTACTGGGAGGCTGGCGCCTTTGTGCTGATGTGATGCAATATGAGTCGCACAGTGCGATCCCAAGCCAGTTTTTCTCTCGTTTTTCTAGGGGCATGTAGGGTTGACAGTCTTTCTGGTTGGATGACCGAGCAAGCCGGCTTCGATTGCATCACTATTGACAATATTGTCTTCAAAAGGGAATATATGTTGGTTGACGTACAACTTGTAAAAAACATATGGTATCACATAGTGTGAAGACGCGCGAGCTATGTGTAAGTGTGATGCAAGAGCGGGCGAAAACGCTGTTGTTGGTTGGTCGTGACAAGGGATTGCACTGCAGTGGTTGATATATTCACAGGAGGACTCTTTGCTAGAGACATGCTTGCACCATGCTTCGGATGGGAGCAGCTGTGAGCGAAGCAGCCATTTGGGTCAAGTTTCTGGTTGCTCAATTACATAAGTGCCAAGCTCGTGCCTCGGACAAAGCTGAGATCAATTCTTTGCTTTGGTTGTTGCGTCAAACTATGGAAGCAAACCATGTTAGAGGGAGGAGTGATGAAATCAGAAATCAATGCAGCTCAGTGACTTAGTGATGTTGTTTAAGCCTTGAGAGCCCTCAGCTCGAGCTGCATGAGGTTTGCAAGATGGAGCCTGGCAGCCAGCTCGACGAACACCACCTGAAAGAGGCAATGGCAGAGCTGTCCAAGAAGTTGGGCCTCTTTGAACGCGTACGCGGTGTTTGCCAATCGGTTGCGATCCCCCTTCCTGGTGTTGTGGTGGTTGGAGAGCAGTCTGCTGGCAAGTCATCCCTCCTTGAGAACATCTCCGGGATTCAGTTTCCCAGGGAGCAAAATACGTGCACGAGGATGCCGTGTGTCTTGACGCTGCAGACAGATCACACAGTCCAGCAACCATTTGCGGAAGTTTCGATGGATTCCAGTTTCGCAGACGCTCCTTTGATCCTATTGGCATAAGTGGTTCAATATGTTTTTGCTGCGCGGTTGTCCATTTCCTGTGGCACAATCACAAGTACCACACACACTCACAACAGATTCTTACGAAGGAGATATCAACGCTGGTACTTGTAGTGTCACTGGTATTGATAGCCCGAATTTGGGGTGATTTTTGTACCAGACATGCAGCGCATTGCCACGAAATGTGCACATTGGCATCGAGGCCAAGAAGTGTTCTGTGCCGGAAGTTGAGGGTCACATCAAGCAGCTGACCGAAGAACACGCGACCGGCAATACCTTTATTTCAACTCAGGCGGCTGGAGCATTGCTCAAACTTTAGGGAAAGGAAGTGTGACCGGTCAACAGATCAAAAAGAATATGGAAAAAATGGTCACAGGCTTGGCGGATGGATTCGATTTGACCAGAAATGAAAGGACTCGCACAGGCATGAACCGGCTTGCGCAAACACGTACATCCATGTGTATCCATGTAGATATGAACCAAACCCACGACTTGCATATAGACCTGCGCTTCGTGTACCAGCACATCCTTTGACTTCAGCAGTTTTTGCTTCTGTGCTTTACTCGTTGGGGAGGCCTTGTACGTTCGAGTGGTTCGCAGTGAAGGGCCGCAGCTGAGTCTGATCGACCTTCCTGGCGTTACGCACAACGCTGATCAGATGCAGAACATCCACGAGGTTGGAGAAGGATCGTGATTTGAAACGGTGTGACTCCATGGGAGCATTGTTTCTTTTTGCGCAATTTTTGGATTCCTTTTCTCGGATGGAAAGGTTTTCCAAGTCATGCTTTCTCAAGAGTCTCTAGGATATAGCATGCTTGTTCTTCTTTTCCGGCTGGCATGTTGGGCACGAACTCCTACAGTGCACTTCAAGTGCATGGTTTTGGTCATGGGCAGCAGGTCACGGTAAGCTTGGTGGAGGAGTATATCAAGCCAGAGGAGATGGTCATTCTTTGCGTCATCCCTGCGATGTCTGACTTTGGCAATGCAGAGGTGGGGGTCTGGGATTGGCAAAGGAAGTCACCGAAGTTTCTCGGAATTCCTCCAGTGTGGGAGTTCTATGGGGTCCCATTCTTGAGCATTGTTTGTATGTATCATGTTCTCCTTTGATTTCAGCCACCCAAGACAAGATCGCTGCAGAAGGGAATCACTGCCTTTGAGGTATGCTAAGAATTGATGATAAACAAATCAAAGTCTTCTTCCCACTGCAACAGGTCGTGAAGTTGGCGAGGAAATACGATCCTGCTGGCATTCGCACCCTGGGCGTAGTCACCAAGTGCGATGATGCAGCCAACGCAGAAGCTTCGGACGTGGTCGAAAAGGCGAGTAGTTTACGCGAGTTGGGCCTACAGAAGCTCATTCTTTGAAGCCCTGCAAAAGCCAGTTTGTGTTCTGTTATGTCACACTTGTGTGTCTACGGTCCGCACAAACCAATATACACCGACATTCTTGAAAAGGTGCGGCTCATTGCGGCTTGCTCAATTAAGATGTGTCATCACACATCATCGTACTGTAAGAATCCTAAGTTGATGCCTTCTCAGATTTCTCAACACCTTTTGCGCACAGGTTCTGATGAAAAGAGAGTCTGATGTACGTTTGGAGCTGGGCTTCCACTGTGTGGTGAATAGATCGCAGAAGAACATTGATGAGGCCATGAGTCGTGAAGAGCTGTGGGCCAAGGAGGAGAACATCTTCAAGAAAAACGAGCGCATGAGAGGCATTCCAGAAAAGAATTGGGGCACTTTGCGGTTGATGGAGAAGGTGGCCAAGATCCAGGAGGCCCGGGTGGATGAGTGTCTTCCCAAAATCAAAGAAACAGTCCGAGGGAAGACTGCTGCACTTCGCGAAGAATTGAGAAAATTGCCTGCCCAAGCAGAATCCGAAGCAGACCAGTTTCGACTGTTCAATGGCATTCTTTCTCGGATTCGAAACGATTTGGTCCGCCGAATCCGTGCAGAATTTATGAGCATGGAAACTTCGGATCGAGAGTTGACCATCGCTCCAAAGGTAGCTTCCATGGTTCAAAAATTCCGAAAGGAGTTGCACGCGAGAAATCCTGCCTGGCTGGAAGAAGACATGATAGAGGAGGTCGATGACACAGTGCAGAACTTCATGACAGGGTACACCGTGGAAAATTTGATTGGCCCACATGTCTTTATCAATCTCATCAAGCAGACGTTCATCGAAGAAGGTTTACTCAAGGACAGTGTTGGTGGACTCATCACTGACGTTGCCGAACATCTTCGAAAGGTGGTGCAGCACGTGATTCAGTCACATGCCAACATCAACGGAATCCTGTCAAACTGTCTTGATGCAAAGGCGGAGGAATGCATTGATCAGCTCACGGTGAAAGCTCGAGAAGTCTGTGAGATGCTGGCAGAGGCTCAGCAAGTGACCTCTACAACTCACAGCCAATACATGGTCAAACTGACACAGTTTCGAAAGTCGTGGCTTCAAGAGGCGGCTGATGGAGTGAGAAACCTGGCACAAGCTCTGCTGGGAGAAGGGCATTCCAGTGAAGATGGCATGCAGCTGCCTGAAGAGTTTCTCGCATTGGTGAAGCAAGCGCAGGAGGAGCCACAGAGGTTTGCCACTCTGGAGATTTGTGCTTCACTGCATGTCTACACTGGCTTCATGATTGATGGCTTTGTTGAGATGTCTGCGAAACTTGTGAAGTTCAATATGGTCGAGCAACTGGCAGACAAGTTGGAGGAGATTTGGAGAGAAGAGTTGGGAGGAAGCAGCCTGCACGAACTCTTCCCGAAGGATGAGACAATGGCGCGCCGCCAGGAAGACTTGAAGGAAAAGATTGAGGTTCTGAAGGAGTTCAAGGCGCGATCATTTTGTGTTGTTTATTGTTCTTTGGGAGATAAGACATTTTCTGGTCGCTATAATTCCCAGTCTGGGCAGGACCAAATGATGACTTTGCGGACCGCAGTTCTGCCGGTCCAGCAGAAGGGAAAGCGGACGCTTTCCGATAAGGCCCAGGCCAGGGCAGATGCAAAGGCAGAAGAGGCTGCATGGATAGCTCACATGCTCAGACCATGTTCGCCTATTTCATCGACTGAAGGGAATACCAAGCCAACGGCCATCTTCACATGGGACTTTGCCAAAGACATCAAGGGCACTTTCAAAAAGGGACATGACATTAAGAGTGAAAAGTTCACCCTGTTGGGTGTGCCGGATTTGCAACTGCTGTTGTACCCCAAAGGAGAAATGGAAGCAGCAGAGGGTTTCATGTCTCTTTTCGTTGACGCGCCCAAAGGGTGGAAGTTGAGCTACAAGGCAACCCTGGGGGACACAGAGAAAGAGTCGCGAGGGAGCTTGTTCGATGGCGAGAACTGGTGGGGATGGCAAGGTTTTGCGCCGGACAATGGCAGCTCCACCAAAATTGACTTTGAACTGTTGGAGGCCATTCCGCCAAGTGAAGCTCAGTTCCCCGTGGCAGTTCTTGGGGGGTGTTGAACAGATTCGTTTTTGAATCTGAAATTTGTGTTTAATTTGTTGCAGAGACCTGGGGGCCTCTTGAGGGAGCTTGGAGAGGCCACAAGGGTCCCTAGCAATCCTTCAACAATCAAGTGTGAGCTGCAGACCTTGCAAGCTGACAAGCCTGCTTTGCAGCACCTGAAAAGGGAAGCTTGGGATCCGGAAGATGTCGTTGCGTGCAGGAAGGCAGGGAGCGCACGTCACCAGAATTTCACTTATGGTCCAGGAGCCATGAGATATGTCGCAGGGTGCAGTTGTGGCAGCCGTCAGCGCACGGGGATCATTTCCAGCACTTCTCAACTGACCCTCAGGTCAGGTCAGAATCCCACGGCGCAGAGACAAGGCCGCTGTCCTGAGGGAAGTTCTTGCAATCAGGGCTTCCAAACCTGGACATTGTCGTTTCGCCCAGCTTAGTGGGCAGCTACAAGAGACAAACTGTTGCCAGTTGGCGTTCTTGCAAGTTGGATCCATGGGTCAAAAGTGGTCAACACATTCCCAAAAAGATGCCGGATGAATTCAACGACAGGTGCAGTAGCTCTGCTCACAGGGGTCCCAGCTTTAACTGCAATAGTTGGAGTCTTAGTTTCTTGCTGTTTCTTGTATTCGTGTTATATGTTTGTCATCATGTTTGCATTCCGACTCAATGCGCGAACTGGGCTTTACGAGATTCGCCCTTCGAGTTCTTCCATGTTTCCTGGTGGATCAGATCATTTTGATACGTCCTGCAGGTGCATTTGGCTGCAAGAACCCGTGCTGCGGTCAGAGCCTTTTCTGGTTTGTTCCATTCAACCTATGTCTTTGGAGAGAATTGTCACCAGTCTTTCATTCCCTTGGGCAAGGTAATGTGGATGATGCATCGTGAAACCTACTTCATTTGTTACAGAAACAGCTTTCTAAAGAGATTTAGGCAAATGAAGGCGTTGATAACGGACATGTCAAGTAGAGGGCAGAGGTGATTTATCTAGGCCAGTGCTGTAAAGACCAGTTGAGGAAGGCGTACCAACAAATTCATACTTCATTCTTGCGATCGAAATTCCATCTGAAATTTGCGGAAAAAACATTCCCTTCTTCAAAGATGCTTCACATTTCCATTCTTGTCTCCCTAAGCTTGTTTTGATATTTTGATTTGGACGAGCGTTTCCAACATTTGACAGCACCAACGGCACAATTTGATGTCTAATTACAGGTTTCCTCAAGCCTCATGTTGTACCAGGTGATTTCAGCTGCTAAATGGGTTTGTTGATCCAGACTTTGTGTGGAAGAATGCTTCCAAATTTTGGTTGGAAATTTCATGCATCAGAATCTGTTCTACATAATAACATGTTTTACCGCGGCAATCCTCTCAAATCCGTGTGTATGTGTATGTGTATGTGTATGTGTATGTGTATGTGTATGTGTATGTGTATGTGATTGTATGTGTATGTGTGTGTGTGTGCGCGTGCTTGTTTCATACATATTGGTTTGAGGCAGGTTCTCCATGTATGACTCTACCAATAGTGAGTGGTAATGAAGCAGGACATATATCCAACTAAGATCAGACATTGACTTCTGGAGCATATCATGGTCGTTGCGAACACGAAGTGGGCATGTTTGGTTGGGCACTTTTGGAAATGCCGTGTCCAACAAGTTTGTCCAAGCTTTGGGCGTCGATTTTAGCAACAGACCTATGCCTTCATCATCCTTTATCTTCATGACAGGGAGCGTTTGCAGTGTCAGTTCTCCCAAGCAGCTACTCTCCTCGAGCCCAAGGCCATCCAAGGCCTGTGATGAGGCTTTCATGTCCCGTTTTGGGACTGCGCAGGTATGGTTCCTCAGAAGCGTGTCCAATGAGGGCACAGAAGATGGTCCCGCGAGGGCATACCAGCAACGAATTGTCCCTCTACTCATTTCATGCTCCTTTTCGGCAGGTCTGCCAAGAATCAAGAGAACAAATCTGTTAATTAGCGGAGTGCCTTGAAGTCCGCAGTCACATTTTGGCACAGCCGTTTGCGGCTTAGTGACCTCTTGCCTGGCAGACAAATATCACTTCTCCAATAGCCCGAGGGGCGCACACGCATGGCATACTCTCCAAATGCCATGGTAACCACCTTCAACAACGTAGATGCTTTGCACCCTTTGGGTCTTCCTTGAACTCAAGCGACCCACAGCAGCACAGCAGCCAGACAGCAACCCCCTGTCGACAAGCCCAGCAATCCGAGTGCGCTGCATGTTGCTTTTGATCGTGATAGTGCTGACCGTTTTGAAGGCGAGATGAAGTTGAATCAGCTTCTCTTCTGAAGGGTTGGGCTCCCCGGAAAGGTTGGGAAAGGTTGGGAAAGGTTGTGGAAAAGCTCCCGGGGAAAGGCAGAAAGTTCTGAGCTGTGCTGTGGAGGTGGCTGGTCACAGAGCCCATGAGATCCTGGGTGTCCGACCTGATGCCAACAACAAGGAGATCAAGCGCGCTTACCTGGAAGCTGCCCTGTGCCTTGGCAGCTGCAAAGGTGGCCAGGTACCCTTGCAGCCTTCTTTGGTGCCGATTCATAAGATTTCATCAGGGCGCTCATGAATGTTCATGAGTCTTCAAAATGGTCCATGTTTTTCATACTTTTTCAAGGTTTTTCCCGCTCGTGGCCCTGGCTCCAGCTTTCAAAGTCAGAGCGTGAAGTGACTTTTAGAAGTACCAAGTGACATCATGTGATCATGAAGCAAGCACGTGCTCGATGGTTTGACAATGTTTTGATATTGTTTGATATTAGGTTCAATGATTATATAGATGGTCTTAGACTGCGCAGGCAGTTCGTTTCATGGTAATGGCCAGTAGACATGGTAGGGATAGGCCAGACACTTCCAGCCGACCTGTGTACCTGTGTCAAAACTCATTCCGTCCACAGTGTGACGTTGCGATGGTGCGGAGCCGGCTGCGAGAGGGGCAAGCAGATGATACGCCCGTGCGAAAAGGCAGCAAAGAGTCGGTCAGAGGCAAGAAACGACGTCCGGTGGTTGGTGGAAGCCTTGGCAGCGATGATGAGGAGGATGCCTTTGGTGCATGTGAAGAAGACGAGGAGGGACTGGAGGGCCTGGGCGTGCCTTTAGATTCGGTGGTGAAAGCTTCTATGCTGAAAAGTGGCTGGTTTTGGACATGTTTTTTGGGCACGAGTGTTGGACATGTTGCCCACGGTGTTCCAATTTTCTTTGTGTTTCAAGTCCGACCCGTGCTGTTTTTGGTGAAATGATGTGAATCAGCCGATCCTTTCAGCTGGCCACTCTTTGTCAGTGCCCGCACCTGCCCACGAGTGGCTGAGGTTTGGTGCGTCCACAGCACCCCCAACTTCTCCCTGCCATGGCAGCGGCGAAGGCAGTACCGGTCCAGCGGTTCAGGGTTCGTCATCGACGCCGCGCGCAAAGTGATCCTGACCAATGCCCACTGCATCGAATGGCACACGCAGGTCAAGGTGCAGCGTCGAGGCTGCGACACCAAACACCTGGTCACTTGGAGTCACTTGATGGAAGTATTTTTTCAAGTGCTTCTTCCATATTTCTCCACCCAAAAGCCCGGAATCCCAAGCTTTCCACGGGCTCATTTTTCCCAATGGAGACAGTGTTTTTTTTCACCCTCCCTTTTGACAAATTAAGATTGCTTCCATTAGAGGCTTTTGATGTGATTTTGCTTTTGCTTTCAGTTTTGATATGCACCTTTGGTTGATTGAAGTCGGGGCGCTTTGTTGAACACACCAGGCGAAGGTGGTGTCAGTCGGCTGGGAGGCCGATTGTGCAGTCTTGACCGTTGACAACGATGAATTCTGGCAAGACATTAAAGCTGTGCAGCTCAGCAAGAAGGCCAACTTTTCTGGGAAAAATGTCGCCACAGGTATGTATTCCCTGAATGCACTGCATGGCTTCAAAGCAAATACTCTATCACCAACCGTGGGACAATCAACATCCCAGCAATATGACGGTTCTCTTCCTTTTTGGATGGTTCATGGTGGGTTATGAGGAATTCAAGCTACTCATGTTTGATACCTACTTCATTCAACTTCCAGGAAACAAGAAGACCCTTGAGAACAGAAGTTGAACTAAAAAACTTTCTAAGTTGAACTTTCATTGGTCAGCCATTTTTTGGTCTGTTGAGCCATGTTTTTCAGGGGCCACCCCTTGAGGTGCCGCATTTGGAGGAGCACGTTTTGTGCGTGGGATTTCCTGTGGGCGGTGATACAGTCTCGGTCACCAGCGGTGTGGTCAGTCGCGTCGAAGTGATGACCTACGCAGCGGCATGTTCTGAACTGCTGGGGATCCAAATTGATGCAGCCATTAACAGTGGCAACAGTGGAGGCGCAGAAACTCATTGGTGGAACATGCGATTGAACTTTACAAAGGCATATTCAGCGTTTGTGATTCCGCCTGTATTATGTTATTTTTGTGCATTATGTGCATATTACATTTATATATATTTAGATATGTATATGTGTATATATGTGCGATGTATAATGTTGCGAAAGGCTATTTTTCAGGGGGATGACGTTGGCCCGGGTGCCCCCACATCAAGATTGCAATTCATGCTTGGGAGGAAGCAAAAGCCGCTTGCAGCTAGAGGCATTGTGTATCAAGAATTTTGTACTTCCTTCCTGGGATCAAAGTTAGGGCTATAGTGCAACTTCGGGGAGGGCAGTAAGATACAGCTATGAGTCGCTTTGGAAAAAGTAAAATCCTCAGACTTTTGGACCGCAGACTCCTGGAAAACCTCCATGCTCAGTACCAGTTTTGGTACCGCAGAAAAGTGGAAACTTTGGAGGCCCTGCCTTCAATGCAAACGGTGAGTGTTTGGGCATGGCCTTCCAAAGTCTGAATTCCGATTCTGCGGAGAACATTGGCTATGTCATTCCGACTGTGGAAACCACATGCTTCAGTAAGTTTTTAAATGTTTTCTCTGGGTTTTTTCATTTTTGACCCAGCCGTATTTGATAGGCATTTGGGGTCCTAAATGTAAAAGCCGTCCTTGTCCACAACATCTCCGCTTGAGGAAGGGCTTCGATTTCTTTTCTTTTGTTTTCTGCTTTCTCATCTTTTGTGAGATCCTTATCTTCGGTCAAAGGTGGTGATCATGCACTTCTTGAACGACTTGCTGAAACATGGCAGCTACACTGGCTTTCCCACCATTGGGGTGGAGACTCAAACCATGGAGAACCCACATCTCAGGGAAGCCTTTGGAATGGCTCCCAAGCAGAAAGGCCTTTTGATCAACCGAATCGCACCCACCTGCGCAGTGGCCAAGCTGCTTGAGGTCGGAGATGTGCTGCTGTCCTTTGACAAAGAACCAATTGCCAACGACGGCACTGTGGTGTACAGGAAGCATGAGCGCGTTGCCTTCAGTTACTTGGCCCTTGCACGGGTGTGCAGAGGTAATTTTGGGCTAGGGAAAATCGTTGTCACTTCGCCGTTAATGGCCCCTACATCCTTCCAGTTCCTTCCAGTTCCTTCTATTTGCGGAGAATCCTGAGGCTGGCTGGTGGCCCAAAAGTTCTATGGCGAGCCGGCTGAGTTCACGGTGTCTCACGCGGAATTCAAACCATTTTTGCGGAGATGAGCCGGTTCAAACTTGACAAACCGAACCTTTTACTCAGCCACATTCAACAACCACTTGCCCATTTTGATCGGTTGATAATGTTTGAGAACAACTGATATGGTGAATATATGGATGTTCATATCCATGTTGAAATGAACAGATGAAACAATTGAATAAAGAAATGAACAAACAAATATATAAGTAAATAAGTAGATAAATAGATTAATACATATATTGTGATTGGTAGCACACTGGAAGCAGTCTCACCGTCCCCTTGGTCGCAAACACAAAGACGCAACGCACCTGATTTTCCCTGCCAGAGCGATGCAGTGATCCGGAAAACTACCAAAGCCTGTCCAAAGGAGTAAGGATTCGAATGCTTAAGCCAGGCAAATCTGTCTGCCTAGAGAGTCCCTGCTCTCGTCCAAACCAGATACCAGTGCGGCCTCGCACCAAGCTCTATGGCTCAAGTATCCCCCTCCCACTCCGCCCTGGGCCGACCCTGAGCCGGATGCTGGAGCATACGCAGGGTTCCTCTCGGTTCTATGGTTGTTTTGGATTGAAGATACCCGCTGGGATCTCATGAGTGACATGTGTTCAATGCAATAATGTAGGATTCACAATATATATGTATATATATATATATATCTGTAAATCATATATCTATCTATAACATATTGACTCTTCTTTTTGCGTGTTCTCAGGTGCTAAGGGACGGCAAAGCCTTAGAGCTTCACTTGGAGAAGCTCCATCCACAAGTGGCGTTGGTTCCAGTGCATCTCTTCAACTCCAAGCACCAGGCGGCTGCGCCGGGGCGCCCTGGGACCCTTGTTGGGGGCTTTGGATCCATTGGGTTCCAAGCTCAGCATGGCACACAGGGTGGGCTGATCTGCCAGGTTCCCTCGTACCTGATCGTTGCGGGATTGGTCTTCACCACTCTCACTGTGCCCTTCTTGCGATCTGAATTTGGAGAAGAATGGGAGTGTGAGGCGAGGCCAAGCTTTACAAGCAGTGCAGATCAGTACTGACACTCACTAGTGTGGAAAGTGTGCCGTTTGCCACAGGCGTACCATATAGTCGATGAATGTTCGATGACATACCTTTTGCATCCTTTTGCATCTTACTCCGCATGGTGGGAGATCCATGACAAACCAGCCTGCAAAATTACTGATTAAATAAACGGCTATCATTGATCTCCCATACTTTGACAGCATTTTTCATTGCCAAGAGATGCTTTCCCAGTGGCAGGCGCCTGTGGAGATTGTTCATCGCATCATTCACCAGCGTGCAGAGGAGAAGGGCGAAGAGTTGGTGGTCTTAACTCAAGTACTGGCGCATGATCTGACAGTGCCTGGGGCGTGTCACAGTTCCAGGGTTTTGGGAAAGCCAAGCAATACGGTGATGGTTTAAGGTAGCCTTTAAATATCTACAATAAGTATATAGCCTTTAAATATCTGCAACGGAAAGGTCGGCTATGAAGAGCTGGAGAACATGCTGCTGTTGAACGTGAACGGCGTGGCAGTGAAGAACCTCCGTCAGGTGCGCAGTCTGGTGGAGCGATGCCAGGGCGAGGACTTCTTGCGCTTCACGCTGCACAACAACTTGGTCCTGGTGCTCAGGGCGGAGGATGCGCGGAAAGCCACGCCCGAGGCGTTGGAAAAACATGGCATTCCCTCAGCCACGAGTCCTGACTTGGATGATGTGCCTGCAGAACCTGAAGCAGCCTGAGCTGTTGGATGTTGCTGGGACAGTGGGGTGCACCGCTTCGTCCTTAGCCAAAAAATGAGCTCAATGGGGGCTGCCAGGAACAGGTGATATGGGGCACAAGGATGCACCATGACAGGTTGGATGTTGGATGGGTTGGTATTGATGTGCCTGAGCTTTATCCCATTCCCATGCTTACATTTATCATTGATACATTTGATAGTTCATATTCTCAAAAGGCAACCAACGGCAAAATTCCGACATGATCTTCAACTTTACCATCGTTTACCATGGCCGTAAACGTTGCCGAGGTTGTCATCAAGCGAACCAATAGACTAGCAACATAGCAGTCTTAGCAGTCTTGTCAGCAGCGTAACTTTCAATGAGTGAAAATACGTGAAAATACTGTGAGTGATATCAAGCACGGAATGTCACTGTCACAGTTGCACACTCCAGTCCCGCTGCCTCGCGCAACCCCAACCTTGTCTTGTAGCCTATGCAGCGTCAGGTATAGTTTAGTGCAAATGTTTAGCTACACTTAGTTCGTGCTAGTTCGGGTGGCTTTGATCTAATGCTTTGAGTTTCGGATCGCGTTTTCAGTGTCGTTATATAAATATTTTGAACTACATCTTCTCCAGAGGTCTTTCCATGATCCATCCGTGCTCCTGGGGTCTCAATGTGTCTAGTTTGTGGTGGTATGGTATGTGGACTAATGTTCTTTAATGACTTTAATGTTCTGGAGAAATGTGTGCCTTGGTTTGGCGCCAAGGAAGTGGCATCCGGAATCGTGGTTGCAATGTGAGTTGCGGGGGCTTCTCCTTAAGGTTCAAACAGGTGGAATCTAAGTACGAGCCACGCCTTTAAAGAGAAATTTACATGGCTGAGAGTTCTTGTCATTTGATGGCTGGCAAGGCATGCCTTTGCTCATGGAGCTATCGTTTTCAACTCGATCATGCAACTGTTGAATCTTCAGCAAACAGACGATGATACTCACAGTATCTCGCCACAACAATAACAATGGCAGTGATGGCTATGGTTATGGGCCACATTTGCATCAGGGAAGCCCTTGAAGACCTTGGCAAGTGAAGCCAAGACGAAGGTCAGCTCGGTCAGTCTGCCAGGACAAGAATCCCAGCCCAGAAGCGCAGCAGAAGTTCATCCAACTCACCGAGGTCGGCACGGGCTGCTTGACATTTTTCACGGCTGCGCGGTTCCTGCGAAGGCTTACAATGATCTCATGAACGGAGCGAGCGACCAGCGGTCAAGGCGTTCCTCGAAAACAGGACTGCCTTCGCCATTAGCTTCGCAAGTCTTGGATTTGTTTCATGTTGGCCTTGTTGCTTCAGCATTGGCGTCTACAATGTTTGAGCCGGCGCTTTGAAGACGAGTCACTATAAATACTTGGTCTCGGAAACCTGGGCTTGGTACATTTGGGTACCTGCCAAACATCTTGGTTGGAGGATCTGAAACAAAGATGGACGAGGCACTTCGTACCTTCGCAGAATCTGTGAACCTGAAGCAGTTGCTTGGCACCTTTGCAGCGATCCGAATTGGAGCATGGGTCACGTTTCCTGAGTCCATGATGTTCCGCTTTTGATAATGCGTGATTCTACATGATTATATAATCTGGTTTGTATAATTTGGATTAATTTGGTACATATTCCTTCTGAAGTGTTTCTGCTTTGCCACTACGGCAAGGATGTTCATGATGTACATTTACTTCCATGTGGAACTTCCTCAACTACCAAGATTTTTTTTGGGATGGTTAAGAGGTCAATAAACAGCTACTATTCTACATTAGCAATAGGCTTAAACACATGCCATGAACCAGGGTCGATGTATGTCGTTGTGCCAGGTTCATGCGGCATGGGAAAGTCGATTGGGAGAAGGTGGAACGACATCTGTCGGAGCTGGTGAACAGTGCCGTGGAGACGGTGGCAGGGGCTGTGAGGCAGCGCTACCTCAATGACGATGGCAGCTTGGACCCCGAGCTGTGCCGGGCTTCACTAGGGCCCCATGTAGCGAAGCTTTGGCTTCAAAGTAGGGAGACATGGAACAGATGGAAATGATGGAACAATAACTGGAACAGTATGAAGGCTCCACTGGTAACTCCGCATTTTGTCTGTGAACTCTGGGCGATTCTGGATTCGCATATTTTCGAATTTCAGGAAGGGTGCTGTGTCTATTCATGCTCATCACTTGGCTGTTCTGAGTGCCGGCTGGGTGCTGTGTTCTGCTGGGAAGGATGTCTGGATTTCCCTGGTCAAAATCATTGTAAGTGTTTCTGGACCTTGGCAAGTGAGGGCCCCATCACCCACCAGCTTTCTTGACAAGGGCCTGGTTTTGCTGCCAGCCTCACGGCACGACATGTGGCAACGGTTTGCTTCTCATGCTGTTCTCAGGCACGATCAAATGGAAGCAAGTGCTCGGCTGCTGGCCTTCATAAGCCAATGCTTTGCAAGTGCCAAGTTATCCAAGTTTTCAGATTGAAAGAAGGACATCACCATCAGACTCGCACTTTCCTTGGAGTAATTCCTTTGCAAGTGCCAAGTTATCCAAGTTTTCGGATTGAAAGAAGGACATCACCATCAGACTCGCACTTTCCTTGGAGTAATTCCGGGACAGCCTCGTCAGGAGGCTAGTCATAATTCAGGTTTGTTTGACCTGGCCGGGAGTTGTGCAGGGGTGCAGGGTCTTCAATTCTTGGTGATGAAGAGCTAGAGATCTTTTGAAACACTGGGTACTGTGCTCGTATATATGCAGTGCAAGAATGTACACACACACACACACAAAATCATATACACATATAAGATCATTTAAGTACAAATGTATTCCATAACATGTCATATGGCATGTATTCTCTTTGCGCTTGCCTACATTGTACAGTTCTTTGGCTCTTGACTGCGGGGGATGCTCCCCCCGCCGCGGGTGCCGCCATTTTCATGGCGGCTTGACTGCGAAGCCTTTGTTACTGATTGTTCAGACCTGTTGGTTTGCAGCTTTCATTTGGTTTGAAGTCTGAAGCACCAAAATGCCCAATGGTGAGAAATTTCCTAATGGTCAAGCGTTCAGTCTCAGCCTTGGCGTCTTCTTATTTGATTTCTTCCTGGTTCGCTCCTGTGAAGTCTTGCCATGCTTTTGTGAGTGTGTGAGCAATGACCAGGGCTCATCAGAGAGCCGTCGCTATAGCCGTGACTATGCTTTCACTATAGCTGTCACTATACTTGTCACTGTAAATTGCACTATAGCTTCACTAGTTGTGTCCTTGAAGTCATTCCTGGGACTTTGGACCACATTCTACGATGCTAATGACACTGCAGGCGGCGTTTCGTGATCGCGACGAGATGTAGAGCCTTTGGGCCTTGCCACTTCGTCACTTCACGCTCTTGAAGGACAGGCAACTGCGATGATTTGGATGTTTCACTTCAAGCAGTTGTCAGATTGGACAGGCAACTTACGTTTGGTTGAGGAAGCTTGGGACGAATCACGGACATCAACCTAATTTACAGCCAGAAATAGGAAGCCCTTCATTGCTGAAACTCCATGGTGCACGGAGATGTATTCTGCTTCCGACAACTGTAAGCTAAGCTGGTGATTTCTGTGTGCTCCCCGAGAGCAGGTTGGATGGGCTACCCTGAGTATCGGATCATATCGGATCCACCGCTTTACAAATGCCATGGTACACGGCAGGCGATGGCGGCAATCAAAGAGAGGGATGCCAGGTGGCATGCGGTGGTTGCGGTTGCGCTTGCGGTTGCGGCTGTGGTTGTCGATGATGTGTCCTGTATGCTTTTTGATGCTCCTGCTCCTCATCATTGGGCCGCAAAGTTCAAGTTTTCTGATCTCTTCAAGCTGCAATGTGCCACCTGCAACATGATCAGCAGCAGCATGGGTACAGTTGCATCCACGTCACCTGTGGCAGCTGCCAGGTCGAGTCGTCGCAAACAGCGCCGGTACCTGCCGCTTCTGCGGCGCACCGGCGCTGGTCATCGACAAGCTGCTTGGCCACACATCACTTGCGTTCAGCTGCTTGCTGTAAGATGTTGGGAGCGCATGCGATTTCTGCAATGCAGTAGGTATAGCATCGGGAATAACGTGTCACCATGAACTAGTCCAGACACATCACCAGCAGAATATGAGCTCATCCTTTTTCATCCTTTGCGATTTTCGCTCTTTTGCTGAGAATTTGTTCGAAGCAAGCAATCTCCACGAAAACCTGCAGGCTGAGATCTCTGGAGATTGATTGGGATTCCTAAAGTGGACCGCCACTGGACGTGTGACAGCTGTAGGACAGGGGCTTTTTGCCGCAAGCCAAGTGTGATGACGGATGATGGCAAATGTTTGGATCGGGCTTGGTTTGATGGAAAGGCATTGTGCAACAGAGTCCGGCAAGAAAGGCATGTACCAACATGGGCTGAATCGAGAAAGCCCAATTCATCCGGAATAAAAATGCAGAGTTCTGGAAAAAATGACATCTCAAATGCAGATCCATGACAACCAGCGGCCTGCAGAATGGGATTATACGGCCGCATTGGAATCACAATGCTGGAAAATTTGAATTGCCCAGCAGTGAGGAAGGCAATGTACATACCACTTGCGGCCCATTGCCGAGTTCAGCCATGCATGGTCAGGCAAGGGTCTTGATGGTCACAAGCACCAGAAGCACGACATGCGCCGTTGAATCGTTCCACCACTGTGGGGCAGCTGGATGAAAAGGGCAAAGAACTACAGAAGGCTCTTGAATGATGGCGCGCGAGAGAGGAACTCAAGCAACATGGCAGCCAATTCTTCTGATGATGACTGCCTCGAAATGAAATTAATATAATTCTCATGATTTTGTTTTGCAACTTTTGTTATGCCTCGTGGGCAAGATGCCTCCAGAGATCCACCAGTATTTCAGCGTGAGGCTTTCAGATCTCCATCGCGAAGATGGGGAGGCCTGGTGTCGTGTCATGTCACTGGATGTTGCCATTGGCACACCTCCAAGGTCACCGCATGTCACAGCCACATTCTGAACGATCCTGGTAAGCGGAATTTGGTGGTAGAAAGGGGAATGCTTAAGAATGCTAAGATATTTTTCCCTGTTAGGCAATCAGGAATGAAAGTCAAAGAAAGGAGACATCCAAACTCTGGCACAATAGATTCACCTCGTGCATCATTAGTATAGTCTAGGCATTCTACCCATTTTACTGAACTTTGATTCTCGTGCAGGTGGCGTAAGATAGTTGTGACGACCACGAATATCTTTTGCATGTATACCCTGATGCCTTGATTACATACACGGACTAATATATGACTATATACATATGGTTTTGAATATTATATATATATATATATTCATTCAGTCCCCTTCTCAGCAGCTGCTGCGAGATCTGCGAGTTCCAATGATCCCTCATGCACGGCAGCCATTTGGGCACAAAGATTGCAGACATCCTGATTGTTGACTCTTTTGATTGGTCACCGGCATGGAGAAGACGCTTGCTTGTCAAAGTTTCCCTGAGGCAACTCCCGTATGAACCCAATATGAGCAAAAGGGGATGTACTGTAATTTCAAGCCGGCGTGGCATCACAGAATTTGGGCTCTATAGTCATTGTGCGGAGCGACAGGGGGCCTTCAGAAGCGAATACACTTCTTCATTCACATTGGTAGCAGAGCGTTAAGGCAGTGATACCTAGAGCGACCGGCAAGACCAGTGTACGTGGAGGGGGCCCACGGCCAAACTTGGAACATTCTTCAGAAAAGTTTGCGGGTTCTCCCGTTCAGCTATTAGTTGCGCCTAAAGACTGTTTGGTATGATAGGGGGCATTCAGGAGTGAATTCATACATTGATTACCATTGAATATCATAGAATCAGTGCCATTTTGTGATCACCACACATAAATCAGCCAAATCTTATCCACATGTTTTCCAGCATCAATGCATTCAAAAGTTAAAACTTGCCCAAATTTCCATTCTCAGGAAGTGTGAGGAAGTGCACATTGACCTTGGGCCGCCGGTCCCAGAGCCGACGGTGGTTGGCCGGCAACGCGCCTTGGTGGCCTTGGTCCTGGGCATCGCGGGCATCGCGGGCATCGCCATGGCCACCTTGGTAGCTGGGACCGCTACGCTGGGCGATGCCGCCACCTTGCGCCGCTTGAAGGTTCAACAGATTCCTGGCATTTCGGTAGACTTTGCCTGATGAAAATCGGTCAGATACAGAGCCGAAGAATGATGATGATAACATCTTTGGCAGCACATGAACTACTGAATTGGCCTTCGGTCACCAGTAGCCAGAGCGCAGGGACATGCATCATCACGGTCTAGAGCCAGGCTGCGGCATTAGGCGCATGAAGCGCAGGTGATCAATTATTGGACCACCACCCAGAAGGGGATTTGCTCAACCTATGGTGGATGATTGTAATCCAGGACCCAGGAACACTTGGAATGTTAGCGGCTTCATTTGACCCGGTGCCATCTACCTTTGGAAAAGACATCTAGATTCTAGATGCTTCATGGGTGAAAGCGGGTCAAGGGGGTAGACCATGGGTCAATTGGTGCAGGATTTCCTTCCAAGAAGGGTGACTTACACTCTGGTAAACTGACCTGGAAGAGGAAAATCCACCATGTGTTGCTAATTTACCTGTAAGTATGGTGATTTTTAGTTTTCAAGTTAAGTAGTTTGCCAGAGGGCAACTCAGTTCATCACAACGTCCTGCCAGCGTGACTGCATTTACCCCGGGGGCTGAGGCTGCGGGAGGCTGCGTGAAAATAGAGAGAGACATGAATATGCGGGTGCATAAGTTATACTTTACAAGCATACGTGCATTGCACAAGTCAAGTACAGCCTACACTCTCATACATCCTCATATGTTCATAAATACACCCTGGCGTTCCAACAACCAATATTGTCATGGCTCTTACCGTAACCTCCATTGTTATTGACTAAGAGGTTCAACCTACCTCCACAAACCATGTGCACACTTCAGATAGGTTCATGTCCAAAGCTTTATTGCGGATGATTTCGTTTCAGCAGCCACATTCACCACAATGAGGAACCCTTTTGAGGACAAGGTTTTCTACGTGAATCCCAGCTACAAAACTTCGCTGGATAGTAGCATCAGCACAGCCAGCGGCCAAATCAAAGACACCTTGGAATCAATGAGGGGCATCCCATCAGCGTATTGGTTGGACCACAAGGGTAAGATCAAGGGCAGCAGCACAAACACCATGGAGGGCATTTTGGAAGATGCCGCCAAGAAGCCTGTTCCGGAGCTGGTTCTCTTCATC
>VSDK01004568.1:224191-249626 GCA_009767595.1 Symbiodinium kawagutii | reverse complement strand
TCACCACAATGAGGAACCCTTTTGAGGACAAGGTTTTCTACGTGAATCCCAGCTACAAAACTTCGCTGGATAGTAGCATCAGCACAGCCAGCGGCCAAATCAAAGACACCTTGGAATCAATGAGGGACATCCCATCAGCGTATTGGTTGGACCACAAGGGTAAGATCAAGGGCAGCAGCACAAACACCATGGAGGGCATTTTGGAAGATGCCGCCAAGAAGCCTGTTCCGGAGCTGGTTCTCTTCATCGTCTACGACTTGCCCAACCGTGATTGCCATGCTAAAGCTTCCAATGGAGAGATTTGTTGCAGCTACAAGTCTGATGGCCGCTGTGACTACACAGATGTGTCCGACAAGTTCTGCACAGCAGGATTGAAGGAGTACGAACAGGAGTACATTGACCAAATTGCCGAGGTCCTCAGCAAGTATTCGGGCCGAGTTCCAGTTGTACTTGTCATCGAACCTGACTCCTTGCCCAATCTGTCCACCAATGGGGGTGATCCCAGATGTGGCAATTCGGCCACCACGAGTGCATATGAAGAAGGTGTCAGCTATGCGGTGAAAGCCTTGGCAAGTGCTGATCCGTATGCTGCCATTTACTTGGATGCTGGTCATGGTGGTTGGCTGGGGTGGAAAGATAACATGAAGGACTTTGTGAAAACCATCAAGCGCCTCCAGGTTTCCTCCCTCCTGCGTGGCTTTGCATCCAACGTGGCAGGCTACCAGCATGTGGGCGAGATTTGCGACACCTATGACTTCTGCTTGGGCGGCAAAAATAACGACCATCCATGCTGTGCAGATCCTTGCGGCCTCATTGGCGAGTGGAATCCTTCCAACAACGAGCTGAACTATGCTCTGCATTTGCGCAAGGCCATGTCTGAAGGCATCCCGAATTTTGAGCCTCACATGATCATCGACACAGGTCGCAATGGAGCCTCCGGAATGAGAAGTCAGTGCAAGAACTGGTGCAACATCCGTGACGCTGGTGTGGGTCATGTTGCTACTACAGCTACTGCCAACCCAGAAGTCGTTGATGCCTACTTTTGGTTGAAGACTCCTGGGGAGTCAGATGGATGCACTGCACTCTTGCCAGATGGTTCCTCGTGCCCACGTTTTGATTCAGATTGCGCTTCTGCCGACAGCCTTGGAAGTCGCGATGGTGAGCCAAGAGCTCCTGAAGCAGGACAATGGTTTGACTACCAAATCAAACAGCTGGCAGAGAATGCACAGCTTGGCTTAGGTAATTTTCGTTGAATACCCAGGTAAGGCTCACAGCCTGGTTGCAGCAAAGCTCCGGGTTTTGAGAGCCGTGCCACCTGGATAATTTGTTTGGAGCAGGGTTTGTAAAAGTTGCCCCAGGGTGCCAACTTTTGATTGTCGTTCTTCATGGTTGGCAACTGCAACACAGAAGGGATCAATTACTGTAAGCCTGGCATCGGGTTGCCCACCCTGGGTGAAATTCCGTGACCCCCCTGAACCCCTGCACCTTGCATGAGTCTTCCTTCCAAGCTTGTTGGTTGGAGAAGGGCCAAGTGCACCTTGGGTCTTGATAGAAATGCTGCTGCACCAGTGGACTGCAGAAATAACGCAGAGATACGCAGAGTATTTTGAAATTGTTGCTCATTTTCATATTCATAGGCATAGGTGTTGTACATTGATAGATGATCTTTATTCCCGGTTTTACATTGCCTCTGTCCCTTCCAGAGGCAAAACAAATGAAAAGAACGCGTCACTCATGCATTTGAAGACATATTTACGTCATTCTATGCCTAAAGTCTCCTGCCCAAGCAGTTTAGATACCTGACAAGAGTTTTAGAAGTTCCGCGATGTTCCAGGCATCATCATCCTTGCAAGACTGCTCAATGGACCCAGAATCAACGTAGGGAAACGAAAGGTTTGTTCAGTGATTTTGTGCCTTGCATATTCTTCAGGTGCACCGGATATACCCCAGTGCACGCCAGCAAGCTTGTGCATGTGTGGCCAGGGCTTCTTGAAATATGATGAAATATGCATGTAGCTTGTATATAGGTGCTTAAACAGATTTAGTGACATTTAGATACATTTAGTGTAAAAAGCTGAGCTCGCACCCACTGCAAGTCCACTGGAAGCGCGCCAAAATTTGATGCACATCTCAGCTTAAGAAATGGTGCTCTCAAAGGGCACCGCCTGCAAATTCTAGTAACGCTTGGAAAGAACTCAAATGGGTTTTTGCCCAAGCAGAGGCGGCGGTGCATGGAGCGACCTGAGCTGGGTCGCAGAATGTGACCTATAGCAATTACAGGTGCTTGGAAAAGGGCTCAGATGCTTGGTCAAAAGTAAGTTTTTCTCAAAAAAAGCGAGGATTTCTCCAAGTTGAATGTTGTCGAGTTACATGAAGCTTCCCATTTGTTGAATGTTACATGATGTTCCCAGTTGTCATGAAAAGTTTCAGCGTCACCAGATCACAGGCAGGGAAAACTTGGACCTTGACGGATGAGCAGGCATTTTCTTTTGATCTCCGCGCGCACAAGCGCCGTTGTTTGCAGCCGACCGGCCAAGGGCAGAGAAAACATGAGAAAACAGCGGCCGAGTGTAACAAGGACTCGCCAGCATTCCTTTCTCGACGTGTTGCATTTGGCCACCCCAGTGTCGGTGTTGTAGAAGTGGAGCACTTCGGCGTTGACGGTTGTACTTGTACCCACATCTTGACCGTGCCCTTTGGCATTTACGGTTGAATCATATTCTTTCTTTATGGTTTTATCATGTTTAACTTATATATAGTATATATTTACTGTTTATTAAGTATTTAATATGGATGGCAGCGGGGATGACTGTGCCGCAGACAAGGCATTGATAACGACTATGACCTGCACATGGGAAACGGTTGGAGCAGCTGCTCGAACGTCAGCTTGAGTGGGGCACGAGTCTCATCCAGTGGCTGCGTGCGTGTGGCTTTCGTCGGCTGTATGCGCTCATTGCGACTGTTCCTTCTAACTAGCCGCAAGAGGTGACAAATAGATACAGGGAAGATCAGGTGGTAACGCCAACAAGGGAAAGGGAGATTTATGGAGACATGTGCCAAATCAAGAGTATTTTCATGTATTTTCCCAAGAGTTGTAGGATGTTGCGAGAAGAAGGTCGGCTTGCTGAAAACAAGAAGAGCCTCTCAGCAGCTTGAGAGAATCTCTAACAAGAAAATCTCTTGAGAGAAGCTCTGACTGAGAAGTGGTGAAACTTCTCGAAGCTCTGAGGCTGGCTCGGTTGGAGCAACACTTCGAGGTGAGGTCATTGGACTTCCCAGCGGTGCCGATGCTGCTGGGCTCAGCTTCATGCGCTGCTCTGTGCAGGCGCGCTGAGAAGTCGAAGTTGGCTGGTGATACGCCTGGAAATTTGCAGAATTTTGGATGGATATTGGATGGATATTTTGATGCAAAATCATGCAAAACTCTTTTTAAACTCTTTACTTTATCCCAGTATAAAGTATGTTAAAGTATAAATTCCATACTTTATCATAGGACAAGGTATGCAGTATCTTGAGCCTATTGTGATGAATTGTAGCGATATTCCCTGTGTAGCCTGCTAGCTGTGCGCTTTAGTGGTCCTTGGAATGCGGTGGTTAGAGGCTGTGAGCAGGCAGCGATTGATGATACGGGTGGGCATGGCGGGGGGCATCTTTGGCTTTTGCAATCGCGAGCAGATGCCTTTGGGTAGGCATACGCGACAAGAAAAGGTTCCGCTCGCAGGCACCAAGGGCCACAGCCTATGATTTTTGTGTTTTGGGATGGTTTGTTTGAAAACATGCTGCCAGCCTAACATTGGGAGAAGAGTGGACATATACTTGTACATGAGCTCTGAACTTTGAAAATCGGTGTGCCAAGCGCAAAAAGTCAGCCACATCTAATTTTTTATGGCTACATGATCAGCAAAACGCACTGAGAGACGATGATTCCAGATGTCCGGGAAGGTGATGTTCTGTTTGGGTAGAGACTGGTGTGCCATTCTGATTTCCGTGCCCTGGGGATCCCTGGGGGTAACTTATTGAAAGCTTGGGCTGACTTTTGGATAGCTGTGTGCCATGCAGTGAGGTGACTTTTTTGTTGGGGTACGAAAGGCCGAACACTCGTACCATACTGTACCTTGTGCAGTAGTTGCGTGTGTGCCTGGCGTGTTGCGTGGTGTCAATTTGCTGGGTGTTGGGTGTGACTTGATGCAGCTGCCTTCAGGAGATACTTTGTTGAGTTGGTCAGCATTGCTGCGTGGTATCGGCAACTCTCATGTGCACATTGTTGATGGCAGGTTAGTGGCATGGTGAAGACTGGCCATTGTTTGCACGTGAATTGTTGTGATTTCCGCAGCCGATGCATTGCGCCGGCAATGTTCTCCTACCACTATCTTGTTTGTTTCCCCTTCGCATTGTGGTTGGGAGCGCGGCCGCATACATCTAAGAAAGAAGCAGGCAAATCATCAAGCCATAATTGGAGCTGATGGCGATGCAAAAAAAATAATGGAGCTAGAAGTGTCATTTCTTAAACTTTGGATGTGGACAGAAGCTGTAGCCAACATGATGAGCATCGGCACCTCTTTCGGTTCAAGCTCTTCGGGACGCGATCCTGACAACCTTGCAGGCAAAATGGAACATGAGAGGGCCATGTATCATGAAATGGCATCCGATAAACAGTCTGAGTCTGAGTATGACATAATTGATGTATACATAATAGATACCTGCTAAGCCCTAGGGTCTAAAAAAAGGGGCCGAAATCCGAAAAACAGCGTTTTTGGGGATTTGGTCTAAAAAAAAAGGTCTTGGTCTCTTTTAACCGTTCGAGACCGTTCGAGGCCAGAAAGCGTTCAAAAAGCGTTCAAAAAGCGTTCAAAAAGCGTTCAAAAAGCGTTCAAAAAGCGTTCAAAAGCGTTCAAAAGCGTTCTTGGTTGAAAAAAAGCGTTCTTGGTCTAAAAAAACCGTTCTTGGTTCATTTTTTCGTTAAATTTTGCCGAAAACAATATTTTCCCAGTTTTGGTCTAAAAAAAAGAGGTCTGGAGGCTTACCAGGTATAAATATATATATATATATACATATGTCTAGCCTTTCAGTATATACATAATATGTATTTGTTGTCATTTGAAAAGTTATATATGAATGTATTTCTGTGCGTGAATTGGTTATAGGATGTTACAGGCAACGTCCAACACGTACATAGCGATAAACACGACAGTGAAGTGGAATTGTTCCTCTCTTTGCCTCTCTTTGCCGGAACCCGGGCAGCGTCACAAAGGCCAATCCAATGCAAGGTGAACCTGTACTCATTGAAGCTCCCATCACATCGCATGAGTGTTAATTTTGCAAATTCATGCGGTTTGCGACTGGACACCGTGCGATGAAGCTATGTTCATTTGCTTTAAGCCTTGCTCTACGCTGGGAAGTGGTTGATGCACTTCAGGAAAACAGCGCTCGGGGAAATCCGGTGTGTTGGCAGGATGGGTTCACCTTTGCACTTTGTTGCGGGCAAGAAACAGAAGTCCAAAGTCAATGCTGGAACGATTTTTTCACCTACGACACCTGTTGCTTGGATCGATATGAGCCTACACCGAAATGCCGTGCTGCGGCAAATGCGGAGGAACAGCTTTGGCACTGCCGCATGCGTCCACACTGGCAGACGCAGCGTTGCTTCGAAGTTAGTGTCGACCCTGTGGAGAGAAACAAACAACCTAAAACTTTGTACAGCGGAAACTATACACAGTACCAGGAGTTGCAACAAGAAAAGTCTACTCGTGAGATCGCTTTTCAGTTCATATCGGAGCGTGTCTCTGAAGTGGTTGCTTTGTACATCGCGCGGCAAAGAACGCATGATGAGGTTTCAGGCCTTTGCCATGGAGCCAAGACAGGTGCTGAGGTGCGATTTCTTCGCCAAGCGTTGAAACAATACAGCATTTCTACGAAGATTCTGGGCACTGACATTACACCAGAGGCCTCCCAGGCATCTCATGGTGATGTGGTGAAGCTCGATTTTCATCAACCCGTGGTGGAATGGCTGCAGTCCTGGGATTTTGTTTACAGCAACACCTTGGACCATTCCTATGATCCTCTGAAAGCCTTACGAACCTGGCGAGCCCAGCTACGGTCCTCCGAGAGCCTGCTGATTTTGCAACATTCGGAGCTCCATCAGAGCAGCGGGCTTGAAGTTCGCAAAAGCTTTGACCAACTGTTGGACTTATAGATGCTTATAGTTGATATTGGTTGATGTCCATTTCACTTGGTTTTGATTTTTTCTTTTTTTGGTCTTGCCTTTGAAATTGATTTGATTTCATTATTTTTTTCGTTACTGCCAGCACTTGAGTCAAATGAGGCTTTGCCATGGACAGCGTGGACATCTACGGCGGTTCTTTGGGCGAGTACTGTCACTGAGCTGCAAATCTGAGGTCCTGTCACCGAGCCCAACCAAGTCCGACTCGGTGCGTTCGGATCCATTGGATCCCTGTTCATTGCTCCTGATATTGGTTTAGCATGGTCTTTTTGGATGATGGGTATGGAATATTCCGACTAATGATTGGGGGTGTTTAAACATTCATATCCTCGTGCCCTTTTCGCATTTTCGATGGAAACATTCTGCGACCTACACCGGGGAGGATAGAGCCGAGGAGCGAGAAGGATTTGATGTCAGGCCATGTTGTGCTGCTACTGTGGTGCCAGGTGACCTATGTTGGCGTTAGGTTCATGTTGAGTCTTGGGGGTTGGATGCTTGTTAACGCTCCTTGTAAGGAGCCTCTTTTGAGCCTTTGAAACAAGGCAACTTTTCGGCGCTGTACCAAGCCATAAGAGCGTCATAGGGTTTCCAAACCGCATCACCAGACTGGATGGATTACTGGACTGTGGAAATCATGTGGGATCCCATGTAGGATCCCATGTAAGCCGCTCATTGCAAGTGTAGGCGTGGTTTCAACGAGCAAGTCGGCAGTGAAGGTTTGAAGCCAGGCAACAAGTTGACTTCCAATTAAGCCAACATCAAACACCCTTGGGATTCAAAAGAAGGCATAAGGCAAAGCCTTGGCTTGGCCGTAGTTGCCGTAGTTGCTGGAAGTATGAACAACATCCATGTGTCAAAGCTGTCCGGCAAGTATGTAATAGCGCGCGTTGGCGCTCGTCATGTTCCATCCTTGCAATGCATGATTGCAATGCATCCTTGAAACGGGGTTTGGCATGGCTTGGTTATGATTCATTTGAGTGGGCCTCAGCGGGGTGAAGTAACGTCAGCAGACCGGTGAAGCAGGAAATTTCATGCACAGTTGCGTGCCAGCCACTCCTTTTTTTGAACCATCATGATTGTAGCTGCCAAGATGAGCCAAGGTACCCTGCTGAAGCGAGCCGACTTTGAGATCGTTGACCTTATTCGCTTGCCAGAAATTGAAGGGAAATCGTTGCACGAGGACTTGATTTTTGCCAAACCCAAGAGGTAAAATGTGAGCTGCATCTCTTGGAGCCACGATGTTCTTGCTGCCATTCTCATATCAGAAGAAGAGCCTTTGTGACTTGTGACCTCCACACATGACCGCCTTGGACCACTTTAGACCGTTTGAAATTACTTGCTAGTGACGTGGCAGGCGAAGCGCTGACGCGACAGCAGTTTCTCAGGTGCGCCTGTGCTGTGACCATGGCTGCTGAGACGTTTCACAAGCATGGCCTAACAAGCAGAGGATCCGAGAGGGGCAGAAAGCATAAGTTTCTGCAGTCACAAGAGCCCGAGGCACATAAAGCGTTACAACAGCACAAGGAGGCTGTAAAGACCTTGTGATTCCCGGACATCAGCGCACCTTGGCACAATGAATGGTAAGCAGCACTTGGGGGCCTTCACATGCCATGCAATCCTCAGGTCCCAGTGCGGTGCTCTTCAAGAAGCAGAAGGGAATTCAAGGCCGTCAAGTCGTTGAGTCCTGAGTGACTGATCCGGTTGAACCTTTGACCAGGCCGGTGGTGCAGGGGGGAGTGACGAAAGCTCCAATGCATTCATGCAGTTCTAAAGCCTAAGGCAGGATTAGACAGCTTTATGATGTTTTACTCCTATGATTTTTTCTGTGAATCTCTTGTTTTGCAATAATCTGAAGTTTTATGTCCTCTAAAGTCTAGACAGATCTAGGTTTTTCAGCTCATCTTGCCTTTGAAGACTTGAATTTCGCGGATGCTGCCCTTTTTGAGCTGCAGCTCTTCAATCAACCAGGGACCATGTTGCTCAGCCATGATGCCGCAGGAGAAAATTCTGAACTCCCTGGAGGTTGTCCAAAACCCATTTCAAACGGAGATGGTGGCCTGCTGGAAAACGAAAAAAGGTCTCCACTGTTATCGAGCCTCGAGCAGGATGCTCGAAAACTGTATTGAAGATATTGAAGGGACTCTGTCAACTTCTGGTTTTTCAAGGGAGAGAGATGGTGAATGTTTGTTGTTAACAACCCTGTTCTAGGTCAATTACAGAATTGACACTGACCGGGGTCTTTCCAAATCCAAACATTTCATATATCTTCTAATTTTTTTTCCGTTACTTTGGTTAGTGGTCATTGCTGGCTACAGGAATTGAATGGAACTACAAAGCAATTAGAGGGGCAGCTTGTAGCATAACCTCCCAAACTCCCTGGAGATCCCTGGAGCTTTTAGCTTTGACGCTTTCAAGACGCTTTCTTTGTGTCTCCTGCTGGCGGAATGGCTATGGAAGCACAGCCTGCTGCTCAGTACGCGGCTGAGTAAAGCTGGTTTTACTAATCAGCTGCCAGGATTCGACGGCGAGAATCACAGCAGTTGTCCTGAAGCGACCTGTACTGAACCTTTCGATTTCATTTGAGTTGAATATCTCTTCGATGTTTCAACATGATCTTCGAGATGGAGTGATCTTGCCATCACTTGGTCATAACTTGAAAGCCTGGCAACACATACAGTAAGCCGAAGACGTAGCCATCCGCTCAGCTGCGCCCTGAGGTTCCCAAGCCTCGCGAGCACGGTCCGTCCTGTGGCACCAGGATGGGATAGCGGGGTGGCCGATGAGCAGCTGGGGTGATCTGTGGGATCCTGGTGGGTTGAAGATTGAAGTGATTGGAACATCCCATAGAAATTGCTGTAAGATGCTGTAAGATGCTGTAACTGTGATGGTTCTGGGTCTAAGACTGGTGGTTTCAGCTACTTCAAAACTATCCACTTCAAACTCCCGACAGGTTCTCCACATCCGTAGAAATGGAAGTGAAAGATCTGCGAAAGGAACAGCTGGTGCACCATCTTGAACGGGTGTCCTGGTGGCACACCTGTGCTGCTAGCGCGTATGTTGCGCCCGGATGACAGTGCAACAATCCAGCTATGAGTCATGAAGGATCATGGAAGGTCGAAGACCATGTTTTTTGGATGGCTACTAAGCACTACTTCATGCTACTTCACTTACTTCACCGTCCAAAGTGTCTTCCAGTTGAAAGAAGGTGAGTTTCAATTGAGCACAGCTGATTCGTCGCCATGGCCCTGGATGCCCGTGGCGTGCCCAACTGCATTGCATTCCATGCAGCGCCGAAGGAGCGACTGCCCGGGTCCGGGAGAGGGTTCCTTCCATAGCCTTTGAAGATCCTTTAAAGCTTTAAGCTTCCAAACTCTTGGGGTAAAAGGTTGCAGGTCATGTTCCCAAGTCTGCTTGGTCATCCACGTGGTTCCTCTCCGAGGAGACTTCGATGCGATGTCGCTGCAACAATGCCGCTGTCAGATGGAAACCTGGCAGTGCCACAGGCCTGCCAAGGGACGCAAACAGAATCTGCAGCTTTCAAGAATGGATTGGTTATGACATGAGACGTCGACCCAATGCAGTGGAAGCATCTCCGGTGCTGAGACCTGACCCGTGTGGGTTTGCGGCAATGCATGGCACGAAATTGGGTCTGCTTGGTGTCTAGGTGCCACCTTGATCACTGCTGGTGCTTGCCTGGCATTTCGAAGGTGCGATGCCGGAGTCAGCTGCGAGATTGGTAAGCCAATGTCACACAAGAAAAGCAGCTAATTAATAAGAATTGGTTAGAATTGGGCCAATCTCATTGTTATTTTCTGATAGCTGCTATAATGATATCCTTGTCAAAATAGCGGATCAGAATGACTATCCATCGCATCACACAAGGCCTGCCCCTCCCGGATCACCATGATGGGCCACGGGCGTGCATACGTTTCCGATTGTTTATCAGATGTTCGCGTGCAGTTGCATGGCTAGTGAGATCGTACTCAGAACATGTGCATGTCGATGTGTGTGGATGTGTGTTATTCTCTATGCTGCATGTGATTGGACAGCTATGCAGGTGCCGCATCAGTCGACACCTACGACGGGCAGCGGTCCGAGAGCTGTCCGGGAGCATCTCGGCAGAGCGAGTTGTGAATGTTCAGCTTCCGTAAGATGGGAACCCAAATCCATGGCCATCCGTGGCCATTCATGGCCTATGGATGTGATAGAAATGTATGAAATGTGGTGCAGGATGCAGCCTCGGTGATTTTCAATCATTCAACTCCCAGCAACCCTACCGTCAGGATCCTGCTACGCCTCAGGTATCACCAGTTCACTTGGAAGCAGATTGACCAAGGACTCTGGAGAGGGGATCTGGTAGTGCAGGATTTGGAATAATTAGTGGAAGGGGAATCGATGTCGGAATTGGCTGCTTTCGTCTTGCAGCTGCGCAAGTAGATTTTCTTGATCGAGCCGCCGGCCGTAATTTCATCGTAACGCTTGCTGATGGATGACGTCATTCATAGCACTTTTGAATTTTGCCAGGTCCAAGTCTCGCAATTTAACCAGGGCACTGCATGGAACTGCTGTCTCTGCTGTCACAGGAAGATGACCCCGAGATTTTTTTGATCCAGGGGCTCTTCGAGGCTTCCCAGTTGGAGGCGGGGCATCTCAAAAGGTGTGCAGACGACTAAGAACGGGGAAAGAGATGAACGGAGTATATACAGTACTTGTATGTGATATGAATTGGTACACATATGTACGCATGTCAATGTGCGTTGGTTTAAAGGGAAGACGAGTAGGATGAACACCTAATCAATATTGGAGGATAGCTAGTGAAAATGCGCGATTATGCTTATGGATGGGGCAGGTTTGGCTATTGATGATAGAATCCGCAGTGGGGACGAAGAAGTAGGTGAGGAGGATGGCGCAGATGGAGATTTGCCCTCTGCGGACACGGGATTGAACACAAGTTGACGTCATGTATCCCCCTACTTTATTGTACTATACTATACTCCATTATGACATGATGGGAATACAGTATACATGGCTGTTACATGCCTCCCACATGGCTATTACATGGCTACTTGATGTCTATCGCAATGGTAAATCAGTGAAGCATTCACTGACTCATTGCAGTTATTATTATCTATTACTGTAACTGATCAGTAACTATGCTATTGTCATCTATTATCTATTGCAATTACTGTTCATCATTACCATTAGGTATTATCATGAACCATCGTGAAGGATTATGTTTTTTGTTCATTATTGCAAATAACTTACTACTATGATGATTGATTATTGTTCATCAAATGTCTATAGTTGATATGATTCAGTAGTTATTACTGTTACATTACTGTTCATCAATCAGTTGATTATAATCAGTTACTGGCTATTGTTAACCATCAGTAACCATCATTAACCATCATTAACCATCATTAAGGGTTATCATCATTATTGTTCATTATTGCAATTTTTATCATTATCTTATAAAACCTTATAAACAAGTATGGAAAAAGTATGATGATTAACAAATTGCAATCGCAAAAACAATTTTTATTTGAATTATTTATTGCAACAGTCATTATTGAACAGCCCATCGAAGAAGAAGAAGAAGAAGAAGAAGAAGAAGAAGAAGAAGAAGAAGAAGAAGTTCATTGTTGTGATTATTTTCATGACTCTTCATCAGTTCATCAGACCCCGCTGATCCATCGCATGCCACGGAGCCAGGACCTGGTCGAAGTCTGCGAGCGGCGCCAGGGCTTTGCGCCCAGTGTTCAGCGCCAAGCCTCGGGCGACGTCGTCGTGGATCAGTGGCGTGGCGACGTGGGAACTTCACGGGGGGATTTGGAGGATTTGGACGGGGGATTCCCGCTGTATTCCAGGGCTTGAGTGCTGATTCCATGCTGATTCCCTAGGATTTAGGAGGAATTTGATATTATATTCAATTCTTTTGAATGCTTGGTTTTTCCACGGGGATTTCAAAGGCCTGGATGCCCAGGCACAGAACATCCAGTTCCTGCCCCATGTTGTGGCCACTAATGACGCCACAAGACTCTTGGCTAATGCCTAAGGAGCGCCAAAGATGGCGTGCTTTACTCGTCGACATGTTGAAGTCGTGCTGAGGATCGTTTGGAAGAGCTGCGTCGCCGGGGAGGCAACGAGGCCAAGTTGGCTTCACAGATCGAAAAGGACCGGGGTCGCAGCCCCTTCCTTTAAGGTGGCCGACAGGCAAGATAGGTCGTTGTGAGCCCTTTATATATTATTTGTTTTAAGTTATGTTTATCAATCTCTATCCAACTTTAACCGTTTGGCGATCGTTGGTGAATAAATATCGAAGGCTAGCGGTAGTTCTCCGAGTTGTTCTGGCTTCGCCGGCTTTCCGAATAGGGGCGCTTTGGTGCCACGGTTTGCTGAGGTTGCTCCCATTTCTATTTCCACCACTAGCTCTTTGAGATTCTTCGAGTCATTTCTTTATCCTCATCTCTCCTTATTGTCTAACTTCCCTGTCCTTGCTTCCAACTCTCTACACTTAGATGGTGAGAAAGCACAAGCCTCATGAGCGTACTGCAACCTTCCAAGCCTGCGCTACCACGATGAAGCAGCAATCAACAAACTGGCATTTCTGAAGTACTCTGAAAGATTTCATATACACATTGGTCGATTGCGCTATCAACAAATGTTCATTGACCATTGCCAATCTCATTGCTAGTACTGTCGTCAGATTTTGTCAGCCTGCCATTCTCGACATGGTGGGCGCCGATCATAGCTGCCGTGTCAGGAGCTGCAAGCGGTTCAAGCGGTGCAGCGAAGGTGTGCTGAGGCAATCGCAGCATGCGCAGGGATAGTAATACATCACCAGTTCTAGCATCCTATGGCACCAAATGAGGCAATCGTAGCAATAAACATGTACCATTCAATGTGCCATCATGTTCTTAGGTAATGTTCTGAATTATGCCAAATCCAATTTGGCTGTGTCCAATTGACATCTTTGTCCAGCCTTCCTGCGCAGGTCATTGGCGTGGATGAGAACCGAATTGAGCCCTTGCAGTTGGTGAAGTACCAGCCGGGACAGTGCGCCGCACCTGATGCTTGCAAGATGATTCCTAACCGCAGCGGCTTTATTTTCGAAGTTGAGATTTAGTTTATTTGCGGAAAAGGTATGAGGTTAGTGAAATGAATGAAGCGAATGGAGTGAACGAAATAAATGGAGTGAATGAAATGAAATGCTTATGCATGCTTTAATGATGGCTGTTCACAGCTCCGTTCAGGTACTACAGCCCACATATGGATACACATGAAGAGCCAGAGCGGAACTCTTCCTATGCAGGCGCGCTGGAAGGAAGATTTCGCAACGGCTAAGGCCCCTGGTTGGTGCATGATGTGTACAAGCTGGCTACCCAAGCACTACTGACCCCACCTAGCACTGAGGCGAGCAAAGGACTCACACTATGCTGGTCTTCATGAGTGATGTTGCAGAGGAGGATGGTGGGGGTCATTTGCATTTTCCCCATTTGGGCCGGGAACTCGGTCATGTTGCGCATGGGGTTGGATTTAAAAGTGCCAGGGTTCTCAAAGTCGGGTTAAATTGCTCACAATGTCCCGCAAGGAGGGACGGTGCTCTGAAAGAGAGCCCACCTGACTTAAGAGTTTGATTCAGTTGTGCTGCAACTTGCTTTTCGATGTTGTTCAACAAATATTTGGCAAAGAAAATTGCGGTCTTACGCCATGCAGGGCTGGAAAGTGTCTAAACTTTCAGACCCCCAGAAAATCTCGCAGTGGCTGAGCCCATGTACAGAGGCAACAGGGAACCATCCGTCCTGGTGGTGCAAACCAGGTCTCAAAGTTTTGCCCCGTGTGGGCGATGCCGTTCTGTGGCGGAACCTGACCGACGACGGTGAGCCCGATATGCTCCTGGGATGTGTCGGAAAGATCCAAAAGTATCCAAAAGTGGAGACACCAAAGATGGTTTCACCTGGTTTCACCTTGCTTCACCTAGCTTCATTGTGTTACGAGTCGAGTTTCGAGTCGAGTTTCAAAGCTGTTCGGAAGGAATTCTCCTTTGGGCTTGAAACGATTTGGGAAGTCCTTCAGCTTTTGGGAAGTCTTGGTGTAACAGCCCCTTTTGCCCAATCCAAGGAGGGTGCTCCATGAAGGGGTTGCACCAAAGCACTGCCAGAAGCTGGTGCCTTGATTCGCACTCGTTTATCCTAAAGTGGCTAAGATTTGTACAGACCTCTAACCTGGGATCAAGATCTCGCCAATTTGAGTACCTTTTCTGCTGAGTCCTTCTATGTCGCGACTTTTTGGCGCCCCATTTAGCTTCAAATCAAATTATTGTCTTGAGTAATACGCTAGATGGGAAGTCCTAAAAAGACTGGAACCATCTGGAACCTTCCCAGTGACCATTGAGATTTCGGCATTCTCTGGCCTGCCAAATTAGAGCGCCATGCCCCGCCCAAGGCCATGAATGTTTGGGTCGCGGATCGTCCATTCTCGCTCAGCGCGATCACTGCCTGGCAGCCGGGCCCCCTGTACCCGACGATCCATTCACTGGAAGAAGTTAACGGGAAGTCAAACTTGTCAAACTACGAGAAGAAGATAGAAGAAATATATGTAAATATATGTATAAATATGTAGTAGTGTATGTAGTGTTTCTATTTGGGTTATATTTGCCAAGATTTTCATTTTAGAGAGATATAGATAGATTTGGCTACGCTTCCTTGAAGCATTCTTGCAACACTTTTGTGCCGCTACAGCACCATGTCTCAGTTTCAGTTGCCTGACTGAGGCAGAGGCAGATGCAGCCCAAGCCTTCCCGTTCTGAGCCCCCTACGGCAACTTCACAATTTCTAGACTGAGAATGTCACTTTAGATCGTCATGTTTAACTCGTGCCCCACACTCGCGGTGAAAAGGAAAAGATCGGCTGCGGTTGAGACAACTGCCATCATCGATCACTGCTGTTCGGGACAATTACGCAGCTCACTTGTATCCTTTTTTTTCGGCACTGATCTAATCGTCTCGAATTGGGAACTTGGCCCTTTTTGCTCCCTTATTTTCTCTCCTTGCTTCGTCGGTTGCCTCAGGAGCCCCGAAGACAGCGGAGGTCGTTAAGTTCCAGGAGCCCCGTGCATACTTGGGAAGCAAAAGATGTATGGATTTGCATCCTTGCTGGTTATGTCCTTGTTGATTTTGTTGGCTGGCCTGCTTCTATCATGATGATGTGGTGATGGCAATTGATGGCTATGATGATAGCATATGATGGCAGCAGTGCTAAAATGCGAGATTCCTTGGTAGCTGGGTTGGTTGGTTGTGTGTGTGAGTGTGTTGTTACCATTTTTGTTATAACCATTGTTATCATTCGGATTCTTTCTGTGCTGTCCTTCACCTTTGTCCCTATTGCCGCTTTGCGTGTTCTTGTTGCTGTTCTTGTCGTTTGTATGCTTGTCGTTGTTGAGTAGTAGTGGTAGTGGTAGTGGTAGTGGTCGTCGTCGTAGTGCTATTCGTACTAGCAGCAGCCGTTGTTGTTGTTCTTGTTACTGGCGGCGGCGGTGGTGGTGGCAAGCTGGACAGCTCGTTGGTGGCAATGTCAAGCCAAGCCACCGGCCCCGTTCCCAGGAGCGTGCTGCTACTTCTCTAGTGGCTTTCGAGGCACTTCAAACATCTTCAGACGATGTTTAACCGCAGCTTGCGGTCATGGACGCACTGCAATTGTTGCGTTCCGTTTTGAACGCATGTTTTTGGCAGGGACTTGGCGCAGGGGCAGCCGCTTGTGTAGCAGCTGCCTTGGGTTGGGGCCCAGCCTTTTGCTGCACAGCATTGGATGCAGGCTGATTCAAGTGGTGATTCGCTAGAGTGCCTAGAGAACCGATCCGGGTTGCGGCTTGCGCACGTCTGCCTCGCAGGTGCGAAGAATCATTCATTCCATCGTTTGGCAAACCTGGTGCAGCGAAGCCATCCTGGCTCAATGCCCATGAAAGGTGGTGGGTAGCTGCCTGCGCCATGTCCTATGCTCCATCCGGACCGCCTGAAAGCCAACATCGAGATATTTGGGTGTCCGGCAAGGTCGGGGACAGTCGTGCCAGATGCCTTGCGACATCTTTGCATCAGAAAGGATATGAGGCACCGGTGCTCGGGTCACACTGACAATGCCAGAACTGGACAGGGATTAATCTAAACAAGCTGGCCCACTTTTCGACCTTCTGATTTAGTCACGGGAAGTGACGGAACGCTTATGGACATCTTGCAAATGTGGGAATCTTACAAACCATGCAGACTGTAGGGGACACATGGACTAAAGATGACTAAAGTCTGGAGAGAGGGAGAGATAGATTCTCGCACTCCAGCATTTTGATCCACATCAGTTCCCTCATTGCGACGGTCGGTAAAGGTCCAAGTACCCATGACTTGATCCATGGTGACCCATTGGTGATTCAGAGCCAGGTGACTTTGGTGGAGGTCAACAAGTCCTCTGAGCAGCCTTTGGCTTCGTGGGGCGAGGTGAGCTTGGAAAAGACCAAAAAAGCTCGTCCCACGTTGGGTGGCGTGGACACCATCAAGAAAGCGCGTGCGTAGCGACGGAGCGATGCTGAAGCGGCTAGGATGAGACCATGGATTCCATGGATTTCCATGGATAGAAAGATCCGTGTCAATCTCTTCCCGTGAAAAAAGGAGTGGGCTGCGGCAGGTCAAGTAGCGGGTACTAGTAGTGAAGACAGGGCTTGACGTCCCCAAGTTGTTTTATCTGGCAATGTCACAACCTAGTAGTACCTGCGGCCAACACCCCTAGAAACAAAGAATAGAATACCATAGACTAGATGATAATAGCAAATAATGGCAACTATTCACTCACAGTGTCAAGATGATGGCAACAACCCGACTTGGTGACGCATTCGCCTCGCATTCGTCTCGCGACGCCTAGGCCACCCGCGCCAAAGTACGGCGTCGGGCGCATGCTAAGCCTGGACGCCACGGTGTCGCAGCAGCCGCAGCCAGTAGCACGGTGCCCATCGCTTTGCAGGTGAGGAGATCACTGTGGAGTTGAAAGTTATTGGAACGACATGTTGAATGACCTGACCTGGTTGCACGTGGGTTGCATGTTGGTTGCGTGTTGGTTACATGTGATTTCCAGCAGTTATCACATGCCGAACGGTCTGGCACGACCTGGCAATCGTTTGAAGCGGTACGAGCCAGCGTGTCAACATGTTCAAATGATAAAGCATGATAAGCCAATGATCAAACAGAATTCTAAATCTTGGGGAGGTCAGACGGGCCCATGGTTGGTCAGCGTCTTGCCAGTGGCCCTTCTGGACTCTGCGCAGCCTTTGTGTTTCACCTGCAGGGGCCACATCGAAAAGAGGAACCCTCAGAGGCCGACACAGTCAGCTTCAGCCAAAATGATCCCAGTGGTGTGGGTATAAAATGGTGCTCGGTACTGTGCAACCGCTGAAACCTCCAATTTTGTTCCCCGGAGAGTTGGAAGATGTTGGAAGAGGAGATCTACTCTGTGAGGCCAAAGTGACTCCTTCCTTGGGCGAAAAGTGGAAGCTGCATGAAGCATTGCTGCAGAAAGGCTTTGACAGGCAAGGATGGCATAGCATGGCATAGCATGGCATAGCACGGCATAGGATGGCAGGGTTGAAAGTCGCCAGCAGCTTCCCTGGAGGCTCTCTGAGGTTGAAGCCAGTGGGTTGCTGGATCAGTGCATCAGGCCAATCTTCGGGGGGTCCCATATTTCTCTGGGAATTTTTTGCCGTTTTTTGTGGGATTTTTTTCCGTTTTCCAAGCAGGCAAGCAAGCAAGCAAGAAGGCCAGTCAGCAAGCAAGCAAGCAAGCAAGCAAGCAAGCAAGCAAGCAAGCAAGCAAGCAAGCAAGCAAGCAAGCAAGCAAGCAAGCAAGCAAGCAAGCAAGCAAGCAAGCAAGCAAGCAAGCAAGTAAGCAAGCAAGCAAGCAAGCAAGAAGGCCAGTCAGCAAGCAAGCAAGCAAGCAAGCAAGCAAGCAAGCAAGCAAGCAAGCAAGGAAGCAAGCAAGCAAGCAAGAAGGCCCGCAGCAAGCAAGCAAACAAGCAAGCCAACCCTAAAACCATCAGCCCTAAAGCCAATTTTAAAACTGCACAACCATACAATGAACTCTACAGCCAAATCTTTAAATTCAACCCTACAACTATAAACCCTAAAAGCAGCCCTAAAACCAGAAAAATTCAAATCAACCTCAACACTAAGCAGAAACCCTAAAAGAAACCCTAGAGTAAGAAAACTTAAAATCAGCCTCAACCCTAACCAGAAACCCAAAAAGCAGCCCTAAAATCACAAAACTTCATATCACTCCCAAGAAATTGTAAACCTTAAAGCCAACCCTAAAGCCAAGAAACAATCATGACATCAGCCATAGAAGCATAAACCCTAAATTCAAGTCTAAAACCATCAGCCCTAAACCCAACCCTAAAAAGAGAAATCCTAGAAGGAACCCCAAGACCATAGACTCTAAAACAATAAACCTTAAACTCCACCCTAAAGCATAAACTCTAAAAATCAACTTAAACCAATCCTACAACAAAAACCAAAAAAAGACACCCAAGGCCATAAAGCCCCAAACCCGACCCTAAAAGCAAAAACCCACAATGAACCTTAAAACCGCAAAACCATACAATGAACCCTCAAACCATAAACCCTTAACTCAACCCTACAACCATAAACCCTCAAAGCAACCATAAAGTCAGGAAACCTCAAATCAACCTCAGCCCTGAACACAAACCTACCAGGCACGGGTCTGAACCGGAAAAAAAATCCCCAAAAAGTCGGAAAAAAATTCCCCAACCTGCCCATGACCCATCTCCGGGAGCCGTGGAGCCTGCGGGGCCCAGGATTTTCGGAGGTTTTTCGAACCATTTGCAGCTGACCAGACTTTGCAAGCCAGAGAAGTGGAGAATTGGCAACCGCCTTCCATTTTCGGACAGCCAAAAGGAAATGGAATAAGAATGGATAAGATGTTCAGATGTGGGTTGAACGGATGAAAGTGGAGGTTTGAAACAGAGCAGGAAGAGACAAACAAACACGAGGAAGGTTCATGAGCGCGATGCTGAGAAAAGTGTTGTCTGCCAGCGCCAGGATCTCTGAGCGTGCTCTCAGGAGGGTCCTGGAGAGCGCTGACATGAAGTTTCGTCAGCTGGACATGGAGAATCCCAAGGCTTTCGCGTGCGCTTTGTGTTTGCAGTTGTGCTGGGAACTGGGATTTGGCATTGTTGAATGCTTGCGTGATCTTGCGTGTGGCTCGTTCTTTTTCTCGTAAATTTGCATGGTTCTCCCTGACATCGACCTTGCTCGCGAAGGTGGAAAAGATTTTGTCCATGCCTGGGATCCTTGAGATCTTCGGTGGTGCCGGCCAGCCGCTCAAGAGAAAGCATGTCCTTGACAGCCTCCCGCATTGATACTACGACGCTCAATCGTATTTCTAGTCCTTTGGGGCGTATCTGGTACACTAAAAATGAAGGAAAGACAGCGGAAAGCAGATTTTGAACACGAGCTTTGCATTTTTTCACTTGTGCAGATTGCCTAAAGCTGACATCAGCTTTGAATGTTTTTGATGGCCTTTTTGGTTGAGAGAAATGCCGAGAGTTGAAGTTTGAGCCTCGGCCCCCTTCAGCCTCCAGGTTGGGTAGAGGAAGACTACTGGCTGGTACTGCCGGAGGGCACACCTCTGGAGCCACAGCCTCGGTAGATGGTGTCAAGACCCCGAAGTTGGATTGCCAAGTGGTTTCCCATGGTTTCCCTATAGTTGATACATGCTGGCACCAATCATGGGAGCTTGATGGCCACAAGAAAATCAGTCAAGTGACGGGAAACCAGTGAGAGAGAGATCTTCTTCTGTTTGGAGGGAGCCACGTGGTTGGTGGGCACCAGGATCGACACCAACCTGGTAGGAGGCCCCAGCTGTTCGATGACCGAGGCTCACGCAACGCGCGGTGGAGGGTCTGCAGAAAGAGCTCCGGCGCAGAGCCACGGCCCGGGCTCAATGGGTGGCAGGGGGAGCCTTGAAGGTACTCGTGCAATGGCTGGTTGGTGGTTGGTGGTTGGTGGTTGTTGGTGGATGATGATGATGATGATGATGATGATGATGATGATGATGATGATGATGATGATGATGATGATGATTTAAAGTCGCAATATTTCAACGGAAATTGGGAGTCTCAATTCTTGAGAGCACGACAAAGATGCATACATGATCGTACATGAGGGCCACAAACACAACTCTCAACTTCAGTTTGTAAAAGCACTTGCAGGCCAGCACATTTGTGATTGATGTGGATGTACTTGAAACGGAGTTTTGCCCTCTCGAAGGCAAAATCAATAGATCGAGAGAAGCGCGATGTGTTTGGGCTCTGCTCCATGATAACCTCCCTGATCGTCCAGCTTTAGCTTGCTTTGACCCCAGCACTAGGTGCAGAGCACTGCTGAGAATCCAAACGAGCTGGAGCCTTTCGGGGGGCCTTTTCCTTCGGAAAATCATCAGCACCACGTGTCGACATCAGACCAAGATTGGGTGAAAGTCAGTGGCAAACCTAGACATCAAGAGACTCATAAACTCAAAGGCCAAAGAACTTCTCCTTTTCTGTCCAGCTAAGGCGTCGATTTAATCCGTGGGATGGAAAGATCTACACCTTCGAGGAGCCACGGCGTTTTGCAACCCTTTGCCCCTTCCCAAATCGTCAAGGTGTGGCACTGTCCAGTGATGTGCACGGCCGGAGGAGCTGGAGAAGTGTTTGGGGAAGGCAGACTTGACTTTGGCTGAGATCCAGGAGGGGGCTGGCCACACAGCACCTTGGGTGTTGCTCAAGAGTTTTTCGTTGGCTTGATTCGATGTGACTGGAGGAGCACTGGGCTAATAGATGTCGGCCGATTGCGCAGAAGGAGAGGGGTTTCTGAGACCTTCCAAATGACTAAAACAGACGGCTGAGACCAACTTCTGAGTTTCTGTCACGTCAGGAAGGGGCCGCCATCGGTGGGCCGGAGGTCCCTGTGGTCACAGAACCGCAGGCATGGGGCCCCCACCAGCCACTGAGCATCCCAAACTGGTTTGCTGATGGTCACACATCAGATGGCTCTGGACCTGCGGCTGGGAGGTGGAGGCTTGGCAGAAGGTTTGGAAGATCCAATCCATGAATCGCATGTGGACTTCAGCAGACCTGGCACATGCGCGGGATCTCAGTGGCTGCATAGACACTACACCCTGTCAGATAGAAACTAGACTAAGCATGGCCAGGCAGGAATGGTAGTCTTTGATTTCAATGTTAGCCACACGGTTCCGCAAAACTCTCCCAGGTGCATGCTGTCAGCGGTGCAGTCTATCTTGCCCTAGGCTCCCGGGTAGCATGGCATGGGGCATGCTGGGGTTCTCCTGGATAGCAACGTAGAAACAAAAAATGTCAAGCAACGGCATGGCTAACAGCATGTGATGCCCATGGCAGCCAAGCCCTGGCACCTTGCCACGCAGGTGCCGCAGTGCTGCTGGACACATCGATGGCGGATGTCATGAGCCTCAACGGCCACAGCTGGGCTTCAGCCTCGGCTCTGAGAGTTCAGGTCCTGTCCAAGAGAGCAGTGCCATGCAGTGCCTAGGCTCCCATCCTTCCTATGGAGGCCGGGGGGTTGTCTTTGGTGTCAACACGAGCTTCTTCTTATTATTACTATTTATTTGTTTATTTATTTATTTATTTGTTTATTTATTTATTTATCTATTTATTTATTTACTTCTTTGTTTTTTACATATTATATATATATTTCTTTAGATTATCATTATTATTGTCTTTGTCATTGTTATTGTTATTAATTCATTAATCATATTAATAAAGTATGGACCTCATCATCATTCTCGACCATGGATTCACCCTTATCCATTGCTGCCTTATCACTAGCATCCTTGATAATCATCCTCATTTTTCATCATAGTTCACCATCAACTGGCATAAATTTAGCATCAAAGTCCCGGGAACGCCACGGAACGCCATGGAACTCGCCAGGTGAAGTTTCTGGCGCTGGGCTCTGGGATCCTGAACGCCCTTAGTGGCCTCCAGCCGAGCCTACTGGGGTCGTACCTTGGAGCATCATGGGCAGCTGCATGAAAGCCTCGGGTGAGCTCGGACTGCTGCGTGATGTCACGTGTCGTTGTAGATGGTTGGGCAGCTCACCATTGAGCTCCTAGCTTCGTGAATCTGGGGTGGGTTTTTCTAGTGTCACACTGTGAAAGTACTGTTTTCAGCTCTTGTTTTGGATATGACGTGGTGGTCCTTGGTGTTGTAGTTTGGTATTCATTTCGCTTCTGTCGCTGTTCTTAGGCGTAGCGATGTGCTGAAACTGTTGGGCTTTGGAAGCAAGGGCGATGTGAAGACCGGCGGCTTCTTGAAGCTCTGCTGAGTTTTTCAGACAGCTGATTTTTCCGACGCTTTCTGTACCCGTGCAGCTTGGAGTATGTGGACAACGCGAAGCCTTTTCTTATTGCCCTTATTATCCTTATTCTGGTCTAGATCAGACTTACCTAAGATTGGTACACATCTACACGCACGCATGCACATAATTCTTTTCCTATTTGTTTGTCCATGTATCTGCCAACAGATCTAGCAGAATGTGACTTTGGAGAATGTGGCAACGAGTTGCTTCCAGTTATCCCACACATCAGCACTAAGTGCCTGGCTCTCAGGAATGCTGCTGCCTTCTACTTGGCAGGGCCCCTAGTGCTGACTTAAAAATCACCAAGGGTGGCACTAAGGGCGATGACAAGAAGTTGCTTTGAAATCTGGCAAGAAGTTGCTCACACCATTCATTTTCGAGGATCGTTTGATTTATTCTTGATTTCACAGATCGTATAAATCCACAATTACCAAAGTACTTCGATGTGTTGTAACACGTCCCTTTGGCTTCGCTGGGGGCACCAGCCCTGGAATCTCTGCAGGTCTTGGCATATCAAACGGCCCGGGCTGTGGCACCAGAGCTGGCCATCTTGGATCCTATCGTTGGAGGGCTCACGCTTCTGCTGGTCGCACATCAGGCGGATTAGGTTGGATGGTTTGATGACTTAATATGAGATGAGATGAGGCGATACGAGGCGATGATGGTTCATCAGTTGGATGACCAGATGTTGACCACTGACCAGATGTTGCCCTCTTCAGTGATCATCGATGCTCAGTTGGGGTATGTTGGGGTCATCGTTTAGAGTTCTGGTTCAGTTGCATGAGTTGATGACCCAATGACCTCAGAGCTGTGGCTTCTCATGGTTTCACGGCAGAAGTTGCGAATCAGACACGCGCAGTTATGTTTATAACATTATAACGTTGTATATAACTTATACAAATGTATGTGCACACACACACACTGTATACAACTTATGACTGGACGTGTGACAGATTCAGAGTAGCCACCTATACTTGTAGTCTTTCTAATTCGTCCTATGTACTACGTGAGTATGTTTGGATTGTGACTCTTGGGGGGCGATTATGTAATGTGCTTCCTTCTTGGGACCAAACGGGGCCGGCAATTGCGAGCTCTTCAAAGGCCTTCATCTTGAACTCTTGGGTGCAAAGTGGTCAGATGCACCGCGTGGACGCTTTCCTGGTACCTGGTATCTTCAATCTTCCAGTCTCCTGGCGTCATTTCCAGCGCTGTGTGTCGCTTCCATTCGCTTCCCGATTGAATGCTGGTGATCCCAAGGTGTCTTTGCATCTGCTGGCGGGTAGCCAGGCGCTGCTTTGTTGGTGCCATTTTTTGCACCGTCAGGCTATCAGTAGTTGCAATGGGAGACCTACACCATCCTATACCACTCCCGGCTCTTTATCGCACAACTTGGGGTGGTTTATTCCTATGGATCAATCATTATATACATAGGAGTGGCTTCGATGTACAGAAATTTACGTGTCAGGCGTGGTGGGACGAGCTGTGTGGTCGATATGCTGCCTGGCCGGAGCCGGGGATCTCAGATGGAGAGCTTGGCCCACTTCTTCGAGCCTCATCTTTGATGCATCCTTCCTGATCTATCTGATCTTCAATGATCTTCCACTTTCTTTCACATGTTTGAGCCCAGAAGTCATGTTCAGAAGTCATGTTCACGAATCTCCCTTTTCTTGGAGGTTCTTCTTTTCCGGCAACTTCGCGATCGCCTGGGCTTGCACTTGGGCAGAGCAGAAGGGAAAGGATGGGGAATCACAGGGCGTAGGCATAGGCTAAGGGACTCATGCTGCCTGGGGCAGAACTTTGTGGAACTCCATCGCGTGGTCATATCCCAGCAGTGTCGGGCAGCTCAGGTGCCATGGTGACACTGGTGCTGTCGCTGTACGAAAGGAGCCGCTGCGGGGTGATCCATCAGATGCCACCAGGTGGCGTTAGGTGACACCAACGTCACCAGTGAATCAACCCCGGGGCTCGAGGCCAATAGAACATGACAAAGGACGCAACTGCATCAACTGCATCCTTCATCAACACAATTTGCAGTTGAATGATGCTCACTTTCCCAGCTGTTGAGTGATTGAAGTGGTGAATGCTGAATGCCATTAGTGACTCTGCACCAGGAGGGTCATCAGCTTGGAGCTACGCAGCTTGCTGATGCTCACTTTCCCAGCAGCGGTGTTCCTCACAGCCCGGGACCTGGTGACCAATCATTGTTGGATGTAGATGTCAGCATCCCTAGGCTGACCAGATCTAGGCATTGGTTGGCATTGGTTGGTGGATGTTGGTGGTTTGATTGACATCTTTTTCCTTCCCCAGCATTTAGGGATGGTTTGTTGATGAATTCACATTTTTCAGATGGGGTTGAAAGCGCCAACCAGACCAGTATTGCGATGCAAATTTTGATTATTGCCATGTTGTCAGTTTGCACCATGCGACACCATGCGTAATATGTTGAGGGCAAACTACGCGTACATTACTTGTCCAAGCCATGCTGACCATTCCAGGCTCATGTTGATGTGAAATGAAGTCATGCTGGCAATCTAGACACCGGAAAGCATGGATGGCACACATGCTGGTTTCGATGCAATGCCACAGCTCAGATGTTGGACCTTTCAGATGATGGCCGTGACACCTGAGGTCTTTCTCCGCGCGTCGGTTTTGTTGCCGCACGCGCTGGAGGAGAACCTTTGGATGCTGCTGACACTGAACCCATGAGGACATCATGGGGAGAGATCCTAGGGCAACACGAGAGCGGCATAGCATCCTAAGCCAAGGTCAAGAACTCGGGTCAGGGAAAGA
>VSDK01004568.1:200691-224115 GCA_009767595.1 Symbiodinium kawagutii | reverse complement strand
CAAGGGTCAAGGGGGAAGGGGAAAGAGCGTAAAGAGTAGATCGATCCTCAGCAGGGCATAGCAGGGCACGATTTTTTTTGCGGCTAGTTTGATTGGAGCAGGCCCTATGGCCGCTGGACATAAGTTTCAGGCCTGCACCAATTTTGCGTTTGATTTTTGAGTTTGGGAGGCCTAACTGTGGTCCCACATGTGTGAACCCCAAATCTCATAGTAAATTGCTCATAAGTACTTCTATATATATATATATATATTATATGGTCAAGATTTTCAATCATTTGAAGAGAAAAGGCCCCTCAAATGAAACCAGGCTCACGGCTTCGGCAGTGCCTGATGTTGTTTCCATTGGTTCCCGCAGTTTGTGAAGGTGGGCTGTTTCAAAGCCCTCCTTTGCACAGCTGTGTAAGTTTCAAATCCTGGGCCAGATGTGGGTCTTCGGCCATACCTAGGTTGGCCGACGCCCATTTTAATCCTTGGCTCAGACAGCGCACAGAGTCCTTTAGTCGGGTAAGACGGCGCGCCACACAGCAAGAAAATGCAAGAAATGTGTGCGCAAGCCCCGGTCCTAGCACCATCAACCCCCGGGGCAGCTATCGCATCCAACAAGCTGTTGAGGGCGGCATCATTCTGGCCCTGCGTGGATTTCAGGTGGACCTGAAGTCCTACGAAGTGGAGGCGCCCCGAGAAACCACACAACTTTGGGAATGGCAGGGGTGCACAAGTTGCAAGCACGACTTGGTGGACCACAGAGCGTGACCACATTTGTGAATGGAAACTGTGAGCGTCCACTTCAGCATCTAGTCGGAGTTTTCCATCAAAACTGGCTCGATGAGACTCTTGCAGGTGGTCGCCTTTGTATCGGATGGAGCTGGACTCTTAGTTTCACCCCTTTGTCAGTTGTCAGGTGGAAGGGAAAACTGCACAAGCGTGTGTGCTTGTGCGTGTTTGAGCATATCGTTTACTTCACAGACGTACAAATCATAAGTGTACCACTACCGGCTTTTCACTGGGTGTGTCACACGATCAAACTCTCAGCATGAGAAGCAGTGCACCAACAAATTGGGTCGTCAATGACGACAGCTCGTGGCTGAACGGGCTTGGCGCCATCAGAAGCCCGAGCAAAAAATGGACTTCCACAAGTCTCGCATGGTTCTGCCATCAGGTCGATGAGCTGCAGGTGGCAGCCGGTGGCAAGCGAAGCGAACTGAGAAAGCACAGCGAGTTGTTGGAGCACCAAGACGTCCGGATGCAGCTTGAACATCTTGAACTGTATACAGGAACTTGGGGGACAAAGCTTAAGCTCTTGAGTTGGTCAATGTTGGTTGGAGATCATGATTTCACCAAGATCATTGCGGAGGGCTCCTATGAGCCACCTACATAGCCTACATGCGGATAATGCCTTGTTGCATTTGGTTGCCATTCATGGGACGTCCCCTGTTCCTATCTGTTCCCTGGGTAGTGGGTGGCGCCTTGCAAACCTCCACAGGTTGCTGCTGGCGTTGCGGTCTGGCAGATGTCCAATGCGACACGTTGCGTTGGGGATCCAGAAGGCCTTGCGATGCCGCTGACTGAACATGTCAGGACCCATAGGTTTCCATCTCCGTCTCCATCTCCGTTTCCATCCGTTTTGTCTCTTTGCTCATTTCCGAGTCCCAGACTGGATTCCTTGGAAGATTTGGAGGTTTGCATGACATTATTCTTCGGAAGGCTCTAAGAGGCACAAATCAGGCAAAACACCAAGCATCATCCAGTAGCAATTTGGGTTTTGTTCAAAATAGGGGACCCCCAAATCATCTCTTATTAGCCATTTATAGTAGTAAAATGTTGTAAGCCAACCACATTTTAGCCATTTTTGGGGGGCTCCCTATGGCATTGTATCCCTGGTACTTGGGACTGGGAAGCGCACCAGGGCGACTTGTTGTCACGCGCCGATGACACCGCTGCGCTTTGCGTGGCTCAGAAGGCCGTGGAGTTGTTCAAAGGCGCGAGCAGATCTGAGACTTCGAGGAACATTTGAGAGTAAAAAGATCATAGGTGTTCCACGTATTTTCGATGCAAATGAACAGGTTTGAAAGTGAAATATGTCCAAAATTCATAAGAAAATATGTGTGGATTTGTTCACAATTCATAGGAAATTATATAAATATATACTTATGGAACACCAACCAACACTATGGAAATATGTTTGCATGTTCATTGAATATGGAAACATGTTCAGTATATTCATTAAATGTGTCGGTTTAGTAAATTAGATTCAATTAAGGTCGACCGAACTTATACACATTCTGTTCTATGTGAGGTCAGACATTTTGGATGATGGAGGGTGTAAGTCATGCTCAGCAGGGCGAAGAACCTGCGTGTACCCAGGGGACAAATGATGTCAGGTCTCACCGGTAGCAATGCAGCCTTGTGGACGATTTGGACATTGGGGCAGCGGCAGCTTTTGTTTTCAAGCTTCCAACTTCCCCGGCACTCTGGAAGATTGCGCACACCTACCCACCCCACACAGACAGGACCATTTTCCCACAATGCTTGGAGACGACGATGTCAGTTGTTTTTGGCCAGTCAGGTCGCCGGTTGAACGCGATTGAAACGTGAAAGATCACCTCCCCGGCAGCACGCACACATTTTCGGACATTGAAATGATCGGATCATGCAGCGCACTCAGAAGTTGTTATCCTTCAGAGTACCCATGCGAATGGTCATTCTGCGGGAGCCATGATGCACGCTTGCTGTGTCAAACCTTCTATTGACATGGCGTGCCTTGGCATTAAAACCTTTGGGCCATAGCCCAAGGTATGGGAAGAAGACCTGTATTCCACCCCGCTGGGCCAAGCCCATGCAAGGTACAACACAGGCACTGATTTTGGATTGCATTTCCAAATTATCAATTTCCACGCGTCTCTATATTTTTTGAAATCGGCTTTCAACAAAGATGATCAAGATATACCAAGATTACTGATGGTAGTTGTGCCTTGGCTTACTCCACATGAAGCCACCATGGCAGTTCCGATGGGTTCACGCAGATGAGGCCGAACTTTCCGAACGCCAAGCCGCCAGGAGCCTTTTGGGGCCGCAGTGGCTGATGCCGGTGCTGGTTGATGATTGACTGATACCGACTGCATGCCCGCATGCCCACAAAGAAAGGGGTACTGCGAGAAGAGAAGCATAGGAGAAGAGTTGCTTGAGAGAAGAGTAGAGAAGAGCAGAGAAGAGAGAAGGGAAAGATGCCGAAGACGAAAGGCGATCAATGAACAGAACACATGGCACGCAAGGCTCCCAAGACGATAACACAAATCAAGGGACAAAGCTGTAAAAGCGCAACAGCTATAGCAAAGTGCTGGACTGGTTAAGGGAACCGATTGGAAACTTCCACCGAACGCCTTGTGCGGGAACTATTTGTATCTCAAGTCGGCAGTGTCATGTTTCTCACCCCGATCATCAGCAATCGGTCTGCAGGGTATGGCATGGCCCTGAGGACGGTACGGCAGGGGCGGCTTCGATGACTGGCCGAATTTGGACATCGAAATTGGCCAAGAAGATGCTCTATTCATTAAGTTGTTTGGGAGAACAGGCCAAGGTCCAACGTGGACAAACTTTAGTGACTTATTTAGCCGACTGACAGCGTGTCTCATAGAAACGTGGTTCATTGGTGTGAGCCGAGAGTCAGCACATTCCCCCTTCATTGGCCCAGCCAAAGGGACCGGGTGCGAGAAGCCATTCTTTTGAGAACTTTGGTTTGCATTGGCAAAGGCTTGGACGGGAGTTGCATTAGGACTAGGATGCTTTATTTAGGTTTGCCCTTTGCTAAGGAGTTGTTGCCTCCCTTGCATGCGAGTCCTCGCAGACCTCGAGTGTCAGTTGTGTCCGGCAAATGCGGCTTGGCAGCAAAAGCTGCTGGATCGTCCTCCCATCACCGTTCTGGTGATTCAATCGGTGGCCGAGTACCCTGAGGCATCAGCACCCTTTCCATTGATTCGAATAAAGCGACCACATAAAGAAAGAACAAATAAATACAAATAATACAAATACTGGTGTTTGGCGCCGACTGCAACGGTGTCTCCAGGTTCACCCCTTCTGGGCGACGCGCCCTCGCCCTCGAAAAAGTTTGCTCATCTGCCCTCAGTGGGGACGTGGCTCATCCAGAAGCCCAACAAGCTGCAGCTGGTGTCTCCAGTGACCACTTGGGAGGTCGAGGCAGATCTCCTCACGAATGGCAAGTCCTGGGAGGGGCCAAGCTGGGACCACTTGTGGCTGAAGCAAATCTTGATGTAGCGCGCCCTGTATGCTGGCAGAATGTGTTTGGTTTGGCAACCAGGTCATGGTCACAATTCACTGCCTCGTCTCTTTCTTGATCATTTTGATGGGGGAGTGATGCAAGTTTGCATTTGACGAGCTGCGCCCAAACAGGCTTCTTTGAGAGAGGAGGAACAGACACCTACACCCGTGAGGGGGTCTCTGGAATCTTTCGAAGAATTCCAGGCAATGCAAGGGCACCAGGGAGGGACAGAGAGGGACAGATAGGGAGGAGGAAGGAAGGATAGGAGGGAGGAAGGAAGGAAGACTGGAAGGGGCTTGGTGTGATGACGAGGGCTGCATTCGTACCAGTAAATGAGAGCAAGAGGCGCCCAAAGCCTTCGATGTGAATCAGAAGCATACTGAACACAATGGAGTCAACCGGAACATATTTGTCAGTTGATATCAGTTTTGAGGAAAAGATCGAGCAATTTTTCAATCTCAAACGAACTCCTGTGCAACGCTGGCATTTTGGTTTCGTTGATGGGGTGCAAATATGTTGCCTGCGGCCATTGTTAGTTCTCGCCTCAGTCTCACTTCCAATTCTTTCAACTTTGTCCCAGGGCTTTGTACGTGAAGGGGAGCTTTGGCCAACATGGGCACCCTGCCACATCCACGTTTGTTGGGATCGCACCTTGCCGGCGAGGGCTCTGTCTTGGCTGAAGGGGTGTGTTCTCAAAGACTTTCACGCAATCCAAACATTGCCAAACATGGTAATTCAATGATAATCAACAGTTTAAGCCTTGGGATGTCTTCCGTTAAGCGTGCATTTTAGTGCCAGGGTTGGCAATCCCGAGCAGCTGAGCAGCTGATTCAAACCTCAGCTGGGCCGGCAGCTCCCAGGTTTGGTCATCGTGCGCGACGAGGTCCGTAGAGAATCAGATTCCAGCCATGGCCAGGCGAGGCGCCAACGAGACACGAAAACGGGCGACTTGATCATGTCAGGCTGAGCGTTGACCAGGAATGATATATGCATGAACCATCATCACGTAGGTGTATGACATAAATAAAAACATGTTATATATAATATCCCTCTCTCTCTCTCTATATATATATGTATGTGGAATGGTACAAATATCAGAATAAGTCATGAATCATCTCATGAACAGGTTCATCATCAAAATCGTGGCTTTATGATTCAGTTTTGCTGGTACCTCATGCAGCATGCTGCAGCTTCAGGACAATTGCGAGATGTGGCTGACCCCATCTCTAGACGGGGCCTTGGTTCGGTTGCAGATCGAACGGATGGCAGTGGTGTTGTTGCATTCAGAAAACCCAAAGCACCCCATGTCAGCCAGAAAGTAGTAGAGACCACACTTCACCGAGAATGCAAACAGAAAGGAGCAGCAAAGAGACAACCAAACGTTCAAAATTGGAAGAATTGATATTCTTGTTAATTCAATCGGTTCCACTATTATTGTTATTCTGGAAATGATTTACCTATAAAATGATTTATCTATACAATCATAGCTATTGGATGTCTACATAGCTTCGTATTTCTTGTTAGCTCACGCGCTCATTTTTTTCAATTGAGGTGGCAAAGTTGGACAACTCGAACGTCGTGATATCATCCCCGGGTTCTGACACGGCCAGGGCCGTTTGAACGCTGTGTGATTGTGTTGAAAGATGCTGAAAGCAGTGACCTCGCACATGTCTCAAGCCTTTCCCAGCTGACTGAACTTAAACAACCTTCGGTTTCCTTCCCAGTCGGGATGATTCATGAGTTTTCCAATGCCGCTTTATTTGACTAAAACCATTTTCCTTGGCAATTGGATGCAATTGGTTGGGTACAGCTAGTTGGCAAGGAAATCGCTAGTTGGTTTCCTTGCCGGTTGGTTGCCCAGTTGAATTTCACAAGCACCAAGCAATGACAGCTCGTGATCAGGTGACGTTGCGCGGCACTGGGAGATTCAACGCCTGTTTGATCGAAGCCCTGCATGACGCAATTCGCAGGTGGCTGCAGCGGCACAGGAAACTGGAGATGCGCGGTTGGTTCGTTGGATTCCTGAAGAATATTTTGATTGACTTAGGGTTCACTCGGTCCACAAAACAGTTAATTGATGGCAAAAAGTGTTAATGGTAAGACATGGTTAATTGGGCAATGATAAAACGATTCATCATGCTTAGTAATGGTTACTGAAACATTGCTTGGTTCACTCATGGTTGATGATGCTTGGTACTGACTACTATATCATGGCTACTGTTTCAAACTATTTCAAATCATTTTTGAGTAGCTAGTCCATAGCGAATTTCGTTGACAAGTATGGACTGTAAGGGGCACCCTGTCAATATCATTGAAAGGTATCGATCATGTTGATGCAGTGGCACATTGAAAGGTATCGATCATGTTGATGCAGTGGCACATGCACTGTCAAATGAGCAGGCTGACTTGCACCACAAATGACACCACTTCTATGCGGAGTGTAGTATAGCCGTGGCTGTGTCAGGGGTTGCTTGACCGAGTGAGGCTGGACGTGAGCATTTCTTCCCGGAAGGTGTCGGTCGTGCACTTGAACGTTTATGACTTTCGGCTGCAGCGACCGGGAAGACGACCTGACAAGGTCAACAAGGGAACTACGAAGGAACTACAGTACCAAAGGAACTACCAGGGGAACCGCACCAAGACAACCTCGGTACACCAAAGATGCTGAATGAACCCGTCGTTTTTACACACATCAGAAAGCTTCCCAATCAATAGCGATTGGATGGCCAGTACCCATGTAATGAGCTTCGACATGGTTTGAGCCTTTGAGCTGTGTCAAATTGTTCATCGGAAGTGAGGACCTCTTCAACTGGCAAGTGGGTTTGCTCAACAATGTCGCCTGGAGCTTGTGGGGTGCTGGCGCCTTTCATGTCGGTATCCAGATCTATGGCGTCGAATACGCCTTCGGTGGACGCTGGGCATCAAGTTGCCGTTGCCGACTTCAATCTGCCAGGACTTCTTATGTGTACTTGTTATGATGGTAGATGTACAGATCCAAATGTATATATTCTTATTCATATATATATATATATGTTTATTTATTTGCATAGACAAATAATTGTATGCATATGAGTGTTTGAGTGGCAGTGGCAGTGGGCAGGTGATGCCAGCTCTTTTCCAGCTTCGTAACAACTTGGTGCAGCCCAGGCAAAGACACAGGAATTGACGGCAGTGGGTTGCTGGGCAACATGAGCGCCATGGGACTTGACATGTTCGTGAACATAATGACACTACATTTATTGTTCTCAACTTATAAATCTATGTATTTGTTTATTTTTGTTTATTTAATTGTTTTTTTGAATTAATTGACTCTGTTACCACTTGTATCACTGCAACTTGTTGGGAGAGTGGCCTCGCCTCAGGATAACAATTTGTAAACCTCGATGCTGTCCAAAGCATTCCTTCCGCGAAAGCCTTTGCCTGGGTGTGACGGCCCTTACCCAGCAGGAGCAACATCGCGGCGCTGTTTGTGGGTAGTGTTTGGGGTCGTGTACTATGCAACGGCATTGGACGTTCTGGATTTCCGTGAGCACAAATGTAATCTTTGCTTTCTTTCGATTCCTTGGAAAAAATGGCGTGGCGTGATCCCGAGGGCAGTGCCCAATTGCGGCCCATGTGACACCTGCGAGACATGCAGCCGACCACTGGACCTACGCAGGAAGTGGATGAGCTCATGCACGAAGTGGCGCCAGACTGGTCAGTCCAGGCGCAGTGATCGCTTCACATGCTACAGGTTTTGTGGCTTGGCCACGAGGGTTGATAGTTGACATGCTAGCTGCTGCCAGGGATTGCAATAGTGCTGGACTCCCGGACCTTTGAGACAGCGGGGCAACAGCCATGATTCCATGATGCGGATTTTTTCTGAATTTAGTGATTCTTGTGAAAAGCTGTTGATGAGAAAGCTCTAGCACATTCACGATTCGCAAAAAAGCATTTGCATGCAGAAGCGGTGCGCGTGTTCTCCCCTGGGTTCAGGCTCTAGGTTCAGGTGTTTTGCTTACTGCTGGACAGCTGAAATCTACGCAGATTCTGGATCTGTTGTTTTGTGTCTAAGCAGCTTCTCTCAGCCGCTTCTCTCAGCAGCTTCTCTCAAGCGCTTCTCTCAAGCTTTGTGCCTTGTGTAGTCCCAGTGTGCCAGGCCTATGAGACATTGGGTCCCAACTGCATCACCTTCTGTCGCCAAATGAGCAAACGTCGCATGGCGGAAAGGGGATTGGAGCACTGCCATAGGGACATGAAATAGTCATCCATATGTTGCCGATGCCTTTTTTCAGTCTGCCAATGTTGACCAAAAATGGCTGAACATATCTGTGATCAGCTTGAGAGCGTGGTGAGGACTGGGAGTTCAAGGTGTCCCTGCATGGGTGGATGCCATGGTTCGCAGCATCAAGGCCTGGGAGACGTTGGTGGGATGATCCGATCAACTACCCATGAACCACGCCTCAGTTTACCTCAATTAGCTGGTGATTTATCCCCAAAGGGATGGTTTGTTAATGTGGATCTTCAAACTTCAGCCATTCCATGAACGCAGAGAAAGGATCAATGAGGGCCAGGGACATTACCAACGCTAAGGCACTTCCACTGTATGAAGTTACGCCATTGAAGTTTTTAGAGTTAGTTATATAATCGTTATATAATCGCAGCCGGTGCAATTTGGCCTTTGCGGATTGCTGGGGGAAGGAACGTCGACTGGTTCAAAGTCTGGAGGAAGGCTATTGCCTACAGGGGCACATGTGCCAACTGTCACTTGGATGCCAGAGATTGTGCTTTTGCATCTCCCGCTGGTACCGGAGACCAAGATGAAAACGAAAAGTCATGAAGAGTCCGATCAGGGTTGAATTCTTCAGGGAGAGACATGTCCGGTGGCAACTTTCCCTGGGTTCTCTGGGGCGCATTCATTTCCAACTCTTGCACCTGATCTTCGATCCTGTTCATGGTAGATCCATATGAAACAAACATAAACAAACACCGCCAGTCCCCAGTTTACCTTGAATAGGTGCTGATTTATCCCCACAATAGGGATATATGATATATTATATTGATATGCAGATATGCATGGGCAGAAAAAATATGCATCTTTCATTGCTATCCTTCATAGCTCCTATGGCCTAGGCAAGCGCAGGGACTGGTGGCAGGGCTCATGGAAGTGATCACCTGCGTGAGCTGTGGCAACGTAGCTGTGACAGCATTTGGTAAAAAGAAGTGATATGATGTTTATGAAGAGGATGAGGATGATGATGATGATGATGATGATGATGATGGTGGTGGTGGTGGTGGTGGTGGTGATGACGATGATGTTGGTGGCGATGACAATGATGTTGATGATGATGATGTTGATGATGCGTACAAGCAGCAATCAATCTCATAGATAATTCGACATCCTGAGAACATATTCGTTCTGGTTACATCGTTGCAATTTCCTAGGCCTTTTGGTAAGCAGAAGAATTTCAATACCCGACCCACACATCTTTAGGACAGGTTGAAGTTTGGAGAGGACATTCGCAACAGAAATTATGACATGCTTATTGGTGAAGTTTTCATGTTGAAATGCTCCCGATTGGTCTCATAGCCATAGCCCATGCCTAGTGCGTCATGCTGGAGTGACAGGTGGGAACCACAAACTCGTCGGCCCTTCCGTTTGCTCGAACAGAATGTTGGTGCTGAACATCTCTGTTGTTTGATTTTTTTGGGGATAGTTATGCCCCTGGATTGCAAAGTTTCACAATAGCAGATTGTTCCACTAGTATTGTCTCACTGGCTGCCCCGCTGCTCCTACAGATCTTGCTTACTTTTGGGCATTTGACATGGTGGCTGGAATCCAGAAGTAGTTGCTGAGGTGATTGAAGCCGGAACTGCTTACTGGCATTGTGCCTGCTGTTTGACCGAAATGTGCGACGAATGCACCACCCAGACCACTAGTATCTAGCGGAATTTGCGATTGATTTGCGATTGCATGCAAAGAGCACGCAAAGAGCATGCAAAGAGCATGCAAAGAGCATGCAAAGAGCATGAAGGAGCATAAAACTTGTCCAGGACCAGAACTGGTGATGGCATAGCAAGCAGAAGGTGTAGATTAAGCAACTTCAGTCACCAGAACATGCTCCTTGATGCTTCAGTAGGTACGCAAAGCTTTTCTCCGATGACTTCTGGTGTGTTTCACCCAATTCTAGGCCCTAGGCGCACAGCCACACAGGATGTGCAATTTATCGTTTTTGCTTGGCTCTCACAACAGAGAGACTTGCCAGTGTTACAGGTGGCCAAACCTGGCCAGACATGGTTGGACAATCCTCTCTTCCTGCCACCTGCCCAAGGCATATTTGGGTTTTAAGAGGGTATGTACCAAAAATGACTGCGATCTCTCCTTATTTTTCTGATCTCTCCCCATTTTTCATCGAGTCTGCTGTGGACTGGTGTTTCTGGCTTGGAGCGGTGGATAGTGTTTTTGCAGTCACCAGAATTTTGGTGTTGCATGGGGACCGATCTAAAATTGGTCGTCTCTTTTTTGTTTTTCCTCCTTACGGCGCCCAAATCATGCAGACTGTATGGAATGCCTGTGAGCATCAAGGACTTGCCCGTAATCTGGAAAAAGTCGCATCATGTCGCATCCTAACACATCTCGATAGCATGGAGGCATATATAGAGGCACATAGAGGCACAACCAACGGTCGATTTCATGACTCCATGCGCGGTAGCTGTCTTCCATATCGCATCGTTGCGTCATGTGGCTAGCGCATTGTCACCCCCCAGCACCCTTCAGGTGGTCGATTTGTTGACGCCGCAGGTGTCGCGTTTCTGCGCGCGTGCCAGCCTTGGCCGGGTCACAGGGGCCACCCCAGGGTGGTATACCAGTCATTCTTCAGATGACAAGATTGGTCATTGGGTCAGCGAGTTGGAAGCAATAAATTATGGAACCCGCGGCTAGCCCGAGGACGGGGAGCACCATGTAGGTCGCCGGTACCATGCACAATGGGCAACTGACAGAACAATTGCTGGGGGTAGATCATGCTCCCAGCGCTCTAAGACTTCAGGTTAGATCCGATGTGTGGAGTAGGCGCGACAGGGAAAAGAACATGAGAGGGGAAAGATAAGGAACGATCCGAATAGAATTACATTCATTAACATCTACAGAAGGCATCAAAAGAAGGCCTCAAAAGGCTACAGTGGGACTTACAAAGGAACAGAAGACAGAACTATCATCATCCATCAGACGTTTATTCAGATTACTGATCCAACCGAATCTATCCATGATCCTGAGATATCCTCAGCATTCAAAGGTTCGATGCCGATGCTTCGTGATGCTCTCGGGCCGGGTCCAAGATGGTCATCCAACGGGTCCATCTCTAGGCACATATCTCTTCGCTCTTCGTTGGGCTCTCAGCCGCCAGGCGCTCAGGCACCGTTTTTTTGCACCGTGTCACCACTTTGTCACCACCAAAAGTCATGGGTTGTGAACTGCCAACAGCGAGCTCTGTAGCTATTTTGGTACTTTGGGATGTGAACTTCCAGGGATGCAAGGTGTTGAGCCATATAACCATGAGCAACTAGCAATTGTGATATCATGGGATCTGACTCGATCAACGGGCTCATGATTAGAAGCCTAGCATCGGCAATCGGGAGCACTGGTTCACAGAGGGTACAATGCAGACGAAAGGTAATAGGAACTGTCCAAAATTTGTCGTGGCTGTTCTCGATTTGGCTTCAGTGACTCTCAGCGGCATTGCCATGGCATTCATTTCATCAATCAGAGCATTCCATCCACAAAAATGGAAGCTCGCATTGGAGAAGTTGCATGAAGTTCCCCCCGCCTCTATGGCACACCCGGCGCAGAGGCAGTTGGCAGTAGTAAGTTCCAGAATCCAAACACCAAGGAGCAGCAGTTTGGTGGAGGAATTTTGTTGCACATCAGTATCTTTTCCCCCTCCATTCTAAGCTGAATGATTTCGCCGAGGCTCTTTGGTTCACTTGAAGTGAGCACATGTCAAACAGCACAGCAAGGAACGCTCTACTTCTGACTCTGACGTGCTGTGTTTCTGCCCCAAGCAGGCCGACAGACACACGTAGACAGACACGCCCGCCCCCAGATTCTGGCAATGTGAACTGACGCAATTTGTTGCATCAGACTGGAAACGCATCCCGACAAAAATCTTTTGGCCTCCATTCCCCAAATATCGCCAGCAATGCTGCTGGTGTTGTTCATGTTTGGTTGATGCTAGTTAATGGCAATACTCATGAACTAACACCAGAGATCCATCAGGATGCCAAGCAATGGCGGATCATTGTAGAAATTTACGCACAATGTATGCAACGATATTTGTACTTGATACAAGATATACCGTCCTATAGATAGCCACGCTGTCCATAGTGTTTACACGGTGGCCATCTATGGCCTATGAATGTCTATGACTACCTGTGATTACCTATCATTACCTATGATTGCTTATGGATGCCTATGGATGCCTATGGATGTCTATGGTTCCTAACCTGTGACCTTGCTGAGGCATGGCGCCAGAAAGCGCCAGCGAAATGTGGGGAGTCAGAGGCTCAGTCCCAACAAGAGCCATGACCTGGTGACGACCAGTGGATCAGGTGAGGATCAGAACTGGAGATGTAAATCATGCATATATAACAAATAGATAATAGGTAAAACGGTAAAACAGGTATAATGAAAATACATTGAGAGAGATATAGATACACATAAGTGCGTATACATTGTCTTTAAGGCGTTTTGAGTTCAGCCTTGGTGAAAAGATCCAAAGCCGCCCCAAAGGATTGTTTTGTTGCCAAAAAGTGGCAGTTTCATCCATTGCTTTTGAGTGACCCAAGGCTGATGCAGAACAAGAGAGTCTCATGCACGCCTTGGGCAATGCGAAAGTCCAGGGTGGGATGGTCAGCAGCAAGGACTACCACGTGGAATGGTGTACAAAGAATGCAGACTAAACTCGTACCATGTTTTAAGATGCCATGGGTAATCATGGGTATATAGAACATAGATACACGTATGTCATTCGAACAGCCCCTTTGAACATGAGACATCCAGGCTAGTAGACTTTTAGGGGGCGCTCGAACTCGGGACTGCGAGGCCGCTTTTGAACAGTTCGATGCATGGCCCAATTAATCTACATGGTTCGAGCTTCGATGCATGCACCCATGAAAACATGCAGCAAGAACTAATTGGCACTGCGCTGCAGCATCTCTCGAATGAATCATTTAGTGGACCAAAATCAACGCAGGTACGCCAAATGACTTGAATAAAGTCAATGCAGCGGAATGCCGCCTTCTTCCCCATCACAGCGTCAGGTCACCGGATTGATTTCTTCCAAGGGCCGGGAAGCCTGGCCGTCGACGCAATCAGGTAAGGGGGATCTTGCCTTGGCAAAGTTCATCACTTCCTTGGGCATTTTCTGAGCATCAACAGATCCACCAGTATGCACCGGCACTGGCATGGCCACCTCGGACATATGTTTTGCACATATTATCAATCGCATAGCAATGCATACCGTATATCCACAGAGACATGAGACATTTAGGTCTTGCAACAGTCCATGTTTTTCTCAACATTTGAGCCTATCAATTTGTTTTGCAACTGTTAGGTCTCATTCAAACCACTGCGCGGTCCTGTTGTTCTTGGTCCCAGGAGCAGGACCATGACCTGCATCAGGGCACGGATCAAGAAAGTGCTAAATCGATCAGCCGAAGATGGCCGAAGTGTTTCTAGCATTCTAATGATATCCTTGGCAGTTTGGCAAAATGTGCCATCAAATTGGCAAATGACACCAGGATACACATGGACCTCCACTATAGGCCCATGGTTTGACGATAGCAGGGCCAGATCGAGGGGCTCCAAGAGCTTGTTGCCCACGCCGGCGCTGGCTGTGGGCATGGCGCGGATCTGGGATTTCTCGGTGAGCTTCGAGCCCAAGATCGTGGCCAATGCCATGGCACGCTTTTGGTGACCTGGCCTGGGGCTGGGGCAGAGCAAGGGGCTTTTAATATTTTTAACATTTGGTAAGATGTGCGGAAGATGATAAAAAGGTGATAGCATAAGATACTGTATCTGTTGTTGTTGGAAGCTAATTCCCGTTGTAAGATTCAAGAAGGGAGAGACTGAGTTGAACAAATATGTTTCGAGGACACCTTGAGTCAGACTTCCCAGGTGAAAGGGGAACACGTTGCGAGATGGCGGAATGTTGAAATCGTTTGTATGAATGGCACTGAGGAAGTTGGACGGCTGGAAGTGTCTGGGCAGCAGGGAAGGGTTCACGAGAACTTGAGAGGCCCAAGGCACAAGGCCATTGGCTGGGCCTGACCACCCTGCGACTGACCAAGAAGCCATGTCCACTGTGCCTTCCGACCCCTCCATACCCCCTTCCTCATGGACCCCCCTGCCACCACCCAGGTTCACGACTCTCACTGACGCCAACGAACGCCCGGTGGATCATTGCCCCATCTCGCTGGAACCGATGGAGGATCCGGTCCTGGTTTGTGATGGCGACCCATTTGCAGCTGCTACACGGGACTCCACTGGACTCCACTGTTCATGATTTGTTGCATGGAGGGTTTTTCTTCTGACAACTCCAGCCATTGTTGGAAGCCCCGGCCAACAGAACTAGCTGGAGTGGAGACTAGACGTCGGGAACCGTGGGCTTGTTATAGTAACGTTTGCCCTTGCTTCAACGGTAGAAATGGAAGCAGCATGACTGTGCTTCACTACAGTCCCTACTCCGCAACGAGGTCATATCTATGACAAGAACTCCATCACTCGATGGCTAACGGAGGGCAACAAGCTGCCAGTTGAAAATTGGCGGGGTGGTACTGGCAGATGATGGGGTCAGTGATGGGAAAATCCCGAACAATTCCTTTTTTCATAAGAGGCTTTCAATATTCAACATGCTCAACAGAAGTCAAGGAAAATCGCGAAGGATTCCCCAACAAACATGTTCAACAGAAGCCCAGGTGAAGGATTTTTCATCAGCAGAAGATCAAATTTCAGCTGCGCTTCAGGCTTTCGCCTTGCACGGGGGAAGAGCTGAGCCACACGAAACTGCTCAGAATACAGCAGCTTGGTGACATGGCCTGGGACCTGGGAGTAATCGCTGTGAACCTCCGGGATGGAGATGGAAAACAAATTCGCCGATTGACACTGCTTAGTTGACTTTTGAAGGGGGCGTGTTACACGGTTCCATTTCGTATCGCTTCGTTTGTCGCCATATGTGGCCATTATTTTTTCATGATTGGCTGGTGCTGCTGGTGCTGCTGTGGGTTCTAATCAGCTGCCAAGGGCTGTGAAATCCCACCTCTCGCGGATAGGGTGAATCACAGCCAGGCCATTCTGCACTGCCATCGAGAAGTTTCTCAGGCCGCGACCTGCAGCAACCAGGTTGGAGTAGCATGGAGTATCTATGGCACCCATGGGCACCTACCTATAGGATCCTATAGGAGGCACCCAAAGGATCCCATAGGCACCAGGTGAAATACAATGCAAAATGGGATAGATTGAGACAGACATAGGGAGAGAGTCAGGCAAACTGACCCTCCACAAGGAAGATACGGAAGGTCTTGCTCAGAGAAAGTGTGAAGCCGCTGGTGAAGCGGGCAAAGGATCCAAGGGAATTGGCAACAATGTCAGTCTTCAAATGCAGATGTTCCACATACCCAAGAAAGAAATCTACAGAATGTGACGCCACACCCAGCAACATGACGCCAGGCGCAGCTAAGTCAACTCACACCATAGGAGACCGAGGCAACGGCTCCCCTGAACGCAGGCATCGTGGCGAGTTGACTGAAGCTGAATTGGCTGCGAGACATCCATCGGGCGATCACAGTCGCAGAGGTGCCCTGGTCGCAAGGTGGAACTAAACGTTGATGTGGCGCAGATGTGGTCGGGCGATGTCAGGCGTAACTTTTCCAAAATGATCGCTCGAAGACACTTGAAGCACATGCTCAGCATGCTCCAGTGGTTGGTACATTTTACACCTGCAGATATCTCGTGTGGTCTGAACTCCGGCACAACAATCGGGTCGGCTGGGTCATGTCACCTGCTGAGATGTCGATGCGATGCACAGCAGCATGGAATTGGCTGCCTACCTGGAACGGAAACTGCTGCAGAGGAGGTGCCGATGTTCATCGATGTTCGCGTCGTGAGAGGAATATATGATGATTGACCATTGGAAGAGTATATCATTGGATACTATTGGTAGATATTGGTAGTATACACCACGGCTATTGGTATAATAGCCAGCTGATCTAGTAATACTACTAAAGAGGAGTGATTCACATTTGACTGTTACTTCCTCGCTACTCGAAGCAGGCACCAGAAGAAAAGTTCCAAAGGTCGTGAGAAGCAGAGCCCAAACCTCTATGCAGGGCAGATGGCCTTTGATGTCGCTGAGCTTAAGTTGGGCTCCAAACATGTCAGAACCCGTCCACCACTGGAGAAAATCAAAAAGTGCATGCAACGAAGAATGTGAAGATCAATGATGAAATCTTTGTTTCCAGTGCCGTTTGATTTGGGCCAACCTTTCCGCTCCTGTTAAGCAATAAGTTTCTACCTGTAATGTTGGTTTCTGATTAGTATCTACCTGTTGGTTTCATCTATTTTCATTACTTTAGGGGGGGTTACACTAATCAGAAACCAGCATTATTGTTAACCAAATCAAACACTGATAGGTTTCTCAAACCACACAACCACCCTTTCATACTCAATATGGCTTTGGCCACCAGTGGGTGGTACTCAAGCCCCACGTCATTGGCCCTTTGACATTGGCGAACTGAACAGCTGGAAGGTTGGTACTGCCATTGAATCATGTAGTTCTTTAACCATCGTTGTTTGGTTAGACAATTACATGATCTAATGGGTGGCACCAACTATGAGTATCTATTGGTTATTATCACCCATAGAATTAAATTGTTATAAACCAAACTGTATGGATAGATATGGGCTAAACTTTAACCAACGCAAGCCAACATCACCCAACATCAGCCGAGGCGCTAGAGAAGGCGATCAAAGCCAAGCAAGTGCCTGGCCTTCTGATGGGGGAGCCTACTCTTACTCATAGCTGGATAAATATTTTGTTATTCCTGGCGATCACAATGGCTGATGATGGTTAATTCATGGTTAGATATTCGAGCATTTAAGATGCTTAATGGTTAGATGTCAATGGATATTCATGGTGAGTTGACGTTAGTTGATAGTCATGTTTATCCATAATCATCGTTGGCGATTGTAGAAAACAGGGTAAGCTGTATTCGAGGGGGTTATGAACCCCTTCGCGCTTTGTGGATGGTTGTTATTGATCGTTAAACCTTAAATGGGTTCAATGCATTTCAATGATACACTGGGCCCTGACCTTTTGCTGCTTACCTGGGCCGCATCTAAGGCAGAGATTGATGAACTTCAAGCTGAAGTGTGCCTTGGCGATTTGTCAATGCCACGTTGTTGCCACATGTTGCCATATGTTGCAATCTGACGAACTCTCCTGTCTGTTTTGGTAGCATTGGTGGCAGGTCCCAGGATCCGCAAGACTTGTGGGACGGAATCATTCATCACTATGTGGTCCTTCATTCTGTCTGTGAGATATTGTGGGATTAAGCCCGTTTACGTGCCGGAGTTCTGAGGCCCCCAAAAACTGAAGCATGATCAAAACGCCACCACTTGATGAATGATGACTCTATCAGAAGCCAAGGAACGGCGCCCAGAAGCAGTTGGAATCGTTGAAGAAGGGCATTGAAGAGGAGGCAGCTCAAGTGGCCACTTGGTCCATGTGGTTTTTCCAATGTTGGGAATGTGATGGACTGATTAGGATTGATGAGGACGAGAGATGTACGATATGTACGGTGGAACAAGAACGTGGCAGGAGGTTGGAATGAGCTCAAGTGTTTCCGTAAACAATCCTCCAATCCAAAGTGAACGCACCAGTCCACCAAATGATCGCAGGTTTTGTTGGGTTATGAACCTGTCAACTTTTATCAACTTTTCCTTTCGAAGATGCTTCGTGGCCACACCAGGGTGGGTTGCAGGTACTGAGCTCGGCTCCGAGGTGCAGCGTTTCTTCCAGATGAAGCCCCTACGGGAGAAGTCCGCCATCAGCATTCAGAGGCGCGATCAGCGCGATCAGCGCCATGCCTCAGATGTGCACAGTCAGGGAACCGAAGGTGGGCGCCTGGTTCCCAAAGATCCAGGGAATTTGGGGGATAGCCACGGTATGCCACGGTACAGCAATTCACGACATGGGCAATTTCACAAGGAGCCCATGGGCGTGGCAATTCTGAGTCACATCTCGAGATGCCGCCAGGTGGCTGCGAGAACGTGCCAAGGTCAATGCTTGGAGGGTCCGAAGCGAAAAGCTGGCGAAGCAGTGTGCCATGGCCATGGCCAATGGCAGGGAGGAGCCCTGGCTGAGGATGGAGATAGAATCTTCGTCAGAAACACAGTGGCTTTAGATTTGTTTAGATGTTTTTAGGCTCCGAGTCATCATAGGCACGCAGCAGGCACTCCATGCCCAACATGAGCAGTGAGATGTAGTGAGTCATAAAATCTCAACAAAGACTCAAGTTGACTCAAGTATTCTGTCTCTGCAGCGGTGCCAGGTTCCCACACAGGTGATGCGTGGTAGCGTAGCCAAGATCCCACTTGTTTGAGGCCAACCGACCAACCATGACCAACCACCAACTATCAACAGAGCTTGCTTTCTGAAGGCCTCAAGCGCGAGGGGATTTTGTTTGCTTTTGTTTTCTTGATCTTCCGCAGTTTGACGAAAAAAAGATAGGACATGAAGGGAAATGAGTGACCCAAGGGGGGTTTCTGGTGGCGATCCCGGCCTTCCAGGAGTTGGTGAACAAGTTTCAATCGAAAGGAGTGACTTGGCGCGGTGTGCCCCACACCCCAACGACATAAGCAACAGCCAACAGTGCCATGAGGCCACCATGAGACCACCCACTTCTGCCTTGAAGTCTTCAGAATGGCAATGGACTTCTTGGGGAGATTTGATTTTGAATTTTGATTTGTATCTGATCAGAATTAATTGGATAATTTGTCAGAACCACCTGCTCGCCTTCAGCTTCGCTGAACCCCTGGATGGCGATGGAGAGAGAGAGAGAGAGATATTTGTCAGAACATGTGACTTCTTTTACTGTCTAAAATTGGTTCAGAATGGCTTCAGCCGGAAATCTGGTTCCGACATGTTCCCTCCAAGGACTTGGACTATCGCTTGGTCCTGAAATTCCTCAAGGAGAGCACTGACGTGAATCAAAGCCTTCCGCCGGGAGTCACGCCTTTGTACAAGGCAGCTATGGCAGGCAGGTGGGAGTGCGGTGGATGGCCTTCAATCCAATTGGCACATGGCACACATTTCATCTTGTTTCTGCGGAGATGTGTATATGAAGATGTTACTGTCATTGTGGTTATTTTGATGGTGATCTTGCATGATTTTGCTTAGTGTGCTTATTAACCTGACAGATTATGATTATATAGTGACCACTTGGTGTCATTGTGATTCAGTATGATTCTTGGATTGCCTATGAGACAATTATTGCACAGGTATGGTGTATGCATCCCGTTTTTGTACACAGCCCTCTGCCCAAGTGCCGTTGCATTGCAGGTCACGTGGCAATTTTTTGTACTGCTGTGTTGGGACATGTGCATCTGAAAGGGTCCTTACCCAATCGATGGACGGATGACCCCAGCTCCCATGCGCCTCGAGTTTGCGCATGTCATCCCTCCCAGTGTCAGGTCAGACGATTAGTGCCCGGCTCTTGTGCAAGGCTGGAGCAGACAAGGCGGGGAAAGGCCCTGAGGGGAGCTCCAAGGGGAAACTGACGAAGAATTTGATCAGGGGCTTTGTATGGCTTTGTGATGCTTGCTGGATCTTGTGATGAGCAATTCGCCAATTGGAGGCTCATAAGACGTCCTAAGACAGACTACCAACAGCTTCAGAGCGGAATGATTTCAAACTTTTATACCTTGAGAACTGGAAGCCCTGGCAAAAAAAACAGATAATAGCTTGAGAAGGGACTACAGGGAAATGCACCAACAACTTCTAGCATCTCCTTGTTGGCTGCGCTCAGGATGCCTTGGCTCGAACTCCCTTGTATGCAGCAGCGCAAGGTGGGGCTGCCAGGAGAGGTCACAGGGTAACCAAGGAACACTGAGACCCTACTGGGCCCTGCCAGGCCGTACCACGTCACATGCAATTTTCAGCTTTTGCAAATTTGATCATCCCATTTTGAGCCAGTTTTACTCTTGCCAATTGTTTTCATAGCTACGTAGCGAATCAGTGAGGGAGGCAACGTTTTCTTTGCCAACACTAGCTGTGGAGGACAGCATTTTCGTTCACCTCGTCCCAGCTCGAAGCTTCGCAAATTTTATTTCTCTCCATGCCCCTGTTCTGCTTGTGTTTTCCGGGCCCACAGCTGCGTTGGGGTCTTGATACGTCTTGTGTGTTTCGGGCGCCGGTGGGAGGGGGCAGACCACTACGCCCAGCGAGCGAGGGAACCATGGTAGAGGTATAGCCATCGCATGCCATAGCCATGGTTACATATCGGCTGCGGTGAAGCCCTGTCCAGGTGGTCACCGGGGTGTGGTGAAAGTCCTGTGCGACCTTCGAGCTGATATGGACAAAGGTGCCAGTCGCAATGACGCATCGCCACTCTTCACAGCTGCGGAGTACGGGCATTATGAGGCGGTGGCATGAAGAAAGAGATGCAGTTGGGCTGTCCTTCTGAGTGTTCTCAAGTTCTCAAGCTTCATTTTTGGGATATTTTGATGATTCGCATCTATCAACACTCCACCAGAAATTAACTAATCTGCTGAAAATTGCGCGGACCTTGATGGGGGGCATTGCAAAGGGCAAGGGAGCGGTGAGTCTTGGGGGGCAGGTAGTGAAGATTCTTTGCGCCTTTGGCGCCGCGACGAACAAAGCTCTTGTGGTCGATGGTGCTGACACGGGCTTGATCCCTCTCCATGCTGCGGCCAAGAACGGACACTTCGAGGCACGGTAAGATGAGAAAACGAATTGACGAGCGTGCACCGTGGTGCACCCATGTGAGGACTCATCTTCTTCCCTTTGATTCCATGTGCCCAGGGAAGCTGCCACAATAATTCAGTGGAACGGTTGGATCAAGGTGACGTGCTAACCGCTAACCGGGTTTTCCCCTGCATCCCTCCTTCAGGTGGTTCGCTTCTTGGTGGCCTGTCGTGGTGATGTTTGCAAAGCCACGTTGAAAGCGGCGCCTTGGTGAGGAGACCATAGACTATCATAGACCGAAGAAACCGATCCAGCGATGCTTGGTATATCTCATCGCATGGTCGTTGGTTCTATCAGATTCTATTCATTTCTATTCTATATGATCGTTCTATTCTATATATGATTAATCTTCTTCATTGTTGGTCAGATATGGTCAGATCAGCTTGGGAGGACTTGGCTGCACTTGAGCTGCCAGGTGTTGGTTGTACTGTGGCATTCTTATGAAATGCGCCAGGATTGGGATCCTAGTGGATCTCCGTGGATCTCTGAGGGTTTTTCCAACATTCTTTTGCTGGACATTTGATCCCAGTTCTGCATGCTTTAGGCTTTATTGTCGTTTGTTCTTCCAGTCAGGTCAGTTGCCATGCTAGCTTTCGTCATTTACTCCTGGCCTCAACTTCCATGTTATTCCTCGTTGCTTACCAAAAATCGAAATGAATCATAATTGATTCCCAGTCAGTTGCTTAGTGGCTTGTTTTATATAAATTCTAAAGTAATAGTCAATCATGTTACATCTAAAAAAGACTGTCAATAGATGTAACATGACTGTCAATTGTTTTTTTGGATGTAACATGACTGTCAATAGTCCTTCCCAGTTCCGTATCATCACTGGTGAGCCTCAGAACTTGACCGCCCTCATCGCTGGTGAGCCCAACAATGCCCAGCGCGAGGGTGACATTCCAGAGGCATCGCAGCGCCGTTGATGTTGGTTTCATGGGTAAATCTTTGTGAACCTGTCATGAATCATCAAAAACCATGGGTTAATGCCATGACTTACCTCATTGATTATCAAAAACCATGGGTTTTCTCAACATAGGGCTGCACAGATCAAGACTGCTCCCGACTGCTCCGAGCGTGTCCGAGCGTGCCAACCTTGCGACGGAGCACTTGGTTTCGCAGGTTGGCATCACGCCTCTCTTCCTGGCAGTTCGCGGAGGTCATCGTCACATCGTTCAGTTCCTTTGTGACTTGCCATTGGAACTTGGGTGTTGGATGGTGAGGGAGCAGCAGTAGCAACGTAGTAGAACTTCAAGTTACACAACCTAGTAGAACGCTGTGCAAGACAGCAGGATGTACTTAAAGGGATGTTATTGAGAACTAGAATTGGATATTGAGAATTAGAGTTTGCCATATACATATGTATCATATGTATGTCAGCGGTGTAAGGTTTTGTTTTTAATTTTGCGGTTCTCCGGTGTAATGCAATATGGGATCACAAAGCATTGAAAAAACACGGTATTTGGCGCATTTCCTATCAATAACGTACATGCATATTTGATCTTCTTTTATACAAATAATAAAGTAATTGCTTTAACTTTCCATAATTCGGAAGTTTGGCTTCCAAACTTCCTTTAATTTGATTATTTCAACCGTGGGGTCAAAAGTATCTACATATCCCTATTTAGTGACAAGGACAAGGAGTCGGAGTTTTGTAGTAGTATCATACCACTGCATTATGTTTACCCCTTTATAGACCATAAGCTACATCAGGTCTGTAACGGAAAAGAGTGAGTAAAAGGAAAATTATTTGTTTCTTCTCTGTGGATTTGGTTATTTGTTTATACTTTGGATGCCTGTGGGGTCAACCGGCGCCAAATAGGCACAATGCCTTCCAATGGTTTATGCACTTCCTATCCTAAAATCTTGTATGTGGTCAACCAAGAGTACCCGATCCCCCGTAATATTATTTTCATAATAATCCAACTCTCATTCTACTTTGCATAGTTTATTTACATAAATCTTCAAACAGAAACACGCACATATATACTTATTTGTACATATCTACAAAAAACCAAACCATGTACATATGAATAAATACATATGTCTAGACATGGGCTTCCAGAATTCAACGTAATTCAGAATAACTAGCATCCACAGTAACGCAAGTTTTATACTTTGGATGCCTGT
>VSDK01004568.1:148949-193130 GCA_009767595.1 Symbiodinium kawagutii | reverse complement strand
CGTTGTCAACGAGGCAGCGGAGACGGGAGCCACTGCGTTGGTCATCGCGGCGGGCCACGGCCACGCGACCATCGTGGAGATCTTGGGCTTATGCAAAGCAGATGCCAACAAAGGCATGAAGGCGGACGGCTTGACACCTGTAGCAGCGGCAGCACGCAAAAGCTTTTTGGACGTCATCTGGCATTTGGTGAGCTACAAAGCTGATATCAATCTTCCTTGTGCAGAAACGATGCTGACACCCCTGATGCATGCGGCAGAATATGGTCAAAAGGCCTCTGTCCAGAGATTCTTGGTTGTGGTTTTGGGCAATTTGGTGGTTTCAATTTCTCCTCCGGCTTTACAAATGTTAGATGACGTTAGGAACGATGGCGTCCACAGATGACGGTCCCATGAGTACCATGGCGAACTGGGACAGCCACACATGCACGCAGTTTGACTGACAGCATTTGACATACACCACCCCACACATGCGCACACTATGCATACTTGACAAACCGCTTTGCCAGCAGTCTCGCACTGGTACAAGAAGCAATCATAGCAATCCAACTCCCTGGCTTTGATGATCCAGGTTTGAGTTTATGAGCCTGCGACACTGAGGATTGGCCAGTCAGAAAGCAAAGTTGAACTCACAAGACAAAGATGGGCGAACTGCCTTGCACATTGCCATCCAACATAGAAAGGTTGAGCCTTGGTTGGATCACAAGGGTCCGCTGAATTTCCGGCTGCTTCATCTTCAGGTTGTTTCTGGTGGTGCCACTAATGGGGAAAAGACACCCATACTCTGGAAGGGGTCCTTCAGGTGGTTGATCAAGCAATGTGGCACGGGAGTGTGCAGGTCTGGCATCGCACCCAGCGCCTCCGTGGGGTAACCGGGTTGAGCTCGGTCTCAGCTGTCCCAGCTAGCGCCATCCCGAGAGCGAGCTCAACTCTTGGGAGCTCCTGGGCTGTGGCCACCCAGGACGTGGTCAATGCACTTGCTTACCATCGAGCAGATGCCAATGTCCGTGCCAAAGATGGTGCAACTCCTCTGGTCGTTGCTGCAGAGCTGGGGGAGTTTAATGTGCCTTGCTGAGGTCATCAGTTGGTCCTGCGTTCAGGGAATGTGAAAACAACCATGCCTACTCTTGAACCGTGCTGATTAAACAATTTGGATCATTTTTGAATCGTTTCAAACCTGTCACCTGACGTCAGGATCTCTTGATGTTTTCTCATTGGCGCATATCTTATTAATTAGCCGCCACTGTTGGGGATTGGCGTTGTGCCCAAATGATCCACTTGGTATGATCCTTTGTTTGCTTCCACAGGTTTGAAGATGTTTGAAGGTATAATCTAGAAAAAGGAAAACCAAACGAGACGTAGCAACTCACGTGTGGCGGAGTTTGTTTTTCTGAGGCGGCAAAGAGCTTGATCGAACTGCGCGCAAATCTCAATCTGGCTGGAGCCAATGGCTACGCTCCGGTGCCATAGCGTCCAGTTGTTCCTGGTATTTCTCAGACCTGTTGGTTCGGAACCTTTGGTTTCGCATGAAATGTTTGAACCCATCTAGCTTCACAGCCATCACATACCAAGTGATATATTACACAACTCCATCCCGCACAGGAAAACCTTGAAGTCCAAGAGGCACACCACCTGAGAGAGTAATTCATAGTAAATGTAATCTAGTAATTGGCAAGAGTAATTCCAGTAGCATTCGTGCAAAAGTATGTTCGAATAAAATTTCTCCAGAAGATTATTGACTTGGAAGAAAAAGCGCAGGTACACTTTGGGGTATTCCACGGCGACCACAAGTTGGTGGAGTATTTGATGAGGCAGGTGACTCCTCCTTCAACTTTTGCTCACAAGTTGGAGGTCCTTAGACTTGACAATTGAATCAACAGATTGAATTGAAGTGAAATCCAGTACAGTACAGTACTGTTAAGATCCATAACCGCCAGCAGTGTATCCAAAAATAGCTGGTGAGCGTCAAATATGGGTGGTTTATTCATACCGATTTACCATTAATTACTGTATATCAATTCCAAACATCCACCGACATAGCGGTACGATGAGGTACATCAATCTCCAACCAGATCGCATGGGTGTCCAACACCACTCCACTTTTCAGCCGCAGGCATCGTGCAGATGTGAATGTTGCCGCAGCTGATGGTACCACTCCACTTCACGCAGCAGTGCACTTGGATGAGCCATGGCAGCCGTGGTCAAAATGGTCAAACCAACTGGTTCCTGGGAAAGTGGTGGAAAGTGGTTTGAAACGTTCCTTTGTTGTCTCCTGCTGTTTGTGATGGTTGGTTGTTATTCTTCAATGTGAGTACATAGGGGTAGGGCCAACATGTGATGTGAAAGGGTGTAGGTAGATCTGCTGACTTGTAGTTAGTGGTGCGCAGGCTCAAGTCCGGTGGCTTTCCGAAGCCTCAAGTCTTCCAGCCTCATTCCCATTCTTTTTTTCGCACCCTCCTCTCCCTGATACCCCCTGCACGGTGGTGGGCAGGAGGGCTATGCTAGGCCTCCATTTGCTCCCTTCCACCCTTTTGTGGTGCGGGTGGGTGATGGTTAAGGTGTTGTCTAAAGTGCTTCACTTTGACACACCTTCTAAGAGTCAGCGTCATTTCACAACAGTGTAGTCTGCACTACTGCTAGCGGGGAGGCCTTAAATTTGAATGTAGCGCCAGAGGGGTAAGAGAAAAATCTCTTCGCATCCAGCTGCTTTCTCCTGACCTTTCATTAGCTAATCGTTTTTCTGGGGGGGATGGCTTGTAGCCACCAACCAGGAAATGGTGGGACAGCTAGGCATAGGGCCGCTGCTCATTGACGAAAGGAGCACATGTCAAGAATAGCAAAACACCAAAATGTGGTGAGAAAAGACAAGTTGTGCATGGATTCATGTCCTGCATCGAAAAGTTGGGCAAGCAGTCGTAACCTTATTCATGAGACATCTGGAATTGTCCTTGACGGTCTCCAAGTCAATTCTTGCCAGGGAAATCACCTTAATTTTCTTTCACAATTTGCGTGGACGATCATATCATTTGCGAGTTCTTTCATTCTGCTTTGGCCGCAGCTTCCCAGGACGTTATTGCTGCCACCATGGTTTTGCTGCTGATGCCTGGGGAGGCCTTGTGACTTGTGACGGGCAGTGGCAAGGTGGCGATGCATGTTGTTTTATGCAGGTCAAGAATGGACCGCACTGAATAGGGAGGCCTATTCAGCCAAGTCTTGCGAAGTCACACCTTGACAGTTGGCCACACCTCACTTGTTTGGATTTGTTCCTGTGATTCTTTAGGCTGACGTGAACAAGCAGAACAAGGATCTCCGATCCCAAGGGTTGACGGTGGGAGTTGGCTGATAGCACTTCCCCCAGACACGTTGTGATAGAAAACGCTGTCAGACCTTGTGAATTCAGAAGGCAGGTGCAACATCCCTCCAATCGCCGCCAAAGCATCCCGAAATATCCGAAAGTTAGCGTGTGCGCAGAATAGGATTCATGATGCAGCCATGTAAAGTTCACCGCAGCCCACAGCAAGGAGGGAGCAACACCAGTGGTTGCTGCCGTTGAACGGCTTCAGCTTGACGTGGTCAAAATCCTCTGCGAAAAAAGTGCAGACGTTGAAATCTGCACTGAGAAGGGCACCTCGGCAGTTGCTGTGAGTTGAACCCTCGGGTATTTGATGGTAAGTCACCACGCATTGAGGTTGGAAGATTGGCATATCAATATTGGGGGGGTTGCTTGTTCATATTATGGACCTGCTGTTGGCATCCATTATTATATTCCACTATATAGTTGACAATCGGAAAGGGAGTGTTGGCGAGGACACAGAACCAACAGGTTCACCAGCTCTTTGTCCTTTCAACATCTGAACGGTTGCAGCGACCGAAGCTGCCCATGGTACACCCTTCCGTGACACGAGGTGCCACTGCACTACTGATGGCTGCGGAGACCAGTCAAGCTATGACCGCAGAGATTCTCCTGACGCACCGGGCGGACCCGAACCGTCCCAACCTGGATTTCAGAGCAACACCTTTGCACATTGCCACCTTCATGGGCAACTTGGAGCGCTCGGAATCGGTTTTGCCTTCATTTGATGTTGGCTATCTCCTGTAGTGAATCATGGTTAACCATTACTAACCAATATTATCTACCGCTGGTTATTTACTATTGTTGCTGGGTCATGTCTTCGCAAGGGTTTGCGGCATTCAAGCAGCATCGGGCAGCAGCACACCGAGGTGATGATCAGATGGCACGGAAGCTGATAGCTGCCAGAGCAGAGGTCAATAAGACAACAACTCGAGGGCATACAGCTTTGCACTACGCGGCTTGGGGAGGCCATAGATTTTGAGTTGTGGTCATTTGTGTTCATGATCGAGTTAAATGGAGGGCTGTAGAATGCTTTGCAATGGGTTGACAAGCTTACATCATGGTCTAAGATGATTTAAGTATTGTTTCAAAGCGATGCAGTGCTAGGTTGGGCACAGCTGTGATTGTTGCTGTTGTCGAGCGTGAGCCCATTTTGAAAATTGGAAGATCTATCTAGGGACGTTCCATGATGCTGGAAAGGTCCAAGGGACTATCTTGTACTCGTTGCAAAATATTTTCATGGAATAGTTTGGAGACGTTGGAATTGCAGTCACGAAAACAAGTTTTGTTTGGAAACATCGAACCTGCTGGCTGCTGGCTTTGCAGCATTTTGCTGCATTTGTATATTTTGTATGCAGTTGTCGTGATTTGATGGCCAAATTTGTTCGGATCCCAGTAGCCCAAACTTGCATTGCACATGGGTGCGTTTGATGTTTCAGTTTTGAGCAAGTAGGGGATGTCTAACGTAACTATGAATGTGTCACAGTTTTTGCGGCATCGCTATTCTGATCACAAGGGGCTCTACGGGAGTGATGCGTAATGATGCGTAATACACAAAGGTCGAAAGCTTGAAATCGCCAGAAGGCGATGAAGAGGGAGAGAGAGAAAGCCATGCATCCGTGGACCTCAACAATTTGAAACCTCAGCTCTAACATATCACAACCTGTATGCGCAATGGGTGTGGGCAAGGTGTGCCCTTTGGGTATCATAGTTTCGAACACAGAAGCGATCATTGTCATTCTTAGATATTTGGTGGTTTCTCAATATAGGGGTGCCCTCAAATCATTCTTTTGTGAGCCATTTTTATTAGTAAACCGACCATGTTACGGGGTTCCCTATTTCGAGAAAGTACCATTTGATGCCGTGCCGATACCCGGCACCCTCAAAGTCACATGATTTCTTGTCACATTCGAAAGGTCACGTGGAAGTTACGCAAGCCTTGCTGGATGCTGGGGCAGATAAGCAGCTGTCCGTCTACAATCGGCAAGGCGTCAATGCATTCTTCATGGCAGTGATCCAGGATACTTGCAATGAAAAGGTGGGTTATGGCAAACCCTTAGGCACCCCGGCCAAAAGAAAAGGTGGGTTGATCTGAACGCTTCTAAACAGGAATAGTCATTGACCGGTGCAAGAATTGGACGTATCACCCCAACGGCCGTTTCTGACGTAGCAAATTGGTCCCTTGCTCAAAGTTTCTTTCAACCAGGCATTGTGTCAGTGACCACATTATAGGTCACGTGTGTCTAATTTTTGGATGCCTTTTCTCTGGCCATTTCAAGCGTGTGCCCACCTCAGGACCATCAGGACGTGCTGCAGGCTCTCTTCAAAGCCAAAGGTGACCAGCGCCCTTCGAGCTTTTGCAACTTGCTACTGCATGTTGCTGCGAGGAACGGCCAGGTGACATGAGCTGCAACTGGTGTGGAACCATGAACGTAGCAAGTCAGATGCCGTGCTTTGTGTGGTTTGTTCTCCTGACAAAGTGCGACATGCCGTGCTGAGGATGCATCTTTTGACCCCCCGAAAGCGTGGGTGTCAAGCTATGTGCATCCTAAGGTCGAGACAGTGAAGACTCTGTGCGCCTTGAAATGCGACGTGAACAAAACGGCCACGGAAGAGGACATTGCAGGCAGGGCGTTGCAGGGCGACCGCAGCTGATGCAGCCGTGTTTGCCGCCGTTCTGCCAGGCATTGTGGAGTCTGCCAACCTAGCACAGTGCCAGCATCCATGCAACTTGGCCATCGTCGACGATCATTCTTTTCGAGGCAGTTGGTGATTACATTTGTTTACCATTTGGGTGCAAGTATTGAAGGGGTTCTGAATGTTTCTTATTTATGTTGGTGACTCTGAATGTAGGCCGCGAAGTGGGCGACAGCCAATGAGCCGTAAATTGCGTGTCGTTTTGGCCTTACATTTTCAGTTTCATCCTCCGGGTTGACACTCCAAAATTTCGTGGACAACCCAGGTCCCATGATGCTCCACAGGAAATGCTGTTCCAAGCATGAAAGGTTGCACAAACAGCAGCTATTCTTGGTCCATGACATTCCAAGATGCTTTTTCAAACCATTGTTAAGGATTATCATCATCATCATCAACATCATCATTCATTGATGCTTGGTAACCACTAACGGTTGATCTTTACCGACGGTTGCTGTCCATCAAGCATTGCGGTCACTTATTGAGAGATTAACCATTATCATGATTAAGTCTCCATGGTATTTAAATGTATTTAACCACCGGTCACCAGTACTTTTACCATCAATGGGGCATTGCGGCATTACCATGTTTATTTCACAATGATCATCATCAACCACAGCTACCTCACTGAACTTCATGGGGCCGCTGCCTTCCAAAGGCAACACTCCCAGCGGCCTTGTCGAGAACCTCGACCACAGGGAGCCTCAGCTGCCACTAATGGTGTTCAATGGTGTCTACCATGAAAGCAACCAGCGGGACCCAGTATCAACCCTGGTCGACCTGGCCCCCATTGTTCGCTGTTCGGCGGAAGTGGAGGGCTAGACACGGCACGGCATATCGATCCTTGATCGGCATGGCATTGGGGATCCCCTTTGCAGTCACATGCGTGAGATCTCCAAGAGCTTGGAAGACCTACAACAGTGGCAGACAAGCCATGCTGTATCCGATACGGGGTGCCTTCAAGTTGCCTTCAAGTTGCCCTCAGGACGATGAAGAAGAACCTGAAGATGGAGACTTCGAGGAAGATGTGATCCATGCAGCTGATGACTGCGAGGCTTGTTATGGAGGCGTTGCTGGTCAGCAATGTGTCCATCATGTTTGGACGAAACCTGGAAGCACATGGAAGCATCGCGTTGTTAAATAATGTTAAATACTCGTGGAAGTGCTCATGTGGCGGCTGGAGCTGGCGGCAAAAAATGTCGGTCTGGTGAAGAGATGGAACAAAAGCTGATTGAAGACGACTGAAGGCGGTGAATGAAATGGAAAGGAAAGCCAATAAATACGAGAGACCCAAGTCTCAACTTTCCAACTAGTCGTGCCGAGTCATGCCATGCATCCCTGTTCCCCTAAAGCGGTGAGTTGCATAGCTGCAAGTTGTGAAGCCAAGGTTAGCTCAGTGGATGTGGACTTGCTCCAAGTTGGCTCTACACCACTCTTCATGGCCGCTTTCTTTGGTCACAGTGCGGTGGTTCCGAAACTTGTCCTTTCTGGCACACAGAAAATCAAAGTGCCTCCAGGATTTGACCAAATTACCACCATTTCACTATCGTAAAACCATCAATCAACCATGAAACCAGGAGCATAAGGAGCACATAAGCAGCATGAAGTGCAGGGGAGCTGTCCACCTGCCTAGGATCCTCCTGGAAGCGCGTGCCAACATAGATCAGCCGGACATTTTCGGCTACAACCCTTTGTCTGCAGCAGCTGAAGAGGGCATGTTGGAAGTGGTGAAGATTCTATGCCAAAACCGGGCCAATGTGAACCTTGCCTTCACACCTTCAGTCGTGAGATGGTTAGAGGTTTCAAGATGCTTCAAGCGTCTGCAGGTATCCATGATTTCCATGCTTGCAGTGGACACCAGGGGATACATTTGTGCAGCAGGTATGGTTTGACATCACCCAGTGATGGGTTTGATGGGCGCCCAGAGTCAGCCGTGATAGCCCAGGAATTCTACCAATCAATCCGGCATGAGCCCCGTGCAGCTTGCAGCGTCCAATGCCCACACGCAGACCGTGGAGGACTGCCCGGGTCCACAGATAGACGCGCAACTACCCAATGCGAGGGTCAAGAACGTCAAATTCAAACAACGGTGGGGCACAAAGGCGCACAAAGGCGGTGGAGTGACATGTGTGCAACCTTTCCTGTCCCAAGTGCTCACATCAGCATTTGGATGAAGAGCTTCCAGCCAACCAGCTTGGTACAAGGCGATCCCTGGTAGCTTCGCCGCTGCCAGGAGCTATGTCGCTCCCGCGCGGATGTGAACCACGTGGCATCTGAAGCGATCGGACCATCCCGCACGGCCCTGCACATGGCAACAGTCAGTCAGTGTGCCGATATCGTGAAGCTCTTGCCACTTGCTGCAAAAACAAAGTGATAATCAATGTCAATGAGTTAAATATGGGTTGAATATATCTATTGATTCTACTATGTGCTATACTGGTACGCACCCTACTGCTGATTATGATATTGATGATGGATTATGTTTTAGGGCCAAACTCGTTAATCATATTCAAGCAATGTACGCACCCATCTCAATATATCACAACCGCTGACATCCATCGATTATGACGATCAAAGATTGTTATGTACTGTCATGCTATTATACAAAATCTATGTTCACAAATTGCGATCAACCATGACTGTGATTGTAACTGTGATCCCTGATGAACATGATCTATACAAGGTGTGGCCCCCTAGTTCTAAGCTAGCAAGTAGGCCATTTGACTACAGTTATATTTACCATAACTGCTAGTATTCGGTAGTGCTGTTAGGCCTACAGTTCTAAACCAACCAGCTACTGGTAGTTACCTCAGGCTACGCCTAGTTATAAACCAACCAACTACTGGTAGTTACCAACATGAATCAACAGCATGAAGTAACTGGTATAAGCAACTGGTAACAGGTAGTTACACCTCTAGTTACCTTACTACTGGTAGTTACTTTAGTTGTTCACGGATGGACACCTCTAGTTCTAAGCTGCCAACATCAACCAACGTTCACTCACCACAACGGGTGCCCCTACACGGCGTGGCCGTGGCTCAGGTGCCAGGCCCGCGCGACTTTGAACGACTTCAACGCTGATGGGCTCACTGCCATCGGCATCGCCGCGGTCGCTGGGCGTAGGCAGATGTACACATGGAGAGTGACATGCGGAATGTACACAGAATCATCAAAAGAGAAAGGATTGACGGATTTGCTAAGAATAATTTGATTCATTAGTGATGGTTAGTTATTACACCAATAAATAAACTAATCGTTGGTTTGCGCATATCCTAAGAGTAGACGTTAATAGTTATACTAGTAATGATAACCAGGAATTGCGACAATAGTAACAATGACAAACATAAACATGAAATCAATATCCATAGGCCATAGGCCACAGGGATTGGACACTGCAGTCATCACAGTTGTAATGAGAGATCCATTTGCTTGTGGCAGACCTGCAGCTATCCGTGGTGAAACTGGGGGTAGTTTTAGTATCATAGTTCTCCCATTGATATCAATAGCAATTTAGTAACAACATGCAACAACTAATACTGTAAGAATAGGAATGACAACGATGATGACAGTGTTGAACAACCCGCATTTGAAGGAATGAAGCCATTTTTTGTGATACTGCAAGATTGGGTGTACGGTTTGGTATGTCGATTAAAAAGGTTTTCGGCTCCACGCTGCCTTGTTGGGTGCCCCCCAACGGGTGGTTAGGAAAACCTTAGCGGGCCTGTGTGAACCCGCGGGCAATACGTTTTGCCTTGGCAAACACCTCCCTCGTGACTGCCTTGCGTCACTTGGGTGCAATTCGATACATCCACCGCTGATCTTTGATATTAGGCTCTTTGTTTATGGTCAGCTGCCTCTGGCTTTTGCTCATCTTCCAGAACGGATTCAACTATTCGACGGAGGTTGAGAAGACAGAGGTCATTGGCACGCTATCAACTGTGGGCCTGGAAACAGGGTCAGCTCAGCCTCTCAGACAAGCAGGTGCGAAGTGCACTTGCACGACTTCGAGCTCATCACTCCTGGGATCCAGGGCTCCTCACTTTGGCGAGGAGAAGGACCAGGAGAATTATCTCGACTGTCGACATGGAGGACCAGTCTTGGTTCTGCGATTACTGTGGTCTGTGGAGGAAGGCTGGCTCGAAATTCTGCGGCGAATGTGGTTGGCAAAATCCAACCATGAAGCGCCCAGCCAAAAAGCATCAAGCCCAGCAGTGGAACTATGCTCAGAACTACTGGCAAGAAGATCCATGGTATCAAAGAGCACCATCACAAAATCCGAAACCCCCCAGAGAGGTTTCGCAGACATCACAGCCGAAGCCCAAGAAGAAGGCGAAGTCTCCACGAAGACCTCACAAGCCCAAGAAGACAGATCAACCCCCGCCGGAGCCACGGTGGGACACAGGAACACCAGCAGGATCGGCAGATGCAGCTCCCTCGGACAAAGCTGCTCCCTCACAGCCCCCTCCGACCGATCCCCAGATGCAGAAGTTGCTCGTGGCGCTCCAGCGCCACGATGTTGCCTCCAATCTTTCACAAGAAGTTCAAGGATTGCTGAGAGATGTCACTCAGCAGAACGTGAAAACGGAAGTGCAACAAATGCACGATGCTGTCAACAGCCTGGCGAAAGCCAAGAAAGCTCTTCAAGGATGCAAAGATGCCCGACTTGCTCTACATACGACTTGGAGGAAGCACGTTGCGGACTCCCTGCTTCGATGGCGCAAGTACCTCGAGGAGTTCAAGGAGAAGGATCGGAAATTGGAGGAAGACAACCAGCAAGCGCTTCAAGCGCTCAGGGAAGCCAAAGCAGCGCTCAATGTCAAGAAAGCAGCTGCAGCCTCCGCAGACGACGAGGCGTTGGAAGTCGACGACGACGAGGACGAGATACTCGCCCCCGCCATCGCTGCCCAAGTGAGGCAGGGTATCGACAACATGGCCTCCAACTTCGCTGTCTTGCAGAAGGAGGCCGACGAAGCATTAGAGGAACTTCGGAAGCCAAAGCGGCCCCGAACCGATCCTATAGGAGTACCTGTACCTGGTTCACCCGAAGAGCATGGAACGTCACTTGGTGGTGTGCCATCTGGTCCAATCATTGGACCTTTTCAACGGGCGGGCAAGTAGACCTTTCATCGGAGGCTTGCCAAGCGCCTTCAGGGCGGATCGTGCCAGTCCCAGTCACTGACTGGCCGACCACGAGCATTTGGAATCACTCCATTTGCTTGTCTAGTGACTACAAATCCGAATGGCAGGCTTTGGAAGAGGCAACGGCATTAGCTTGGGAGCTAGGCCACCCCATTCCACATCCTGCGCCTACCCGCCCTCGGTTCTCACCACGACAACCTCGACGGGTGCAGTTCCTTGATGATGTACAACTACGCTTTGTCAACGACTTTGCGGACTTCGGACAGATTGTTGTTCCTCATCATTTTCTACAAAACCATCATCAGAAGTATCAGAAGCTTGAGCACTCCGTATTTCCTGACTCGTTGGCCGAGCCCTCCCTTTGGGTTGAGGATTGCGTGCCAACTTTTGCGCAGACTACGTTGCAGAGCTCGCTTTCTATGACGTCTTCAACTTTGCGGAGGTCCTCTTCGAGCTCGTGGAGCCCTACCTGGTGTACTACCTGGACTTCTACGGCTTTAGGAGACGTCACTCCTCTGACCAGACAACTTCGAATTGAACCTCATGGAGTTGACGATATTGTCACCTTCATGCAGATGGAGCAACAACGCAGAGACGCTTCCAGGTCCCGAGAGAGACGTCTACCTCCGAGATCCACGGATCCGACAGCAAGCAGTTCTACAAGACCTGCAATGCCGGATGATGCCACTACATGGGAGCTGTTCTTTGTCGGTCAGGAATGGTATGAGTGCGACATCCCGACAAGTTTGTCCTCACCACCTTTGCATCTCATTGCAGTTTGTTCAGATGAAGACATTGGTGGCCTTGCGGACGTTGCACCAGTTGACAGCAGTGTCTTTGAGCTCCCACTTTGGGTCAAACCAGCAGTCGTCATTCGACGAGGCAATCTTATGGATCACCCTGGCAGTATTTTCGCCCTGATTGACATTGTCTTTCACAGGAATAGACAGGACCCAGCTGATCGAATCTTCCCGCAGCTGCACCGGAGTACCCGACCTCTCCCTGCGCTTTTGCGACGTGGGGAGATCCTTGACTACATCCGGCTTACAGACACCTGTGCTGATGGAGATACTTGCCAAGTATACCTCAATGATGCTCTTCTACCTCGTGACGACATGGAGATTCATGGACTTGCCCACGGATCTTATATCCTCATACATGTCGCGCCACCAAACCAGGGACGACACGGACAAGCTGCACATGATTGGCTCTTGGATGAAGGTGCCAGTGTATGCACCTCTTTGGCCGCGTTTGATGATCCTGCCATTGACACGGAGGATTCTGGACAGCCCGCCAGTGATGATCAGCAGCCCAATGATAGCTCGGAGTTGGAGGATTTTGGAACCAATCAATCCGGAGGCAGTCCGCGACCTCACGGACACCTTCGAGTTAGATCGTGGTACATCTCACACCTTCGACTTCGTAGATGTGATTCTTCACGAATTGTCACGCTGTCCCAAGACCCTCGTTCATGGTTGCGTACCATACAAGCAGTTTGGCAGGAGCACTTCGATGCGACACAGCCGTTTGCATTACGACTGGTCCCACAATCAACACCATTGCTCCTGGAACAAACCGAGCCAATTCCACACCTCATTGTTGAGCAGGATTTTCAACCAGAGGTTTGTGCGATCCTCGTCTCTGCCCTGAATGCACCTGGTGCATCTGGATTTGATGACCAGCAGTTTGCGACCAGCAACTCAGCGGTCACCAACCGACGAGCACTTCTACAACATTTGCTCCCTCGGATTCGAGCAGGAGAACAACAAGGGCATGTTTATGTCGACGGAGGTCTTCTTCTTCCATCCTCGTTGTTGCGTATGCATTCTGGCCAGAGTGTTGAGGTTCGGGTATACCCCTCCTCTCAGATTGACGAGGGCACCAGTTTACTACAAACAGGTATATCTGGAGCACAGAGGAATTACCCTGCTACGTCTCCACAGCCTCGACCTGTTGTAATTATGCCACATTGGAGATGGAGATGAGGTGGCTGAATGGCAACCCGCACGATTGCCTACTGACCCTGATGTTGCACCGGTCACACCAATGCATCGACAACCTCAACAACAAGGCACCCCTGAGCATGTCCGTGACATCCTCACTCGACATAATACAGAAGCAGCTGCTGGAGCCCTTCGCATGGACCAAGCTTTTGTCACCTGGTTCCTACATGGCACTACGGACCGCACATGCTGGACTTCTCGTATTTTGCCTTTGGAAAATACCAACGATCAATGGGAAGAAGATTTGCGCAGACTTTGGCAGGACAAGATTGAAGCGGATCTACCACTTGACCTCTTCTTTGTGCGTCCCAGTCCACCCCACAACATTGGCTTGCCACCTGCTGGACACATTATCCTTGCGCAAGCTTTGCCTTTTGATCACAAGGCCCTACTCTTCTCCCAGATCTTTGATGACGGTCCATGGCTCCACCATGCGTTCATTGGCAAAGCCGTCATCAACAAGGTTGATGCGATTGCTGAAGGAGATGCCATTGACCCTTGTATTCAACGGCATCTTGGCTTCCATTGTTTGGTTCGCTTCTCCGGCATTCACCTCACTTGGACGACCACTCTTGCCTTGGAAAATGGAGCCAATTTAGTGTTTGAAGTTGCTACCAGAGATAGACCTCCTTACCCTTTGACACCTTTGGACATTGGACGAGGACCTACAGTTTTCTGGCCTGAGGAAGGTTCGGATGAGCTTGAAGATCTCTTGCCGGCATACCGTGCACTACCGCCTGAGGAGCTACCTCGAGGACTTTTGGTCACAACATGGTATCTACACCATGAAGATCAACTTCGATGCTACGAGCCACGCTTTGCAGCATTGGGTGCAGATCGATCTGGATGGGAAACGTCCATTGCTACGGTCTGGCAAGACAAACTACGCAGGGGTTCTCCCTGTCATTTCCACATCGTCCAGCCCCAACCGCTTGATACTGGGAGGAGGCCGACAACCCTCCATGTCATTCTCTCCCAGAGTGACCATGTCCATCCAGAACGTCGTGCAATTATCATTTCATCGTCGTTTGCATGGGAACAGTGGAACATTGCAGTGTCTGCGCTGGCCGGTGCTATCCCAGAGACTTTGATTTGGTACACGGACAATTTTGACAAATGTTCCCCAGCACGTGATGGCTGGGACTGCCATGTCTACCATGGAGACAGAGAGCTCCACCCAGGACAGCGGATCGCCATGAGACACGGAATGCAGTTCCTGGTAACTGGGACCTTACGTGAAGTGGGTCCCCAACCTGACCATGAACCTGTCCCTGATGATTCCCTCCATGGCAGTGATGATGATGATAGTTCGTCTTTTCTTCAACGTACATCTTGCTTTGCGAGACAGGGAAAAGAGCGCCAAAGAGCTGGGCCGGTGGCTCACGCCCAGCCGCCTTTACCCCCGACTGAGCAAAGACGCAAACTCTGCTTGGATGAACTCCCACCATCCGCCAGCACAACGACCACCCCTTTTCATGAGGTTGTCGACCTATATGAGCGTTTGCTCGCGCTGCCTTTGCCACTGCTTCGACATTGGCCTGGTAGTATTGACTGGACCACTCCTCACGGCACTACTTGGCAAGCCTTACCTGCCTGGACTGGCGATATTCCTCACCATTTTGCATTTTACACAGATGGATCCAGGAAGGCAGGCAATGTCACTGGCTCTGGTGTTGCTCTTCTTGTCTCCACCGCAAATGGTTTCCAGGCTGGTGGAATGATTGCAAGCAGGGGTCCCAACGGGTGGGCCGGCGAGGCTGAGCACCACGCCCTGTGTTGGGCCCTGCTATGGGCTATCCAACTTGGCCGTTGGCATACACAGACGGGCTCCCCTTTGTGGCCGACTTTTTCATTTCACTACGACGCCACCATCACGGGCAATTTGGCAGGAGGTGAATGGAGCAGCACTGCCAACAAATCATGGCATACCCTCCTTCGATCACTGGCGCAACTCCTGACAGCAGCGTTTGGTGGTTGCCGAGTTGAGTGGAACCATGTCTATGCGCATCAGGGCCACGCTCTCAACGAGTTGGTGGATGAGCTCGCAAAGTATGCTGCTGACATGCCTTTCCAACCCAATCCTGTTTTGGACTGGGTGGCCTCTTCACATTCACTTCTATTGTTCCAATGGCTGTGGTTGTTGGTCCCAGCGACACATCAGCACCCCAGCTTCCCACAGCTGATTGATGGTCACTTGCACCACACACAGGCCGAACGACCTCAGCTTCCGCCTGTGAGCAGTGATCCAGAGATTCCAACAGCCACACCACCTAAGACCGGATCACTGAAGATTGCCTCTGCCAATGTGTTGACGTTGGATGATCGGATGAGAGGAGAATCTCTCCATCCTGGCAGCCGGCAACAGCTCCTTATGCGGCAATTCTCGCAGCAAAGGTTTCATGTAGTGGCCCTGCAAGAGACTCGCCATCGACGTGAAGTTCTTGCCCATTCCCCAGAGTTTGCAGTCGTAGGACACCCTGCTGACCCTCAAGGCCACGGGGGAATTCAACTATGGCTCAACACCCGTTGTCCGCTGGGTCCTGGTATGCGGCCCTGGCAACTGAATGATTGTTCCATTGTTGAAGCCTCTGCCGAATGGATGATCTGCAAATTACGACACCCAGCCTTGCGTTTTGTGCTGGTCATCGCTCATGGACCTCATGCAGAACACGGTTATGAAGCTTGCGCGGCCTTCTGGACTTGTATCCATCAGTGCTTGCGTGCGAAATGCCGACATTGGAAGGTCATTTTTGCAGGAGATGCCAACGCCCACCTTGGCTCAGTAGTTTCTGAGGCAGTCTATGACCATCAAGCAGAGGAGGAGAACGCTGCAGGAGAGACCTTTCACGAATGGCTCCTCAACACTGGGCTGTGGCTGCCCAGTACCTGCGGACAATGCCAACATGGCCCTGGTGGCACGTTCCTTCACCCACGTGATCAGCAATGGAGACGCCTCGACTACATCGGAGTTGACCAGAGCCTGCCCATCACAGATGTCAAATCGTGGGTGGCTGAAAGCATTGATATCAGCACCAAGAGGATTGACCACCTGGCTATTGGCTGTCAGTTCTCCTTTGAGTCCCAGGTCCCTCGGAACCAACGGACTCACCGAACTCCGTCTCGACGTGATGTTAAACAATGGATGTTGGGACCAGCTGCTCGACCAGCCTTGGCGACTGCCTTGCGGCTCCCTCCAAGACATCTTGATGTACACCGTCACGCTGAACTACTTGCAGCCACCATCAACTGCGTCATTGACTCAGAGGTCCCTGCCACTACCATGAAGCCTTTGAAACGCACACTTTCAGACACCGCCTGGAGTCTACTGTGTGAAAAGCAGGGCGTTCGGAAACGGTTCTTTCGTCTTCGGCGTGCCATTCGCGGACATTCCACTGATGCCCTATCACCAGACCTTGCGACTTTGCACTCGGAGCTGGACTCCTGTACCACTCTGTTGCGTTGGCTGGGTATGCGAGTTAAGGAAGCTACAAGACAGGATGATCGCAACTTCTTTCTGGGTCTTGCAAGTGAAGCTGGTGCAGCAGATACGGAAGGTGGCCTACAGAAACTTTGGAAGCAAATCCGTTTCTGTCTGCCCCGCCATAAAGCCAAGCGGAAGAGTGCGCAGCCTGATCTTTTTGGTCCTTTGCTCAAGCACTTTGAGATCCTCGAAGCAGGCACAACAATTTCCTTCCGGTCAGCATGGGCTGACTGCTTGGCACGGCAAGCCCGCCAGACAGCTACTCCTTTACGAGAAGTTGCTCTTCAAGAATTGCCGACGCTCTATGAGCTGGAACAGATCTGCCACCGGCAAACCCCAGGCAAAGCGCCAGGGCTCGATGGCATTTTGCCTGACGTGGGTCACTATGCTCCCACCCTTGTCGCAGTACACGCCCAGTCTTTGTTGCAGAAGTCGCTGATCTGCTCAACTGAACCTTTTCAGTACAAGGGTGGACGGCTCGTTGCCATCCATAAAGGCAACGGGAGTATTTACTCCCCAGACCGCTACCGGGGCATTTTGCTCTCATCCTCTATGGCAAAGCTCGGGCATTCGTGGATGAGAAGTCGTTTGCTGGAAACCTTTCAACAGGTCAAAAGCCCAGGACAGCTTGGTGGGCGCCCCCACCAACAAACGTCGGTGGCTATGCATACGCTGAGACTACATGCCCGTAGAGCCAGAACCACCCGTACTAGCACAGCCATATTGTTCATCGATCTCAAGTCAGCATTCCACCATCTCCTGCGGGAGTTGGTGTTCAACATTCCGGAGCCCCTGCTGCGTGATGAGTTAGCCCAGTTCTTTTCTGAGACCGACTTCGACATCGATGGCTTGGCCAACTGCCTTCGTCGAGCAGAAGGAGCCTACAAAGACAGGATCCCTCCTGCACTGCAGCAGCTGCTTGCAGATGTGCATCAGGGGACCTGGTTCAGCATGCAGGACCCGGAGGTTAGTGGAAGTGGCACTTGCACCACTACCAAGAGGGGGACGCGGCCAGGATCCCCCTTAGCTGACATTGGCTTTGGGAAGCTTCTGGCGCAACTGATGAACAAGATGGAGGAGTTCTTGGACCAACATCCAATCTTCCAAGAAGGCTGCGCTCGTTTGGGCATCCGCACGCCAATTGTTATCTGGGCGGACGATATCGCTATTTCCCTGGCGGCCTCTACACCCGTGGATCTCATGACCCTTCTGGAAACTGTGACCGCGGAGGTATGGGACAGTCTACGAGATGCTGGCCTCTCGATGAACATGGAGAGCAAGAAAACAGAAGCTGTTGTGATGTTCAGGGGCCCGGGAGCTGTGCCTGCCCGGCTGCAGCTCTTCAAGGATGAAACTGCGCCTTGCCTCGTTGTGGCTTGTCGTGATCATATCCTTACCCTTCGAATCTCTGCCACCTACAAACACCTTGGTGGGCGTTTTGGTATGGCTGGCGATCTACAAGAGGAGCTCTCCCATCGTCAGCGAGATGCCAGACGAGCCTATGCTGAACTACGTCGGCCCCTCTTCTTGAACAAGAAGATCCAAGTGAGAACTCGCCTGCAGCTTTTGCAGGCATTGGTCATGACCCGCCTGCTGTATGGAGCCTCTGTCTGGGCTGATTTGGCACCTGCTCAACTCCATGCCCTGGATGTCTGCTATATGAAGTGGGTCCGCTCCATCACTGGACGAGGTTTCTGGAAGGAAGGGACCAGAGATGCGGACGCCCAACTTCGCGCAGATTTTCGACTGCCTACTGTCCGGCAGCTCCTGGCCAAGATGAGATTGCGGTATTTGCACTTCGTTGTCCATTGGGCTGATCCTTGGTATGTTGATCTCCTGCTTGTTGATGGACCTGCAGAGGGAAGTTGGCTTCTTGCGGTCAATTTGGACCTGCAGTGGCTCTTCAGTGTGGTTGAAGCACCGCCTGCACTAACGGCGGCTTTTGCAGAGGACTGGCCTGTGTTCTTCGCTGCCGTTCGAGCCTTTCCTACTTGGGGAGCACTGGTTAATCGTGCTTTCCACCGCAGTGTGATGCAGGAAGCAATAGCCCACAACACCATCAAGTTGCACGAGGACATCTTCGCCACCTTGCAGGACTATGGAGTGCAATGGGATCACCCTTGTGACCATGCACCAGCTCCGCTACCAACAGATGTGTTGCCTTGTCCTCATTGCGACCAAGTTTTCTTGACGCGACAGCATCTTGGAGTCCACTTGTTTCATGCGCATGGCATCCACTCGGTGGAGAGTGGCTATGCCCAGACCTCGGTCTGCCCGGGCTGCCTCAAGGATTTCCGCACCACTTTCCGTCTGGTTCAACATTTGAAGTACCGTGGTAACGGTTGCTTTGACAAACTGGATGGAGTGCGCCCTCCGGAACCTCGCCAACATGTGGACCTTCCAGATGCCCTTCAGCATGTGAAGCGGTTGCCTTGTGTTCGTAAACATCATGGACCTCTTCGCCCTTCGCCTGTTGAAAGGCGACTTAGTGGTCTGCGCACTGACCTCTTCTGGCTACGCTTCGAGGAAGCGTCGATGGCGCCCCTTCCCACTGATGGATCGCAGGCTGCCCTCATTGCGGACTTTGAAGTGAAGTGCCGTCCTCTTTTGGATGCTTCGCATCATTTGGGGTCGCTGACTTTGGTGCAATGGGTCGACTTCTTCGTGGACATCATCCTCGACTTTTATGCAGCTCATGGACCGTGCATTGAACGTGTTTGCCTTTTGTGGCTAGGTGAGCAGTTGGAGCGCTCCCCTCCTGCCGAAGTTCGAGACCGCCTTCATGCTATCGTGGATGGTTGGGCAGTCGACTTGCCCTTATGGACTTTGCGCTCTCGTATTGCAGTGCTCGAGCTTGAGTTGGCAACACCTTCCCACGACCTACCTCGACCTCCTGCCGCAGCAGTTCAGCCGCGTTCGACTGTGCGAGATGGGTTTCTCCTGGCGTTCGACCATTTGCAGCAGTGGGAAGTGGACCGGAGAGAGCGCAGTATCTTTTTCTGGCCTTCCCCCTCTCAGACGCTTCTGCCTGACTTTCAGGTCTTTGTGCACCTGTACTCCGGCCGTAGGCGCTATGGAGATGTACATCAATGGCTCGAGGAGCACACAAAGCATGCAGCTGGTTCCTGCGTCATCTTATCGTTGGACACTGCTGTGGACCTACTTTGTGGGGATTTCTCTGTGAAGTGGCGAAGCAGGGGCGCCTCACAGCGCTCCTTCTCGGCCCACCATGCGAGACATGGTCAGCACGACATCGGGCCCGGATTGGACAGTTCGGGGCTCTGACTCGTGGCCCCAGGCCACTACGCAGCCGCCTCCGCCCCTGGGGGCTGCCTCATCGTGGATTAGCAGAACTACGTCAGATCGACGTAGGCGCCACGCTCCTTCTACGAGGGCTTCACCTTGCCACCATCACTGCCTTGCACAATGGTGTGGTTTTGGGCGAGCATCCTCGAGATGTTGAACAAGAAGAGGTGCCATCAATCTGGTCTACTGCGCTTGTCAGATCGTTGCTCTGCGAATCCACGCCATTTTTTCTGACTCACCTTGAGCAATGGCAATTTGGCTCTCGTGGTGTTAAACCCACGACAATCCTCACTGCCAACACCAATTTAGAGCATTGGCTCCAACAGATGCGGTGCACTTGGGTTCCAAGACCGCAATATGCTCTCATTGGTCGTACCAGCTCAGGTGAATTTCGGACCTCTTCCGCAAAGGAATACCCTTTGCGGCTGAACCAGGCCTTGTGCCTGCAGCGATGTGTGCAGGCACAGTGCGAGACTGTAAAGATCCCTCGCAAAGCCCGTTGCTAGCCCAGGCCAGGGAATTCGAAGACTTGTGCCAGTCTTTCCACGCCAGCTGGAAGCCAGACTACCAGCCGGTTTGAGCACAAGCTGCAAGACCGCTACGGGCACAGACCCAGTCAGCTGCAAAGTTGAAAGTTGAATGTCGATTAAATGTAATTGCCGGCTCCACAGCCCTCTGGGTTTGTCCATGCCAACCGTCAGCATGTGGAGATTCCTCTGAGGAGGAAAGCGGGGCGGGGCTACTGGGGGTGGCGGTTATCCTTCCAGCCATGACCAGCTGCACCGCCCCAAGCCACATACCTCCGACAGCCACCCCGTGTGTTGGAACTAGGGCCCCGCAAATGCGGGAGAGGCAACGCTTTCACTCGCACGCAAATGGGATCTGTAGTGATGAGGTGATGCGCGCAATTACACATGAAACAAGAGAGGGAGAAATTGGTTTGGCAGACTGCATGTAATAAAGTGGAATTCTGCCGTAAAAAGCCACGTGCAACTCAAACCCAAAGCCAGACTAGGGAAGAAGGTGTGTGAAAAGATCCGGGAATAGAACATGATACCAAGGATGTCACCATCATAATCCACCATAAACCAGCTCAGTAAGCTTGACTTCAAAGCCCAATGATTTGGTGCTTTCATGTGCTTTCTGAAGCCACATAGGGTACCCCTAGATCATCCAACTTATTCACATTTATTCGCCATAGCATCCATTTGGCGGGGTTTTATGGTGATAAACCCTCCATAACTTGAAGGTTGCCCCCATGGCTTCAGCAATCCCCCAGTGATGCGTTTCCTTCCCAAGTGGCAGCCCCCAGTGGCAGCAGCTGAGGTCCAGGGGACTCCGAGGGTCGCGACGGCGCTCTGCGAGGCTCGGGCGGATGGCAACCTTCGTTCGCCCGCGATGGGCAGCAGCACGGCGCTGGATTTGGCGCAGCAAAACGGGCACAGCGAGGTGGCCCTGCCCCTTGGAAGCAGCTCCGAGCGCGGCATTTTTCAGCAGTTTTCATCCAAAAAAAGTGTGTTAAAACAAGTATCTTCAAGGCTTCAAGGCAACAAAAAGGCATCTTCAAGTCTTTAAGTCTTCAAATTTGACCGATGACTTTCTGTAACATCCTGTTTTCCGTCGCAGTATCACCCCGAAGGGGTCGAATCTCTGGTGGCACTCAGGATTCTGGCCAGTCGTGGGGTCAAAGCTGCACAGGGCAAGCGATGACATGTTGCTGGGGGGAAAAGGATGCAGAACCGCCGTGGCAACTGAAGAGCATTTCCCTGATTTGTAGGTCAGCAATTCTGATGTTATTTGCAGTTCTCATCCAACAGAAGCAGTTCTGATGTTTATCGTGAAGGCATATTGCGTGCCTTTTATGCCCCCGAGTGCGGCACAGAGCTTGGTCCAAGAACTGTGGAGTTGTTTTGCACGCTCTTAGGTCCAACCGATCACTACCATTGAAGAGCGACTTCTTTGATTTGATCGTTGTGGATCCGTGTGCAACTCAAACGGGGAGACAGATCTTTTGCATTGGCAATGTTGTGGGGTGAATGGGGTGCCACTGCAACTGTGAGGCCTTGGGGTCAGCGTCATAGCAGGCCTGGAGGAAGCTGAGCAGTGCATTGCTGGTTCCTGAATTGTGTTTTCGTAGTCGTGCAAGATTGTGTGTGTGTGTGTGTGTGTTTTTTTATTATGTTATTAATGTCTTCTTATCATCGTTGTCATTAATCCGTGTATTCTGTTTAATGTGCGTGTAACTACCTAGACTCAGGTTGGTTGGGCTGCAAGTTTCATCGCTCACATATGATTGCCACTTCAAATTTCACCTCCTTCGGCCTGACGCCCAGTCATACCTATGTGAAGCACCACTTGTACACCTGGGTCCGGCCCTTGATGTGACGTGAGCTGAGCAGCTGCATGGACTAACAACTCCTGAGTCACTTCGAGTTTGTTTTTGGGGCGATGACTTGTGATCACATAGGCCACCTATGGCCACCTAACCAGTGCCTTCAAGGCATTTGAAGCGAACAAACAGCTCTGTCAGCTGCGCAAGCTCCGATCACCAAGGCCAAAGAGTGGGCAAGATTGTTAAGACCGGGAGGAGCAGACGAGTCAGGGGAAAGATGGGAAATCTCAGATCATGTGGGCGTCCGTGGTTCGTTTCATTGGGCTTCTCGTGCTTCCTGAGATGCAGAGGAATGTTGATTGGAAAGAAATAGCATACCTTGAAGAACCCAGAATGAAGAATCAGTGAGAAGATGAAGATTGTAAGATGCAACATTTTATTGGTAACATAACTAGTTGGTATGTCAGGTGACTGTTGTTCGTAACTTGTGGGAGCTTCACTTCCCTACTGGCTCCTCTCTGTCTCTAAAAGGCCTTCCCTGGCACAGATGCCACCATTTTCATGTCAACTCTACGAAGCGTTGTGGCCCTCAGGGTGCTAGACAATGTTCCATCAGTGCAAAATCAAGAGGGTATGATATTTTCCAGGTGGATCACATGCGAGGTCTACACTAGTTCAATTGCACACAGCCCTTTCCGACAAAAGTTTGACCTACGAGAACCTTCTCCTGTTCTCATCCTACAACTTTGCAAGTTGATACATTCCCATGGTTCTGATAAGACAGAACATGACACACAGCACACACAGCACATTTCTAAGGCAGAACACACGTCGCACGCCGCTGATCCACTGCCATGGGCAGCTCCCAGTCCGGACCGTCTGGCTGCAAAGTGCGAAATCGTTTGGGAACCCCGGTGACTTTGGCAGCGGTGAAACGAGGGAAGTCTCAACAAGCACATGACAAAGCATGACTCACATGATGCACCCATGAAAATCAATAGGCCTCATTATATAATTGATACAGTATGTGCTCAAACATGATGTGCATCAATGTTTCGAGCATTTTCCAAACATTTCACTTCTTAAGGGCAACACCTTCAGAAGCCCTGGCAAAAAAATGGTGCAACATTTGAGTGATTCCCGGATGCAGCTATAGCTGTGATGGCAGAAGGGAGTAGGTGGGGGGACGCGACTCAGAACTGCAGCCCAAATTCAGCACTTAGGTCGAGCTCTATGCCGTTCTGAGTCCACAGACTGGCGCCCTCCCAGAGAGTTCTGCATCACGGATCTGTGCCACTGTGGCACATGGGGGCGAGCAAGCGCGGCTCAGTAGCATAGATCTGTTGAATCTGGGTCACGCCGAGATTTTTTCAAGCTGTTGACACTGTTGAATTTAACTTGTGTTTTTTCTCCATGCTTGAAATATCGAACAAGTAGAGTTCCACACTCTGGATTTGCTACCTTTCCCGAAGTGCCGGCTTGCATCTGAGGATTCAATTCGAGGGTCACTCCCCCAATGGTCTTCTGATCCATGTGCGGTTCCACTGGAAGGGTGCCGACGTCAGGAAGGTGCAGCTAGTGGTCACTGCTCAGATGTAGTGCAACGTTGTATAGCCGTAGCCGACTCCAGGTTTTCCAAGCGCCCAACGGTGGATCTTTGCTGCTTCGAGCCTTCGACAAAGGGGAGCCTCTCGACTGCAGCTCCTCCCATGGGTTTGGTGCCTTCCAGCTCCATGGCATAGGAAGCACCAGAGCATTGTGAGGAAGTCGAATTGGATCATTCTTGGTGTGTATTACTCCAGAATCATCCTATATTTTCATATCTCTTGCCTTTTTTCCTTCTTTCCTCCCATACCACGGCAAGAACTCATCCAATGCAGTGATTCATAGCCAGCTCGGCACCTGTGGCGCAGCATCTTTGGCTCCAACAGTTTGACTGCAGGTTGGCAGTTTTAGACCAGCTTCTGAGTCAACTGACAGCCCAACTGCCCCAGCCATGTCAGGATACCGCCATCCAGGCCAGGATCGTGACCTCTCCAGTCATACCGCCCGAGCTCCAAGGCAGCAGGAAGTCAAGGCACCGATTCGCTCAAGCTTGGTCACTGGTGGGGCAGCAAGGCGTCGCAACTTGGAGAAAAGCGAGGTGACGGCTTTCATGCGAGAGATTGGACTTCCCCAATATGCGGAGGTCCTGCGCGATCATGGCTTTGAGGATATGGAGACCTTGTTGGGCATCGAGGATGAACATATGAGAGACATTGGTATGCCGGCAGGTCACATTGTGAAGTTGAAACGTTATCTCCGAGATGGAGAAAAAGCTATGGGAAGCATGAATTCCATGTCGACAGTTCAAGTTACCTCGCTTGCGCGGCCTCTCCAATCAAAAGGCTTTGCACCCAGCCATTCCAACATGACCGCTGTTCAGATGAGCTGGCAACAAGTGAAGCAGCTGGGCACGGATGTAGTGGGCGGTCTTTTCTACAAGAAGTTTTTCGTGCTTGAACCCTCTGCGAAGAACTTGTTCCCAATCTCCATGCGCTTGCGCTACAAGGACTGGGACACCGATGAGGAAGAAGGAGAAGATCCCTCCAATTCTCCTGCACTGCGAAAGCTTTGGGCGAAATTCATTACGGTTGTCGGCAGTGCAGTCGCCGGAATCCAAGATACGTCAAGACTGGTGCCCATGTTGCAGCAACTGGGGATGCGCCATGTCGGATATGGCTTGAAGCCTGAGTACTTTGATCTGGCTGGAAAGGTCCTGATTGAAGTCCTTGCTGAGTGGCTGGGGGACAGCTTCACCAAAGAGGTGGAGAATGCATGGGTCATGGTCTCCGGCTTCATGGTTGCAACCATGCACTGCGGTTACATGATGGCAGCTGCCGAGATCAAAGCCAAAGAAAAGGAATTCTTTGTGTCATCTGCTCTGAAGGATCTGAAGGACTATTCCCCTCCAGCTTCCACTGCTGGCAGTGATTTTGAGAGCAAAGGATCCCGCGGCCACGCCACTCCGGCGCCGGACGACATCGACGTGATCAATCAGTTGGTGGATCGTCCGACACTGGAGTTTTGCTGTGAGTCGACACCACCCTGAGTGATCCTGAGTGCAAAGAGGGCCGGTAGCGTTGCAGGTTGGTGGGTGTGAAACAGCTGGGGTGTATCTTCCAAGCGTTTCCAAACATCAACTAGCTTGTGCCGTTTTCCAGTATGGTCCTATGGCAGTGGGCGTATACAGGCAACTCCACTGTTCCGAGTGCCGTTGAGAGCAATTGTTTCCTTTTTTCCTTCATTCCCCTTCTCTCATGTGGGAGAGAATTGTTTCAGTGTGCAGGCTGCACAATGTTGCGCCCCTGTTCACTTTTTGTAAAGATCCGGAATTCGTGTGGCATCGCAAGGACCATTGGCGAAGCAAAAACATGCACGTTCACCGTGATTCATGGTGTCCCGGATCGCTGACCTGAGATGCGTTGGATGCAATCATGATCCCCAACCCATTGACCAAAACAGGATTGCTACAAGAAAACAGGATGGATGACAAGCACAGCATTGTCCCATGATAGCCCAATGATTGATGGTTTGGCCACTGCATTAGTTGATCAAAGATGCTGGATGAAGTCAGCTGATTCGTCAGTTTGCCAAGCTCTGAGGTTGGCTTTCCGCATCACCCGCAGTGGTGACGGTGGTTCTGAAGCAGCCATGGAACTGCAAGGGGCAGAGCTGAACCAGTTCTTGGAGGCGTTGGTTTGGGAGGTGAAGTCCTTTCTATTTGTGCTAGGCCTGTCGTATGGCGTGTCAGCAACAGCTTTGAAAGCCTGTCTTCAGATCACTTTCAAAATCAATCTTTGGTACTCAACCCTGGGGTGAAGGACACACACACACACACACACGCACACACACACACAAAAAAAATGGTACTTCGTTTGTTTTGGGGAACAACTACTTCTGCTGGCAGGCCACGGGTGAAAGGGAGGATAGCAGCCAAAAGCGGCAGAAGACATCGGAGGAACACACTGAGGTGAGGGTCATTAGTTGAAACTTCATTGACAGGCCTAGGCGGCCTAGGTGTTCTTGAACAGCAGAGGCATGCAGAGGTGCAGCTTCTGTAATCAGGCTCCACACGACGATTGTGATGAAATCATGGTATGAGCGTTGCGACATGAATTTTCTGCGTTTGGAGTCGCCTGCATAAATTGTGGTATTCTTTGATATTGCAAGCATGCCAAAAGCTCTGCCTGTACTGTATACAATCGGGATGCATGATGAGCAGGTTAACAACGTAGGCATGCGAAGATCTCAAGTTGATCATGACATTCGTTGCAGGCACCTGCAGCTGGGTATCCTGCGGAACCAATCGCTGCCCCAGTGGAGGCCACTGTGGTGGAAGTGTCAGATGCGCCAATGCGACTTGGCGGCAGAGCCATGACAGGTGGTGAGCCATCGCTGATTCCAATGCTTGAGACATGGAGATGGGACGTGTCTTGACCTGGCCTTGTGGATGGCATGGGGCTTTCACATTGAGGATTTAGGTCTAAATTTCCCTGCACTTTTGCTGCAGTTCGCAGGTGCTTTGCCACAGGTTCTGGAGAATGGGTCGACGCTGACCCCAGTGGCTGTGACAGAGAAGAGGCAAGCAGCTGCGACTGCGGAGGGAAGTGAAGAGAACCCATCCACTGCTTGGAATATCTTGGAATATGAAGAGGTTTCATGAGATTTCGAGGTGTTTCACCTTGATGTGACGTGTTTGTTGTGAGGAGTTGGATGAGTTGTTCGAGTCTGCAGATGTTGAAGTTAAAGATGATGAGGTGCGCCAGAGCCATGGCTGGGGGAAGATGGAAGTTGCACAGCTTAGGAAACCAGAGGCTCAGAGATGACTGAGATGACATGGCTCGTTTGAGTTTCATTGAGCCGAATGAAGTCGGAAATTAGTGGCCCTTTCAAGTTATTTTGATATTCAATTCCTATATACTATTTCTCTCTCATATACTATTATGCTGTTGTATTCCTTGTTTTCTTCAAGAAGGCTTGGCTAAACATGTCCAGGTGCCGACCCACTGGACCGATAGCCAGCACCTTGGCTTTGCAGAGTGCGCGGCATTCGGGTGGGCTTTAGAAGATCCCATGCAATGTCTCAAGATTTGCCAATTTGTCCTTTCCACTGAGCTTCATAGACTAGTTATATCTACATTAAATAATATTATATATCACTAGTTTGTTGTTAACATCTATTGGATTCTATGAACCACTATATACTGCAGCCATACCACAGCTATATCTCTGTAGTGTGCTAGGCAGTGAAGATACTGGGTGGTTGCTCCTGTGCCATGGCGAGGCGGCAAATCTTCACGGAGCTCAGTGAGATGCTGATTCCAGCGGTGCGCGCGCGCAAGGCCATCGAGGCCATCGACTCCCCAGATTTGGACGAAGCCATTGGGTGGTCGCGTGGCTGCGGGACATCAGGGATGGGAGCTGCCAAGCAGCAGAGCTTGGAAGACTCCCTGGGACCTGGGAAGACTTCTCAAGTTTTCGGCTATGTCAGTAGTAGCATCAGGGGCCAGTCTTCCCGGGAGCTTTGGTGATGGTCGATGTCATGGGGCATTGCTTGAGGTTGGAACGCCATCAAAACGATGAAGACATTGATGTCTCTCCGGAGATGCTCCGGGCACGGGAGGACAGTTCGATTTTTATCGATTTTTGACTTCTTAAGGTTGTATGGAACCATCATGAACAATCTGAATAGGTGCAGGTAGCGTGGAAGGGCACCATGATCCAATGGATATCGATTTCACTTCTTGAACTCCAGCATGTGACATGTCCATTCATCCTTTGGCCTTGACAGTGTTAGTATGATTTAGTCATGTTGGTCCATATAGTGCATTGATTCTCAACCATCTTTCAGCATCAACAACCGTTGCTAGCTATGTGCTTCTCAACCACCACGAGTGAACCCATCGCCACTGCGAAGCACCAGGAGGAAGAGGTGGCCTTAGCGGTGCTGCGACTTTTCACCGTGCCGGCGCTGCATCGCCTCTCGTGTTTGCAAGCCGTGCATCGGGTGTTGCACAACATCCTGGCAGATCCCGAGAGTAGCAGGGTGAGGCCCGAGGGAAGCCACTGCCAGGTGGTTGCGGTGCCCATACCTTCGACAGGTTTCCCTGAGATAGGTTCCCCAACATTGATGACGTTGTCCGCGGGATTGTGGGTACTACCATGGCCCCATTTGCAATGGCCCCAATGGCCCAAGCTGTGACTGCGGAATCCTCCCGAAGTCAAACTCCGTGGCCTGGGGTTGATGATGCTCCCTGAGGCAGATTAGGTTGACCAATGTCCGCTTCAAAGAGCGCATTGGACGTTTCCCTGCTGCCCTGTCGCTGCTGAACAAGATAGGCAGCTCAGCTGAAGGGAGAGTTGGATGTGACATGCTGTGGATGTCTATGGTGGAAAATGTAGCGATCGTAGTGAATGGGGGATCCATGAAGGTCCATATTTTTACAAATCCATCAGTGGTTTTCCCAGAAGTAGCTGGGGATTCATATCTATCATCAACCACCACGTGGAATCAGCAGTGCTTGTGACAGCCGGCAGGGTTTTATTTACTACGAATCTCCCTTCACTCGAGTTTGATAGCCACTAGTGTCACTAGAATCTCCCATGGTCATTACAGTGACCATAGTGGATATCCTATGAAGTTCTGATATTGGTGGGACATCGCGCTGCTTGGCCAAAAACTTGGTAGCGAATTGACATCCAGTTGCGCTACGCCACCGCCTTTGGGCCTTGTTGGAACCATCAGCATGCACTGAAGTGCTTTTGAGAAAGGCATGGCTGAAGTGACGTACTTAATTACCTGCATCATTCTAAGGGGATTTGGACCACTTTGACTCACCATTTGTAAATTGATGCCAGCAATTTCTATGAAGAAAGCAGCTGAAGCACTTGCTGGAAGCACTTGCTGAAGCAGCTCTCGCAGCTCTCCAGGTTTTCAACCCGGTGATTTCTGGAGCTCGGCCTATCAGCGGGAAGCCTGTCTGGAGTGGAGATATCCCGTGGGCTCGGCCAATCCCATGTCGCAGCGCATGGAGCGAGTCTTGGACGAGGATGGATGGATGGATGGATGGGTGGATCGGTTTGACTCGGTTTGACCACCACTCTCGTGGGAATTCAATAGGTCAACCCTGTTGGCGGTCAAACCTATGAGTTGCAGCAATTGTGCGCAATTCGTTTACAACAGATTTTTGATGATTCAGATTCGTCTCTAGAAGTCTTGGATGCAATGCCTCCGGTGTCCATGCTAGGTGGCCTAGATGTGTGTAGATGGCGTGCCCGCTCCGCACCCAAAGAGCTCGCAAAAGTATGCGGGACTACGCGGCTGCCGCCAGGTACTGGTTTGTTGTTGTTGTTGTTGTTGTTGTTGTTGTTGTTGTTGTTGTTGTTGTTGTCGTTGCTGTTGTTTGCCATCAACGCTTACCATGAGACATCACCTAGTATTATTCATCATAAATGAGCAACCGTCTAAACTCCGGTAATTTAAAAGTAGTATTCGGCCGCCAGGGGTTGTAGAAATCTTGGGAACATGAGGTAAGCGATGGGACCTTCCCAAATAGCGATACCCCTTTTGTAACCTCTTGTATTGTTACACGGTTTTTATTGATTTGCACGCAAGCGATACCCCCCAGAAAATCATTACGAGGAAAGGTGCCAAAACTGTGGTAAGCGATGGGACCTTCCCAAATTTGTCCATGGCATTGATGTCGAACCAGAGTTTAGAAAGTCGCACAAATCATAAATCATAAAACATCGCAAAGCATCACAAAGCATCATAAAGCATCATTGATCAACCCCTATCAGCGCCACCAATCACCCACGAAGGTCAAAAATCAGCAACCATCATCAACCATCACCAACCATCACCCACCATCACCCACCATCAACCACCATCATCAACCATCATCAAACCCAAGGAATGATCAAAGTCCCACTTTTTTTTCCGCCTTGCTAAGGCGCTTTCTCGTTGTTGGACGAGGTGCTGCGAGATCCAGATGCCTGGATCCCCGCAGTGGGTGCTGCCATGCCAGAGGTGACCTGGGGCGGCTGCTGGCGATCCGAGCTGGCGGTGTCAGTGAAATCTGTGGGACACCACGCATCACAAAGCCCACTCAGCTTGATGATCTTAGTGCGATTTGATGAGTGACAAATTAGTGATATCAGAAAATAGTTTTGGAATAGAATTGATCTGTGATATTAGAACATGTTGAGAACTATGGAGGCCATGTATGACCTGTTGGTCTGATATTGTTGCTGTGGAAAGACTTGCTTCTTGAGGTTTTTAGGGCACACATGGAATCACGTCCAGACTTGGGAAGTGACACAAGCAGCGCCGGTACCTGTTCATTCTTGATCTGTGAACTGCTTCCTGCTCGGTTCAAACCATGAGAATCAATGAGAGTAAATGGATGGAATCAATGAGTGACACAGTGCATGGATATCTTTAGTCAAAGGACATGACCATGACCTTGCTGCTTCTACAGTACCTTCAGTCAGCTGTTTTTGTTCATGTTTGTAGCTCCTAGCCAGGACGCATCAAGACATATAGCACCTGGTGATTCCCACACCGGTGCTTGTTTCGTTTTCAAGCTTGCGGCCACAGAGATAGAAAGATTGGTTGAGCTTCCCCCAGCTTTGAGCAGTGTCATCATGGGTCATCATATCATGCATCACTATGCATCACTCGTATGCTTTCGGGATTGCGAAGCTGTGGCGCAGGGTCATTCGGCTCGCCGTGCGCCATGGTTGCGCTTTGATGCAGCTGCCGGCCCGGGACCTATGGCCCCACGTGCCAGGCTATGAGTCGGAGGAGGAAAACGAGCACCCGGACTGTGAGGCGAAGATCGCGAAGCAAGCGAGAGAGAGCCTGCGGGAGGTGGTGAAACAACTGGGTGATGACTGGGAGGAGCTGAGTGTTTTATACTTTCGACCACCGCCATCCTCCTCCAAGTCGTCCAAGAGCAAAGAGAAGGAGAGAGCAGAGAGAGCTGAGTCGCGGGATGTGAATCGGATCGCTAGTCTTCTTACACCATCCTTTCGCATCGAGCACACTGATGCCCCAGTGGTCCGAGACACTCTGCTGAGCAATGGCATGACACCCACAACTGGAAGGGATTGGCTTGTGCAGTGGTCGGGGCCAGGGTTAAGGGACTCGGCCTACCATGAGATGAACGAATTTCAACGGGTGAATCATTTTCCAGGCTCCTCAGAGCTCACTCGAAAGGATCGCCTGTGGATGAACTTCCGGGACATGGCTGAGACATTTGGTGGGGAGGCCTTTGATTTCGTGCCCCAGACCTTTGTTTTGCCAGAGCAAGTTCAGGACGGGTGTGTCTAGAAGTGTCTGAGAATCTCGAACCTAGCTCTCCAGATATCCATATAGAGATCTGGAAGATAGGCAGACAGACAGATATTGAATAGCTTAGCCCGGAAACAAACATATCATTTACATGCAAGTTGTGAGAACATGGCTGTGCTGTGCTCAGCACGATGTATATATATATATATATATACTGTAACAGGTGTGGCCAAAGGAAGCTGTCAGAGAATAACACAAAGATTTACACACCCAAGTGCAACATGACCTTGAGAATTAAGATGCAAAGGGAGAGCTCACATTTCAGAAGCGAAGAGAGAACTGACATTGCTTTTTCTATTTCTACCTGTCATTTCTTTTGGTTGTTATATCTCTATTTATTTTAACTTGATCGGAGAGAGTTCAGACAACTTCCGTTTGCTTCACACACCCTTCCCTTCAGGAGTTCCTTGAGGTTTACAACAAGAAGGGTGGCCTTTGGATCGTCAAACCCCATGCCTCCTCCCGTGGCCGAGGGATTTTCGTGCTGAAAGATGTGGCGGATCTGCCCTTGAACGAGGTGTCCGTGGTCTCGCAATACGTGAAGCATCCCTTGTTGATTCAGGGCCTGAAGTTTGACCTCAGAGTGCACCTGGACCTGCATTCTTTTTTGAAAGTTATTTGGAACAAACACCTCAAAACCATTTTTTGCAGAGCGGAAATGTAAGAAAAACAAGAGTAAGATGCATGTAAATGGATGAAACCTTGTAGATGAGCATTGCAATATTGGCTGACCCGGTGGTATCAACGGACCTGCATAGAGACAAGGTGCTTTTGATCCAAAACCATCAGTTGATCAGTTGACAGAACTTCCTATTTCATGGGGGCAAACCTGCCACGCAGCCAGGTATGTGTTGGTCACCAGCTATGAACCACTTCGAGCTTATGTCTATCGGGAAGGCTTGGTGCGCTTCGCTTGCCGGCCCTACAGTACTGATCCGGAGCATCTCACAGATGCCTACCGGCACTTGACCAACTATTCCATCAACAAAGGACAGGCCCAACAAAAAGACTTCCATGAGGTAACAAGTACTTAAGCATCATTAAGCATCATTTATGAACCAGCAATTTGACATAATGTAGCAAGAAAACAATGTGAAATTGCATCTTGCCCCTGAAGGATCCACCACCTTCGTGGAGAATTCCCAGGTGCACGCAGACAACGTGGGGCACAAATGGAGTTTCTCTGCCTTGAACCGGCACCTGAAATGCACGGGTGTGGATGTGGAGCTGATGTGGAGCAGAATTATGGATGTGATCATGAAGTCTTTGCTGGCGGTCGAACCCGTCATTGGAGCTCGGACCAAGACGACAGCTTGTCACAGCCACAGCTGCTTCGAGCTCTATGGATGCTAGGCAGCGAGATTTGTGGGGCCCTATCTGGTTCATCCCAAATTCGTAACCGGGTTGACACATATTTTTTCTCATAGGATCTCCAACTAAACTCTCTCAACTTAGGATTCGACGTGCTGGTGGACAAGGAGCTGAAACCTTGGTTGTTGGAGGTGAATCTGAGCCCTTCGATGCAAGCGGATAGTCCCTTGGATTGGCAGATCAAGGGCTCCCTGTTGGCCGACTGCTTCAACCTGGTGGGCATCAACCGCATCAGCAAGCAGCGCCTGGCCGAAGCCACCCGTGCCAAGGCCAAGGTGCTGAAGGTCCCCGGGAAGCCGCCAGGGCCACCGGAGCGCCGCAAGCGCCATGCCACCCGTGGCCGTTCAGCGCTGCTGAGGCACAAGGAGATCGAAACGGAGGAGGTGCAGTACGAGCTGCCCGAGGTACCACTGGGAGCATTGGAACTGGAAGAGTTGCGAAGTGCGGCCAACGCTTTGCTGGATTCTTTGAGAATTAATTGATGTAAAGTGTTTCTTTGGATTAATTGTTTGGAGTTCTTGTTTTTCATTGCTCTTGGATGCTCTTGGTAAGGCTTATCTTGACTTCTCCCCAAAGACCAGGCACCCTCAAAAGAGTAATCAAAGTGTTCCATCCTGGCATCCTTGTTCCACTAAGGAGTGCACGAGAAATCGGAATTTCATTCGCCTCTTTCCCACCAGCCGCGCCGTGCAACACTACGCGGTGATCGTTGACAGCCAGGAAGCAATGAAGCCTTGGCCCCGAGGACGCAAACCTGCAGAGCGCCTGACCTCATCTCAGGCGACGTAGCCAACAGCTATCCACTTCTGCATCCCATTTGTTACGGCAGGTTGTTGGGGCGCTTATTGAGGCACTGATGGGGTAAATGTATTAGAAAAAAATCAGACTTGCCACGCAATGATTGCAGCACCGGACTATGCCCTCTCGCATATATCGGCACGTTTCCTAACAACATAGACAGTATGATCATATTCTCCAGATTTTGACTGATATGTTTTCATCGTAGTGGTGATTAGTAGCAGTAGCAGCAGTAATTATTAGTCCTTCCTTATAGTTACATAATCAGTATCATAGAGATACACCACAAGTTGTCCATCAATAAGTTCACAAAATTGGTTATTGACATTCATTATTTACCTTAAAAAAAATAATTATACGGATTAAGCTGACAAATCTGGTCAACCATATCAAGAGGTCCACCCCATGAATGTTAAGAAATACTGCCATCAACTGATCCCATCAATGTTAAGAACTGATGAACCATCAATGTTCCAACCATTTTCCAGCCATTCTCCCACCATCTCCCGCCATTGATCCAACCATTGATCCAACCATTCTCCAACCATGAAATCATCCACTCAATCCATTGTCCCCACCATTCAATCCAACCATTCTCCCACCATTGATCCAACCATTTCACCATATTTCACCAACCATAAATCCCAACCATCATTAATCCAATCATTAATCCCACCAATAATCGCCTAATAACCATCATTAATCCATTAATCAATGTTTTGAACTGATGAACCATCATGATCCAACCGTTTCACCAACCATTTCACCAACCACCATGACCATCATTAATCCACCCATAAATCCCCAGCGGCCGTTGTCCGTTTCGCGCCAGGTCTTGGCCTCGTTGCTGTTCGGTCCAGCGCCCAGCCACGGCACCAGCTTCGAGGCTCGGCCGAGGTCCCGGCCCATCGTGTGCTGCCGGCGCCCGGAGCGGCGCAGCGAGGCCCCTGAGGCGCCCCTGGGAGAGGACGAGGAGTTGCCGTGTGCACGGGCCAAGGTGGTCGCCCGAGCCGCTTGAAGTGGGACGAGTTGGGGGAGGATTTTTTTGGGGGAAGTTTTTTTCATGGGATGAGATGGTTAGTTTCATCAAGAATGACTGCAGGTGATGGTGGTACAACCAATGGTTTTTTTCATGGGATGAGATGGGATGAACGGTTTTTCCATGGGATATGGATGATAATTGAATGGAATTGACTGGATATGATGGGATGATAATTGAATGGAAATGATGGGATGAATTGCCTGGAATTGTTGCCTGGAAAATTTGGATGCGAACTTAAACCATGCATGGCTATGCAATGTTGAAGTGGTATTTTCTTTTGAGTTGTTATTCTATGTGCATCTATGTGCTATAGGTGATTGTTGTGTGCGTGAGTGGAGTGCGGATAGACTGATTATCTTGTGTTGTGGTTCAAAGGGCTGTAGTTCTTGCATGTCACACGCTTGAGACTTCCACTGTCTGACGTGGCACTGGACAATTGGGTCATTTACGGACATGCAATTTTATATACATGTGAGACACCTGTGAATTTTGAAATGGGCATCGATGATTAGAGAGTTGCGTGCACAAGTATTGGATAGTATTCAATTTAGCCGACGGCTAAACTCTCGAGAGGGCGTTGAAGAAAAAGTATACTGTATTAGACTTAACTCATACTAGTAAATGGGACTGATATAAAAAAGGATTACAATATATCATATAGATTCATATATAGATAGATAGATAGATAGATAGATAGATAGATAGATAGATAGATAGATTCATATATATAGTAAATCTCTTTGTATATATGGAGGTGCTGTTCGAGCATAGCTGGTTGATGCAAGGGAGCACTTGGTGGAGCTTGACCAAGGCCAGGAGCGTCGCTACGCTGGGCTGGGAGAAATCTGGCGCCCGGGTGGTCCGTGTGGCCCAGCGCGAGGTCGACCCTGCCACGGCGATGCTGCAGGAGAACGGATGCCGGTTGGCCATTTTGGAGTACCTCATAAGGGTGCACAATCGATGTGGTCAGCTGCTCGGTTGAGATCAAGGTTATCAAGATTATCAGGATGTATATCTACTGATGCTGATCTTTTTCGCAGATAATTGTAAACATGTTCAAAGGCATGAACACCACTACTTTGCAACGTCAAAATGCACATTTCAAGTAAATGATTCAATTCAACAATGTGAGTTGTTGTAGAGTTTATGCTCATCATGAACTGGATAATCATGGAGGCTTTCTGTAAACCTGAAGATCCTGAAGCAGTCAGACAATACAATCCGGAAGCTACTCCCTTCAGAGTACGCAGTTGATTTCTTCTCAGAAAAAAGCAAATAGACACAGAAAGCGTTGCAAGCTTCTAATGGGCAAGTCGCAGGTGTCACATGGCAACTTCATGCTTCCCCATGCCTCCCCACGCTTCCCCATGCTTCACCATTTGGTGACCCATGTTCATCCCCAGAGTCCCATCTCTAGCAATCCGAGGCTGGGCGTTGCTGATCGACACAAGGCATCCCAGGCAGAGGTCACAGCGAGACTGGATGCATTCTGCAGCATCCGATCCCAGGCACTTCGGTCACATTGGGTCACATTCGGTCCCAGCAAACATGTCCGGCATTTCTTGAAGGTTTCATGGCTAACTTTACATAGAGTTCCATGTTTCATCATGTTTCCTTTAACACCGTTTTTCTAAAAGTCAAAAACCTTAAACATGACACAGCTATGCAGATTGAGATTCTGTTTCTGTGAGTTGCCGAAGTCACGTTGGCATAGCCCGTAGGCCAACTATAGCGGCTATAGCGAGGACACCTCTGTCGTGGATCGAGTGCAGATTGCTTGCAGGGCGGAAATGATGCGACTGGTAAGGTTATATGGGGATCATTGTGGAGCATTGGATGGTGGTTCCAGCAGCCAACTTCACCTCGCAAACCTTTTGCCATCCATAGGCAGACGTCCTGAAGGTCAACAAACTCTGGAGAAACTTGCTTTGATGACAGCTGCGGAGCTTGAACGCTTCCTTGTAGGACCCCTGTGTGATGCGCGGTTCCGAGCACTTTTGGAGAATTATTTGCTGGTGGCTCGTGGTGCCAAGTCGCCCAGTCACCGCGGGATTTTGAGATCTCGCAGTGCGGCACCAGGCCTGGGAAGTGTCCGACGCAACGAGAGCTCAACGACGTTGGTGGCTGGACCCTTGAGCGAATTGCTATGCCTTCCACTGACCGTTGGACGTGCTGAGACGCCCAGCCAGGAGAAGGGTCGCGGACCCAATCGCCGTGTGGTGATGATGAAGCGAACCCCAGCAGAGTCATTGATGGCAGCAGCGGTGGAGGCTCAGGTGGAAAGCGAAAGCATACCTCGCGTGACCGTTGAACCGAAGGAACTGAAGGAACCGAAGGAACCGGTCACGGAGCCCAAGGAGGTCCCCGTGGTGAGCCGACCCCAAAGTGGTCGCAGCCGTGCATCCAGCCGTCCTTTGAGTGGCCGGGCCAGCCGTCCACCCAGCAGGTCTGGGAGGCTCAGTAGGCCTGGCTCAGCTGCGAAGATCGAGGAACCCAAAGCGGCACAAGGCCCCCAGCTGCCTCTACCGAAGGATCCGAAGGATCCCAAGGACCCAAAGGACCGAGAGCAGGATGCCCTGACGTCCTTTGTGAGTCACATGGAGCGTGAACGGATTGACACCAAGGTTTCGCTGTCTCCAAGCCCAAGCAGAAGGAGGAACGAAAGAACTCCGACATCTGCTTCAGCTCTGTTCCCAAAAGGGGACGAGCTTGTGAACTCTCCTTATGCAAAGTCAAGGATCAAGTTGTTCCAACTGGTAAACTGCGACATTGAACTCTAGCGTCTTTACATTTTTTCAATTTTTTGAGCATGTAAATTATTCTAAATTCCAGAAACTGGATACAAATGTGTACATTGTACGTTTTGTCAGGCTCATGTGAGAACACATGACGACCGTGCGACAATGGAATGAGCTTAATGAGCTTTCAAATTTGCTTATAGGCATGTTTCACACTGCATGTTTCACACTCTCTTCAAAGAGAGACTGCCGGGAAGATTCCAGGCGCTATCGTGTAAAAGTTGAGCCAAGCTTGGCTGAACGAATTGTGTTGAATCAGGCCAGTAGCTAGATCCACCGTCTGAACCCAGTTGGTTGTAACATGTTGTGACAGGTCAAGAGTGATTGGGCTGAGCTGGCAGACGATGCTCCTAGTGAAGCTGCCACCACAACTGCACGCGTCTGAGCTGCAAAATTTATCAAGAATTCCCCAGGTCAATCTAAGATATCGAAGGCACTTGTTCCACATCACCGGATGGATTCTCGCCAGTGGGAAAAGGACAGTTCCATTGGTTCAGTTCATGGGTTGATCCATTTCGATGCGAGTTGCAGCCATGACCAGCCATGAATGATGAAAGATGATATGGAGATGATATGGAAATTACATGAAATTACATGGATTCCCTATGGATTCCATGTCCCTTTGCAGACCTTCCCTGGCGCACCGTGGCTCCCAGGCGAGCTCATTGCAGAGGTCCATGCGCGCCGCGCCCGTGACCCCCGCAAGTTTCAGCAGGCCATGCGAGAAGCAGGCGGGTCACGTGGGGACCATGGATCCACATGGATCCACCGGCTGCAACATGGAGCTTTGCCCATTTCTTCAGGTCGTTTTTCCATGTGTTTGCTACGTGATGCTACCTGTTTCCCATGAAGACATCCTGGGACTTGTAGACGAAGGGGTGGCTGCAACAACTCAATATATTCCATGGAATTCCTAGTGACATCAACCAGCGAAGAAGGGTGTTTCAATGAAATCCAAGCATTTTCAGCGCCATCAACTGGCTGTTCGTGAAGCTAGTGACGCAAGGTGAAGCAGCAAGGCAGGGTAATCAGAACGAGCTCCCTGTGAGAAAATTTGTTGCATGGGGCTTCGAACTAAGAAACCAAGTGAGTGCAATTTGATTTGCATCGGCTTGGTTGTTGACCTAAGAGCCTAAAACCATAAACCGAACAGAGTTGGTCAGCAAAGCAGGTGGGCATCTAAAATATGAGAGAGAGTTCAAGGGTCAGCGGGTGGCTATTAATGCTTGGCCAAGCACCTTCGTGAATAAGCATGGCAATGAGTTATTTTGTTTTGTTGTTCAGTGTTGCATGTCATCGCTACAGTACTATGATTAATTGATCGGTCCATTGCTACTCTTTTTTACTGGTTACAAGCCGTACCCACGGATATGTTGCATGGACTATTGCCATTGGGTAAATAAAATGTTACAAACGGAAAAGCTGTTGCAACTATGGGATCTATGGGCATCGCCTAGAAGCAATGATCATCAAGTAATTACTCAATGCATGGATATTGGCCAATGCCCAACAAGCTGATTGAACTATAGTTTAATAATGTCACTAGTGCCCATTGGTTTGGCAATATTCTTGATTGATCACTGGAAGCATATGGTCGAACCAGAATTATATAAGGCTTAACAATTGTAGTATGCAATGATGATGATTACATACTGCCATTCAGTCAAGTAAGAATTGTTTATAACATGATTCTTAACCGTCTTAACCAGCAAATGAGTTAGTGCTTTATATCACTTACTGCTTAATATGCCATTGCCAGCATGTATGATATCATTGATGGCGCCATTAGATGCCGCTGCTTCACACTTGGGCATTGGATCATCCAAGTTGCGCCGTTGCGGAGGCCGTCGTCCCAACCCTTCAGTGTATCGCCTCCACCGTGCGGAAGCGAGCGAAAGGCCCCTGGAGCAGCGCTACCCGGGCAAAAGGGAGCAGCTTTGAGGCATTTTGGAAGAGTGTTCCAGGGAGAATCTTCTAGAAATTGCAGCCAAAATTCATGTATGACACGCACAAAGAGTGAATACCGAAACAAACGTGTGAAATTGCATACGGTTAATATCAGTACTTATCCATAGTTACATTCATCTCACTCATAATACCTATGCTTACCTACACCTACACCTGCTTACGTATGTTCACCGTGAAATGATTGGCCAAGTACTTGTTATGCGGTGTGCAGCAGATCTGGAAATCGTTTGATACAGCTCGCATGGCCACGCGCTCGGCAGTCCCTGGGCTCTCAGGTTCAACCTGCAAGATTTGGAAACCATGAGGGTGGAAGAAGCCATTGGAAATATGCCGCTGCACCCTCGCTGCCAAGACGGAACACCATTGCCTTTCATTCTTACAGCAGCCATGGGCACAAAAAGTGCATCAGCGCAGACATTCCTCCCCTTCCTTTGCAGCTTCGGCTTCACATGGCGTGCCGAGGTACGCCAAAGAATACGAGGCTAGTTTGGGTCAAGCCTCCAGCTATGGAAGATTGGCCGCAGTGCACAGAAGCACCATTCCCATCGATCAGCTTGTTTGCTTGCTGCGTGCGCTTGTGATCCTTTCTGTTTATATAATGTATTTTGATGTGATATTGGGTGTGGTCTTAACCCGAGCCTTGCTTCTTTGGCAGCTTTTGCCTCCCTAAAATGTCAACATTGCTTTGAGGATCTTGATTTTGGGGGCAGGGCCAATCATTGCTTTCGGGTGCGACTGGCCGTTGGCGCTCAGGACAGCTTGTGTCGAGGAGCTATGATCCCAATTATTTGGCCAGGCGTGCTTTGGATGAGACCAACATCTTCAGAGGATCCCAGAAGATTCCGCCTTTGAAGCCTGGATTTGCTGCGTAGTGATGCTGCAAGATGTTACAGGTCAGGGGATGGCATTAGGGTCAAGAAGCAGTGTGGCTTACCAGGAAACATGAGGAAGTCATCCATCCTGGATCTGAAGTCATTCCTGAAGAAATGCATACAGACATGGTTAGACATGTAATAGATCATATAGGTAGAACATCGTGGGGCCAAACCTTGGGAGCTCCTACGTTCCAGTTGTGAGAGTTGCCATGAATAGCAGGAATTACCACTGTGGGATGTCGCCAGCAAAGTGATGATAAGGGAAAACGTACGAAAATGTCGTCTCAACTCTCAGGAAGTGGTGCCAGGGCATTGCAGACATCGCTGCAGAGCATGCGCGACAGATGGCCAGAGGCTGGCCAGTGGGAGAGGAAATGAGACTAAGTCCAACATGCCAGAGACATGAGTTGCCACTCATTTGTCGGCTCTCTTCTTTTGTTTTATCAGATTTTAACACTGATACTTGTTGCCGTGCGAGTGGCGCGACCTGAAAACAACCATCGCGGCATAGCGTACCAGAATTCAACATTGGGCAGCCAGAGGCTTTCCTTTCATGGGTGTGCACGGTGTGCAGCCAATCCACGGCCCTGAGAAGTGGTGGAACCCAAGGACCCTGAAAACCCCGTAGAACTTTCCCCAAGCTCAGACCACCTCGGGATACCTCGGGTCATTCAGGTGAGATGCCCTTCAGCCACGATGGTTTTCACGACCGAGTGAAGCGCTATCCCATTCCGCATCTCAGTGCTGCGGAGATCCTGGGATGTTGAAGGGACCAGTGGGACGATGAATGGTGGGACCGTGTGGGAACCCCCAAGCGAAGTCATGGTATATCATGATCTTATTTGTACATTGGTCGGTTGATAGAAATTTATAGGGCCTGGGAAAGCCATGTAGAGTTTTCATTCTTTTCCGTAACAATCGGTCCAAACGAGTGGGGATTGAAACAAACCCGACGTGTGTGGTTGGCACCAGCAACACCATGGCAGGGTACCTCAATGGTGAGTAGCAGATGCCGCTGGGTAGGGTGACCAGTTGGAGATTGTGGGCGCTTCGATCCTGCTCACATGGATAAAGCCAGGTCACAGTGAAGCGGTGCTCTGGACCTTGTCCCTGCCGTTGGTTTGGGCTTCACATGCTCCTCCTTGAACAATACAAGCAACGGACCAACTGCGAACATGAAAGGAGCAGGTGAATCACTCATCAAACACAGACACATGCGGACAATTGAAATCTTTGAAATGCTTGCGCTTCAACCTATGACTATGATGGAGTCACTTGGGTTCCAGAACAAACAATTTCACAGACACAAACATACACTCCCATAGGTTGCATAATGTTGCATACAATCTGCAGAGATTTTATTTATTTCACGTCTTCGGGCTGTCCATGTGATGGACCTTTGAGTTCTCATAGCCCTTGGATTCTCTTCTTGACAGATTCTTCTCAACATTGAATTTTCGGCACGGCAATGATCCGCTACTTCCATAGCGTCCAAGCCATGACTGTGCTGTGGAGTTTTGGCTTGCTTGCAACCCGGCGATGATAGACCTGTGTGACATGTGGTTGCGATCCCAGAATCGCTGCTCCATGTCTTTGAAGGGAAAATTAGGAGATGTTCAACGCGTGAACCTCCACGATGGATAGCACCATTTTCTGATTTTCTATTCTTCATCCGGTGCTTTTGTCAGTTTGTTGATCTGTAGGTGGCCCTGGTTTTGCTGTGCCGAGGTAGCAACATTGCCCCGCTTGGTGTAACTTGGCATGGCCAACTGGGCAGCTGCGCTGCGCATGCAGTGATGGCAGTTCCATCTGAGCCACAAACTGAAGTGTCAAACCAAAGGTTTCCCAACCCACACAGGCGATGGTCAATGTACATCAGCTGCAGGGAAGGCCTATGTAGATCAGCTTGCTGGTGATACTGTATTCCCTTGAGCGACTTAGCTGCTGAGGTCCAGTTGCGGCATGACTCTGCACAGCGAAGTGGCTCTGAAAGCCCATCGTTTATTTTCCACCGAAGCAGCCTGGACTCACTTTGGAGGGGTGCATTCTGCAAAGTCGGGCTGGATCAAGTTGATTCAGAACGTAGTACTGTACATCGTAGTGCTGTAATAAACCCGGTCTATTTGATGGTAAATCACGGGCCTGCATAGGGTGGGCTGGACTCACCACTATCTCCACTGGAGTTGATAAAGCTTTCTCCCCACTGCCTGAGGTAGAAAATGTTTCTTCCATCCTCGCACGGCATCCAGAAGCCTTAGTTGCTGGCGCGCCGTTTCCAGATTATTTGTATGCCTGTGGCACTGACCATGGAGCAGGCAGGATGATGATGGACCTGGAACACGCACACATCTCGTTGATTGGAGCAGCTGTAGGGGTAAACAAAAGGGGTCTGGGGCAGTTGCTTAGCCTTTCCAGACTCACTTGCAAATCATCCTGAGGACTTAAGAATTCCGACCAAGAGAAGCACTGAACCCACTCAATGCGGACGGTTTTTCACCGATTTCATAGCAGGTTGAGCTGATTCCAGCTGCCAGATTGACACCAGGCGAAGATGCTCACTGGCACACCTTCCATGCGAAGGCTGCAAGGTACATCCGCGAAAAGCATCTGGGCCAAGAGTGGTTCGTTTTTGCCCGTGGGGTACCCCCAAGAAAACCCCCAGCATTCAGTCGGTGGTCATTTTCAGCAGGGACTTTCACAGTTTTGACTACGAGTTGCGCTGAGTTGGAGCCCCGCAAAATTGAAGACGTGCAGCAATCAAAGTGCACGTGTCCGAGTTAGAGTGCGAAGTGCATATTGACATTGATGTGATTTGTGGTTTGTCGGCCAAATTTGACATGCAGCCAAACATTGGCCAGTAGTAGTGTTATGGAGAATGCTGGAGGTATTGTTTGCAAACCTGTACCAGCAAACTGCAATTCTCTGGGCAGCCAATGGACCTGCTCCTTTGCCGGGACTTCCTTTGCTTTGGCCTAGCGGTAGCACAATTTCATGCTGGCTGTCCAGGTATCCAAAGTGGCAGAGTGGGGATGAGCACGGTGCAAAGTTGGTTGCATTTCTGCTGGGTGCAGTGTCACACTATGCCGCGGCAGCTTGATCGCAGTCCTTGCTTTGCTGTTACCCCGCACTAGGAAAAGATCCCCAGATCAAAATAGTGCAACACAGTGCAACCATAGTTTTGTAGGTGCTTCTTGCCCCGGCATATGGCAGTGGTGGGCTTGTTGACTGGATAAGTGAAGAGGTTGAATACCCGAGTCACCGGATTGGATGCGCTAAACCAGGTTTTTGTATTGGTTTTCTGCTGGTTCTCATTGGTATTTCATGGCAGTTGGTGCTCAGCATTTGCAAATTTGGATCCTTTGGGACTGGTCATTTGCGGCCCATGGCTGAGGACATGAACTGGCATGGCCAACGGGTGAGAGCTGAAACTTGGTTGAGATAGTTGGGGGATAAGCGCCACCCTAGGTGCCTGGGATTTGTGGACCCCCGCTTTGGGAAAGTCTATGCTTCTTCTTCATCATCATCATCATCATCATCACCATCACCACCACCATCATCATCATCATCATCATCATCATCATCATCATCATCATCATCATCATCATCATCATCATCATCATCATCATCA
>VSDK01004568.1:72449-148267 GCA_009767595.1 Symbiodinium kawagutii | reverse complement strand
GCCCCCCCCAGCCGTAGCTTTGGCTTGGGATTTCTGCAGTTCCTGGGTGAGATCGACTATGGATGTCAAGGGCGCTTGTGCCAAACAGCACCGTGGCCAAAGTTCAGCGTCGCGCGGGTTGCTTTGGTGGAGATCGAGCAAAGAACGCATCACTCATTTTACACATTGGACTCGGTTGGGTGCATTGAACTTTGATTTTTGCTCCATGCGCTGATTCTATTGATATATCCTAGCACGTGGTATGACATATGGCAGCAGTGCGACGAAAGAAACCAACACCGCTTGTTCCGCCAAGCTGCTTCTCCGCTGCAAGGCGCATTCAGAAGGAGATACCGGCGGAGAGCCCCTTGTTGCCAAGCAAGCGTAGCAGTTGCTACAGGAAGCAGATTGTGTTCTCTTCACTTTGGAATTCTGTCTTATTAACTTGCGGATCTGGCTCAACTCATCCAAATCCGAGAGGTGAACATCCCTACAGCTTATCCCGCACTAGTTGGTTTGTTGATGAGCCCCGCCGCCACCTGCTGAAGGTTTGTGATCCACCACCAGCTTCGCAGTACTGGGAACATCAAGCCGCTGGAGTGGTTCATTCCAGTGGCAGATTTGGTGGAGATCTTCCACAGAGAGCCGCAGGCACATCCAAATGTCAGCTCCAGATGGATCGTTGACTCTTGGCAGCATCAGGAGTGTGCCCCACTTCATCCATTTCGAGATCTTGATGGCCCCTGTGGCAGGTTTGATTCACATCATGTCTCGTGTGAATCAGCCTAAAGTGGCTCACATGTTTATCCACTTGTCATCCTCTCAATTGATCATTTTTTCTTCTTTCCATCTGAGTCTGCCCCAGGATTTATGTGAAACAACCACTGGCAACCAACCATCATTAACCAAGACTTCGCCTAACCAAACATTTCAACATATTTCAACCATCACTGACCATCATCATCCACTTTCCCACATAGCATCCACGCCACCGCGGATCACCGCGGCCAGGAATGTGGTCTGGAGTTCCGGGCCGCAGTGGAAGCGGTGCACTTCGGCGGCGAGCTGTTGTTTCCAAAGTTCGCGCGGCCAGGTCCATTTCTGCAGGACGACGTTGGATGAGTTCAACGTGCGTTGTGGGTTGCAGCTGTTGAATGTTCACTTTTTAACTTCAGTCCATTTTGTCTTTCGCCCTCAATCTGTTCATTTTTCGCAGTGAGTTTCCTTTGATTTCATGAGTTGTTCAGTAGTTCGATTACAGTTAGAAGTGAGGTGTGGATTTCAGGGTTGTCTTGTTCAGGAGCAGTTGCTTGATTTCTGGATTGGTGGTTTCGATGACATGGTGCATTTTAGCAGCTTGGATGTGTTGGACCATGTGATGCCCCATGTTTCGCAGGGATTCCGTTGGCTACGCCACGGCTCTCTGGAATGCAACTCCCCAAGATGTAGGTTCGCGTCTCAACGCAATTGGCTTTGCTCAAAGACTTCGTATTATCATTGTGATAACTCTAAGACAATCGGTATATTATATAATATATTGTTATCATAGTGCTACCTTCTGATACATTCTGATACATTCTTCAGGGCTCCCAGGGTCACAGACTACACTTCCAAGGGTCACAGACTCATTGACCAGCACCACATATGACACATGGCCGCCTGGGAGTTGCCCCCAGGCCTAGTGGCCTGGCAGAAGTTCCTCCAGTGGGTTTTGGAGGGTCCACCGGATCCAGCACCTCCAGTTCTCCAGCTGCATTTGGTCAGCTGAACACTTCGTTGCGAAATGTTTTTGCCATTACAATTATGCCTATATATTATGCCAATCTTGCTCTTATTAATCATTATTATTACTATTTTCTTACATCATAGTTTGTGGGTGTTCTGATGGATTATGGTTATGACACCCAGATGCTTTGTTTTCTTTTTCTCAACACGGTTCACCCCAATTAATTCAAATGTCAAGATGCGCAAGCCCAAAACAAACACCATCGTTTTGCAGAATCCGGCGACACCAATATTTTGATGTGCTGACTGTGTCACCATAGGGTCTCGTGGAAATAGTTATAAAATGGGACGTCCATTGGGGCATCATTTGCTACTTTCCCGCAGGAGCTGATGGTCGGCACTTGGAGACCAAGCTGAATTTGGGCATGGGAAGGCCTTCCGCAGCTACGCAGGTTTACGGTGCAGTGCCATACCAGAAATGACTGCCAGCATGATGTGGGTCACACATGACTCGGCGACGGGTGTCCGTAGTCATGTGCGGGCCAAACCGGTTCTCAAGTAGAGGAAGGTGGGGAGGCAAAGCAAGCACACTTTCCATGTTTGCTGTAGATAGCGGCTTTGTTTACAGCCATGAAGTCCAGGAGTTTCGGAGCGTTGAAGTCCGAGTTGTAGTATAGCTGGTCATCAGATGCTGATGAGATGTTTGGCAGCCATAAATCTGACGTCAATTTAGAACTGCCATAGTTGCAGGATTTTATATGTAAGCAGGATCTCTGAAAATCACACACACACGCACACACATGCGCGAGCAAAATTTGACCGAGGAACCGCCATGGCTTGCGTGAGCTGTTGAACTTGGGCATATCTCATGCTGTGGATATGGAGATGCTGCCGCAAGGCAACAAACCCTGGTTCGGGATGTCGGGATGGCGGGCATCCTAAGGACAGTTTGTGGTGCACTTTTCCTTCCGACATCCTTCCCAACTGCTGACTGGTGATGACTTTGTGTACATCGATGTATCTGTGTTTTCCCCATTGTGGTTTGTGGAAAGAGTTCAAAGAAGTTTTACATCGCTTTTGGGGTGCCTCAGCTGATGAAGAGTGGGCCCATAGATGGGTCACATCTCAGTGCAACAGGCGCAGTCCGCATTGGAGCTTTGGCTGCGGCCCGGCCTGCAGCACAGCCCCACAGCGGCTTGCAACCTGCCTGAAGTTGGGCCAATGGTCAGGGGCGAGACCTGGTGCCCACCATGGCTTTGCTGGTGCCAAGGTATGGCTACGAAGGGACCTCCGTGGTATTCTGCGATGTGGATGGTGATGGTGAGCTGGAGGAGAACTTCACACGCCATGCTTCCTGGACCTTTCTTGTATTTGGAATCCGCAAGACACAGGGAATCATAGTGAACTTGTTTGTTCGCTGATCATCAGCACCTGCAGTAGAAGAAGTACCTGCAACATTTGGAGAAATGCTGCAAATTAGCACCTGCAATAGTGCATTTCTAAAGTCCCAAAGCTGCAGCGATTCTACAAATCGGTTGACCTTGGCTGCAGGAGATTTCCGGGGCTCCGGGATGGTCATTGCCAGGGAAACCATTGCTTGGACAAGTGAGCATCAGGCGAGGGTCACCTTGATGTCAGGATCCAGATAAGGCTTTCAACACGTTTCCCTCACCATTAGGGGATAGTCATCAACATTTATCAGCCCATAATTTGTCGTTTGTTTTGTTCCTCCGATCTCAGATCTCTCTTTGATCTTAGATGTCTTTCAATCCATCGCAATGAATTCCGCTCCAGTGCCGTCTCAGACCATCACGTTCTCCAGCCAGGAAGCCGACCACAGGGGCAACCTTTTCGCTACCCGCTCCAGACGCCCACGTTGGCGGCAGACCCTGTTCTTAAGATGTTTCTTCACCCGGCCAAAACATTCTGCAACTAAAGCGATCAATACCAAACTGCACCAGGAATGGATAGTTGAACAGAGATGAATAAGTCAGCAGAGCTTCTGCTCAATCTTGGGTTGCGCACCAGGTGTAGAGGGTTTGGATCGGTTTCGTACCTGCCCATGAGCAGCAGCTTCTGAGCAGCATTTGCGGCTGGATTTCCAAGGATTTGGACAGTCCCTGGCCTGTGGAGACTTTGATGGTGATGGCATTGACGACCTTGCCGTGGGATCTCCCACCAGGGGAAGCATAGACCAAGTCTTTGAGAGACAGGCTGGGGCCAAGTCTAAGCCCTTTGCCGTCACATTATGGGATGCCCACTGGCTCCAGCTGCCCTCAGCATCCAGGCCTATTCTGGAAGAGTTGACGTATTCTTCGGCGGAGGCGAGGAAATTGGACCCAGAACGAGCCACTGAACAGCCATGAGCCGGATGACCCAAGGGTTTATTATTCCCCCCAAACAGTCCGCACTCATGTTGGATCAACCACCGGAAGATCACTTGGGCCTCACTTTTCCAGGCTCCATGCTGAGCTCATCATGGTCTGCTTCAGCGAGTGGCCCTGCAGATGTCTTCGGCTTCTCCTTGCTGGCGCTGCCGGGGGAACCTCGCGCGCGCCTGGCCGTGGGGTCGCCCTACTTTGGCCGAGATGACTCGGAGCAGATGCACCCGGGCACGGTCCACGTGTTCGCCCCCAGACGTGGAGAAGCAGTGTCTCCAGCAGAGGCAGCGGCAGTCGGGGACTTTGGGATTTGGATTCTTTTGATTACATGTATAGATTCATAATGAAGAACATGTAGATCATTGTATGGTAGATCGTTAACAGATGAGGCAGAAACCTGGTAGTTTGACCTACTTGGATGGTGCACTTCTTTTGGAATTATTGGCTTGGAACATGTTGCAAATGTGGTTCTGCAGGCATTGGGGCCGGAAGGGAGGGATCGCTGCAGTTTGAGACAAGTCACAACAGATCAAACCGGCTTGACCGGACACTGCTGCATCTCAGCAGGACGGTCATTTTGTATACTTTATAGTATCTGTTGTCATCTCCCAGCAGACACTCATCGCTGCTTGCGTACTTAGCCACGGCAGAGAGCTCTGCACATCAGTTTTTCTAGGGTCGAACTCCAGGAAACCAGCAGTAAACAACTCCAAAGAACAAGTCTGACAAAAGCAATCAAAGGCCACCGGATGCCAAAGGTATTCTAGCACTTGCTAGATCTTGCTGCAACTGCCGCTGCCATCCGCTGCCAACGCGCAGAAGCATTTGAAGCGCCATGGATCGATTGCCAGGACAGAATGGCATGTCAAAATCTTCCTGGGAAAATATCCTTGCCTTCTTGTCCTACTCACCAATGGCCTTCGGCATCTTCTTCCTCGCAACGGCGAAAGAAACTGGTGATTCCTATCAGGATGACAGCTCAGTTTCTGGAATTATGGCAGGGCTGCTGTGCGTTGCATATGGCCTTTGTGCAGGTGCAGCTTCTAGCAGTTGTCCAGCAGACATTTGTAAGATTCTCATATTGGTTCGCATTGGCATTGGCGTGGTTGCCCTATTGATTGGCATCTTCATCGGAGCGCTAGGAGATGAGACTGACAAAGCCATCAAGTTCGTCTTGATGTACATCTTCTTCGGCGTGATGACGGTGCCCGAGGCTGGCAGCTTCTACATGTACGTTCGGCAGGTGCAGCTGGAAAAATTCATGGCAGAGCATGCTGAGTCCTTTCCAGCAACATCGCAGGTGCAACAATGGCCACCGCCAAGTCAGCCTGTGCCGCAGTTTTCAGGTGGCGTTGGCTATGGAGCTGGTGTGACGGGCGGGGATTTCGGCCTTGGAAGCCCCAGTCCAGGGCCGGGACCTTCAATGGGATCTGCCGCGCCACACCATGCGCCCACTTACACGTGAGAGCACGTGGAGAGCACGTCAGATTTGTGAGGTCAACAAAGTTCAACAGCATGCTCCGTTCCGTGAACTTCACGATCTTGTCATTCGCCGACCTAAAACTGGCAAGTGGACTGTGTAATGCATGGAAAAAATCAACAGTTCATATTGGTGATTGGAGCCGGTGGCGATGCAGAGAGGGAGAACCGAGCGAGTGGATGAGAATGGCTAATAAATTGATATTAAGTTGGCAAAGCTCAATAGCGCCCGAACATGTCCAAGAGGAGTATGATTGGCGATGGTTAAGAAATAGGGGAAACCACGAGGCAATATAGTTTGTTGAGTTGCTTCATTAAGAACTGCCATAGCATCGCATGGCATATACTTTTGTTGGGATCCCAATTTGCCAAATGGTTTTGGAAACTTCTGGATTGAGCACTGCATGTCCTTAAGAACCGTGTCATGATGGCATATGTACCCCTGGGTGTATCGGGGTGTTATCGGAAGGTTTTTTGCAAATACCGGCTCCTTCCCCAGAGGATGTCCCTATCTCAAGGCGTGATAGTTGGGGGCAACAACCCTGAGATGGATACATCCCTCGGAGATAGATACATACCCCGTTCTTTGAGACGTCTCGCACAAACACTAAATGTACCCTTCCCAGTCCCACGTATCCATCTCAAGGGAAAAATTAAAATTTAAAAAACCCTGAGATGGATACATCCCCTGAGATAGTACGCAAATCTGAAAGTATGTGCACAAAGCTTCCTGATGTTATGAGTATCCCAAAATGAGTTTTTTAATTTCACATGGAAACCGGCACCATGGAAAGAACTCTTGTTTGGTTGCTGCTTTAAGTGCTGGCTTATTGCAGCCCATGAACCTGGAATGTCAGAACTCCTGCGACAGGCAGAGGAAGAATATGTTGGTTGGCAACCTGGGGAGAAGTTTGGCACTTGTATTTGTGCACAAGGCCTGGTCAGGGGGAAAAAGTGTTGAGCCCTCCACAATTTGTCTTTGGGTAGGCTTTCCCAATTCTTTGTCCTTATGCTATTTCAAGCTATTGCTTTGGTGCTTCCGGGACCCTTTGTGAAGTGGTATTTGGGGAGCACCATGTGCCACTCTTTGGCTTGAGAGTCAGTTGTCCCCAGCAAAAACGTGTTTCCGAACAGCACCGTCCTGCTAGAGGCCAGGAACTTTTTATTGGAGCCCCTGGGCACTTTTCCCACGGCAACTCCACCACAGCAGCCGTGGGTGCCATCTACACAGTCACCCAGGGACGCTTGAGATCAGTATTGCTCCTTGGCGGAGATCATGCAGCAAAGTGCGTGTCTCGAACTTTGGCTATATCTTGTGTGCTTTGATCCATCCCCAATTAAAAACATTTAGATTACTTGGAAGCCATCACTGATGAGTGATGTGTGCGTTGGATGTCCCATGATGGATGTCCCATGATCTAGGACCGTGGCATGCCCTGAAAAGGCTCAAAAAATGCTCCAAGGTCAGGGAACCAGCTGCATGGCCGCTTGGGCCAGTCCTGTGGCATTGTGGGTTCCAAGTTGGCAGTGGGACAGCCCGGCAAATCAATGAAGGTGCCGCATTTTCCAAGTGCTGTGACCCATCAAAAAGAGGTTGACACAATGTTGACGTGTGGCCAGCTGCATCCAGCTACTTGTTGATAATCGTTTTGTTTTAGGTCGCTGAAGATGAAATCAGAGAATCTCAGCAGGACTTATGAAAGACTCACTTCAGATCTTGCCCATGAGAGGCCTTTCTGCACGAAAACGCCTACGCCGGAACGGTGCTTTTATTGGAGGCTTCCGCGCTGCGCGACGGCACTCTGCAAGGGGATGAGCAGGACTCCGGCGGCCCATAGCGGCCTGAGGTCAGTGGTCATTCTGTGGGAAGCCTCGGTGGATCCCAGTCGCCAGTGGTGGTTGATCTGCCTGTGCCAGCTGCCAGCTCCTTGCTTTGAGAATGGTTTCAACCAGGGCAGATATCCATCACCCTCCTAGAAATCAGGGTTACATCGAACCTGTGGTACCGGTAGGTGAGAATACAGCCAGGACTTGCATGGTATGAGAGAAGGCTTGTCCCGCCGCGAGTCGACACGTGGGAATGTTCACTGCTGGGCACATTGGCAATACGTGCCTATAATGACCGTTTTGGTTCAAGACTGACGAACGGATACACGGATCTATGCTTAAAGCTGGTGATGATTGTGGAAAGATCTTGCCGCCACATGTCGCAACAAACATGTTTGGAAAATGAAGCCGCCCATGCCGTAACGAGATGTTTCGACACAAGGAACGGGCACGGAACTAACATGGACCAACAGCGAATTGGGGTCCTTTCTGGTCATTATTTTTTATTTTGCAAATGAAATGTTCATGGACACTTGCATGAAACAGTTGTCACAAATGTACAAGTTGGAATGCTCAAGCCCTCCATCATCCAGAAACCATCAAAATGCGAGAACTTACACTGTATTGCTCGCTCTCAGCCACAGAGTATTACCTATAAAATCTATCAAAATCCTATGAATGTCCATCTTTCTGCTTAGTTTGCCGCTTCAGCATGAAGTGGCAATCATGGAACCGGGTCCTTGGCCTGTCTTCTCGTGCCATTTTCCTGACGACTCAGCGCCTGTTGGATGTTGCAGCTGTCTTGCAGCTTGGCGGCGATGCTTCGGAGCTTTGGCGCCGTGGGCCGAGGTGTAGCAATCGACCTCCCTGAAGGAACACACACATGCGGCACATGCGTATGTAGCTACAGGTACATGTAGACTTTTTGCATCTTTAGGCCACCTTAGGCATGTGAAACACTTCAGAACTGCTGTTACTAATAACAATACCTGTTTTGCACCGAAATGCACCGAACATTTCAGAACTCGGACTTCCTTGCCTGACAAGCACACCTGCTCAATACCCAATGTGCATGAATAATCCTCATGACCAATAAGCTGCTGGACATTCTGTTTGGCTCATGCGAGGCGAGGGTGAATGGTTGCGGAGAGTATTCCAAGACCACTCCTGCAGTCCACGAGTTCCAAGGTACTCGAGTGGCGGCAAAGGACCTTCGATCGGGCCCATGATATTCGGCCTGTGGCCTGGTGGAAATGTTGGCATAGGTTGCCCTTGAGGGGGGCAGAGGTGGCTAAGCAAACGGGATTGAGATGCTGCTGGGAGTAGCCTGACTCATGCGCACTTCGGGCGTTTCCTGTCATTGCGGTTTCAGTGACAATGAAAAGGGCCACTCTCTCCTGGCTTTGTCATGTCTGGTGTATCTGAGGCTGTTATCAACTGTTCTAATGGTCGTGACCATGCGGACGCATTGGTCCGGGCTGCGCCATCGTCCGCATGGAACAGCTGTGGCGATGGTGACCTCAATCTTGCAAATTGTTGCTGTGTGGGAGACTCTTGGTCCGGTACTTTGGGGCTCCATGAGTGCTTTTGTTTAAACCTAAACTCATGGTAATTCACTGCTCCTTCCTTAGGTCAGCTAGTCAGCTAGTTTGATTCTTACAGATGCATCCTGCTTCTTTTGCATGAAATGTCGCCCTTGCAAATGCACAAACACCGCATTGCACTTTCTAATCTTTCAAGGTCTTACCCGTTCTGTTTTTTGGGGGGATGCAGCATCCACACCAAGTTTCTGATTTCCCAGCTGAGGATGGCTGACAAAGTGATTTCAGGTGGTCGCCCACGGCAGAAATACCGAGATTTAGATGCGGATGCGGCGCAGCCATTGCTGCCTTTGGCATCCGCGCCGGATCCCAGCTCCAACCCTCCCAAGGGCAGCCCTGGGGAGAACGCTATGCGCGGAGTCCGAAAGCTAAGCATTTGCAATATCCCACAGGCCAGGCAGCGTGGTGCCGAGAAGATCAGAGATGATGAATGAGACGATCATTCAGATCATTGGAATTCATTAGATATGTAGATAATCTGTGTCTAGATTCAGATTCGATGATAAATGGATGATGAATATCGCTGAAACAGCGTCGATGATGAATGATGATAGATGATATAGTTGGAGGAAAGAGCGATGGATTGGTGAGGTATCTTAGATCCGAGTTTCTGAAGATGTGAGGGGGCAGTGGTTCTTATCCCTGCCAGGCCTTTATTTCCTTATGGCAACTTGGCCGCAGCGGGACATTGAAGCAAGATAAAGCAAGAGGTTTTTCAGGTCAGGCAGTGGTTGGACACAACGGATTCGATCAAACCCACAATGCCTTTGCTGCCCAGCCGAGGTTTCATATGGGTTTGTTGATAGATGGTGCTTTGACAGCATCCAATCCGTTTCATTTGACCGTGGTCTTTTTCGCTGGGTATTTGTCTTTGAGCTTCGGCATTGCTGACTTCGTCCTATACATTTGGGTGGACGACGTCTTCGTACGGCGGAACAAGAGTCATAGCAGCATTGCTCCGTCTCCAGGGCAAAACTGGTCAACAGGTAGAACTAGGTCCTGGTCAATAGATGTCCAGGGTCCCAACGCAAGTGAAGTGATGCGTAGATTGCTTTCAATCTCTTCCATCATGCTTTCTCAGATATTTGGAGGGTTGCCTGCGTGCTCACTGATGTAATTGCTGGATTTTCAGGAAGGCTCCAGGCATGTCCTGGCACAGGTGACAGTAGCTGATCATAACTTCTGCCTCTAGAACCAGCCCTTTCCAGCGGCCGCGTTTTCTCGAGGAAGTTGGTCACAGCCCACTACTGTGTGGAAATCATTTCCCGCTTGCCCACCTTGGCATTTTTCCATTATGCCTGCAAGAGCAACTCTGCCTGAGATTATAGAGCTAATATGGAGCAGCTCACAGGTGGCTTGCAGGTGGCTTACAGGTGGCTCATCAGGTCCATCAATAGTTCCTGATAGATTGTAAGGCTGTAATCATTGGACTAGTTTTGGGCCCGCTGGGATCCAACAGCGCGAACATGCGTAAGTAGGCACTTCAGTTTCGCTACGTGGTGATTTTGATCCTGTTTCTATGACCATTGTCATGACTGGCTCACCATGGTGCCACACATGTGCCTACGAATTGCCTTGCTCTGCATCCAATGGCACTGAGGCAAAACCGGCCCTTGGCCCCTGCTCAGCCTCTTTCTGCTGGATGTGTCTGGTACCTCCTTGCTGTTGCGCTTCGCGCGGGCGCACAAGTCCCTACTGGACTCGACATCCACGTCGAGATGCGCGAACTTTCTTTTTTCAACTGTAGCCGCTTGGTAGATGAATTTGATGGAATTGATTCATGGGAAAAGGATTGGACATTCTAAATTTTGTAAGGACTTCGCGCCTTTTTTTCATTATGAAATGCCGGTTGTAAATATTGTAAGCTGGTCAAGGGACATTGTTAACCCTGTTTCCGTATGGCATCATATGGTCCTTGGTATCCTAATGTATGTCACCTTGTTTGCTCAACAACCCATTTTGAGTTTTTTAGAGAACTTCGCAGTGAGTGCCTCAATTTGAGCTGTCCTCGCTCATCGTTGAGCTTTGCATCGCAAGAAGTGGTTGAGGTTTCAGCACAGCTTTTCTTTGTGAATATTGTGTTCTTTGACCCTGGCATGCACTTCCTCTATGTGAACCAGGTTTTCTATGCAACTCGGCCCTGAATTCAGCTCCCTTGAACGGAAATCGGGAAACTTGCAGATGCAATCTGCAACAGATGTCAGGGTCCAACAGCCTTGAGGTCATGAAGTACTTGGAGTTTGTGGTCATGTGGCGCTGTATTCAAGAAGCTCGCTTTTTGCGACCACATAGTCGCTGGAACCAAGAGATAGCCCAGCTTCCGAATGGTTACTTGGCTGTGAAGAGGTCTTGATCACACGGAATTCTTAGGTTTTTTTTTTCCGTGTGTCAGTGTCTGCAGATGAATTTTCAAATCCAGGAGCTTGTAAGATGCATTCTCCCAATTGACATTGAGACCTGGTGGATGTGCTTTTGAGACAGGCTGGTACCACGGCCTCTTCTTGTTTTGCATTTTTTTCGTGCTGCTCAATGCCACGTTTGTTTGGCTTCTGGTACCAGAGCGGCGTCGGCAGAAAGATCAAAGATATTTTTCGCCATCGCCTGCGTGGCATGGTCATGGAGAGCTGGCATCCAATCCTCCGGCGACAGAGCCTTCCCTGAAGAGTACATCAGAATGAAACGGAATGAAATCGGATGTGTAGCAAGTGTGGTTATGCAAGCCTAGCAGGTATGGCGCATGCTATGGCACCAAAGCAAGAAGGATTTGAGGTGCCAGAACTACAATTTTGACATATTTTGACAATGTCTCATACTTCCCCCCCAAAAAAAGAAACATGTATTGACTCCTTTGAAGCACATTAAGGCCGCAAAAACCAAGCCCTTTTGCACAGGCTTTCTTGAACATTTGCGAGCCCTTCATTTTGATCGCTGCTTGTCCTTGGTGCCCAGGAAACCACTCGAGTTGGATCGCACCACGGTGATCCAACGCATCAACGACAGCTTCGGGGCCTAGAGGGAATCTTCGAGCTGCTGTTGCTGCTGAGCAAAGTTCACCATCCGAAGATCCTCGACACTGGCGGTACCCTTCGTGAGTATCCCCATGAACAGCATGATATGGCATGATGCAGCATGATACAGCATGGTCCATGGCTTTTGTTTGGATCTTGGCCCCCCTGATGTTGGTCATGATGTGAGATATCATGTTGTTGTGATCCACCCTTGTGTAGTTTTGAGGGGTGGCAGAAAAGGATTCCAGAGGCAATCCCACCAGGTGCGCTAGAGAATGAGCAAGTCGAACATATCAGAACAATTCTATACAATTCTTGTTATTTTATGTGTTATGCTTGCAGTGGCGTGTTTGGAGGAGCAGGCTCCCAGCTATGAGAATTTGATGCGTAGATGCCTTACAAAAAGATAAGAACATCACAGAAAAAAGAAAGGGTTTTGCAGTTATCCGCATTGAGATCTGATTGTTCAAGATGAGCCGTTGTTCGATGTCCGATGTTCAGGAACCGGTCAAGGATTGTCATCTCTATCCTTGACGAATTGTGGCTGCATGCGTTGCCCTGGGAGGGCGTCTACGCTGATGACGTGACTTCTTTGTTTGATTAGCAGACTTTTGATTTTGGAAGCTCACGGATTCATGTTGTTTTATATCTACCCGCTTCCATTGAAGACCATGCTTCGAAATACTTATAGTTAGATCTGATATACGCAGCATGTTTCAAACCTCTCGGTCCAACTTTCTTCAGCCTTCCATTCTGCCTTCCAGGAATCGGCTGAAAACAGTTTGCAAGTGACCGACCATGGCATGGTCAAGGCAGAAACGCCGACCGCAATGGGAGAGGATGTCCTGGGAAATGTGAGCAAAGGGCACTTGGAACCTCAGCTGAACGCTGGTGGTGTCACGCAGCTGGTGGGTGAATTGCCTATATGAACATATACATTGTAGTTAACTATCTTTGGTATGTTCATATTCAAGTTCATGACTGCATTTTTTGGCAAATATTTGGATTGCCCCAAAAGTCCAGCACAGGTCCTTTCATGCATTGAAAGGGAGCATCCTCGGCTTTGAATGTCATGAACTAAACTCTTCATGAAGTACATAACAGGTTTTGTTGTTTTAACATGATTTTACTAAAGTTTCATCCAGTTTCATCATGTTCCCTCTATGCCGGATGGATGTTTGGGGAGTTTCATCAATGATAGGAACCAGGGATCGCCTTGTGAGGAGATGTCAGATGGACGTCATGGCACCTTCGATGGTCATGTGCTGCGATGGTCGGATGGCAAGCTGTGGAGACGACTTGAGGAGCAAAGCGGAGTGCATCAGGCGAAGTTCGCGCCAGGGGGCAAGAAATGGTGGATGGTGATGATGTGATGCTGTGATTATCTGTGATTATTCGATTTATTTCAATTTAACTCAATTTATTCATCCGCTTAATGGTGGACTCTTAAGCTGGGTGATCAGCTGCTGCCGAAAATTACGTTGAAACCAGTGGTTTACATGGTGAAAGAATCACCCAGCCAGTGGTTTAAATGCACATTTTATTTTTGAATAAACAGGGGGATCGCCCAACCCTGGCTCACGCGTTCCGGAATCTGGAAGTAGCAACGTTCAAAAAGACTTAGCTCCTACAAAGCAAAGAAATACGGTCAAAACCATAAAGACAGCCCATCGCAATTTTACAGCAACATTCCGGTTGTAGAAGAATGGAGAGCTGCACTTCTCACCTCTCAGATTTACTTCCGGCCCCCTCATTGGCAACCCCATAGTATTGCCGTCTCCATAGATGGGACCCCAACCACCCAAAACCAAAATAGATCTAGGTTGGAAACAGGCGAAATCTGACACCAGTCACCATTCATAGACAACCCGAAAAGGGCTGACAGGCTTTGTTCAGCCACCAGTTGCTGACTGTTTGACCACAGGATCTGAAACTGATCCTTCCGCAACTGGCTGCTGCGCTGCGGTGGGACTGTCACACCCCGGAATGGCCAGTAGAACGGAAAGTGCCTTCAACCGGAATCTGGCGACGCCCATTGCTGGAGTTTCTGGTGGAATATGCCGAGATCACTGAGCAGAGAGACTTCATTTGCGACCTCTACTGGGCCTTAGTTTGTGCCTCGTCGATTCTGTGAGGGGTAAAGTTTCGCAAGCTCTTTTCGGGTGGTTTTTTCATTTGAAGAGCTCCACGTTCATGAATGATTTTGCTGGGCTCGCCATTTATCCTGCCCAGGTCTTTCCAACGAGGAAGGGAACGTAAAATTGAGCCACCAGTCGGAGACAAGTGCCCTAGCACTCCAGGAAACAAGATTGCGGCAAACCTCGTCAAATCGTGGATTTCGTAAAGCGGACATGTTATGGGCCCTCTTATAGCAAGGCACCTGCACGCCCGCTGGCAGAATGTATTCTTCAGATTCGGACCCTACATTTTTTGGCCAGTGCCACACACACAATTTGCAGCGCTTGCAACCTTTGCCGCTGGCCAGGGCTGTGAACAAAAATTGTGCCCAAACTTGTTTTACTAACTGCTGCACTCCTGACATCAACCGACATCACCTGACCTCAACTGACATGAACTGACATTGACTGACATCAACTGGCCCCATTTGGGTGATTCATTTGGACCGCTCAAGCTGGAAACCAGACCCACGCCGCAAGCGCCACTGGTGGAGGTACCTTCTCCTCGGTTCGCATTGCGTTGATCCAAATCCTTCGGGGCGGTGCAAATGCCGGACAGGACCATCGCAACTGTCGTTGGGGGGGAAGCTGGCAGAGGGTTGAGGCCACGCTGAAGTTACGTTGATAGTTCACCCTATCTCAGTGGCATGCCTTCACCGAAAATGGCCTTCACATTTGGGCAAACACCAGACCCATGCTCAGCAAGTTCTTTCCCTACTCAGTTTTCAGCTTGCAACCGGATTTTTTCCAGCATAATTCCATTGTTTGTCCTAATCCAGTAAGATTACCAGCAGGTTGCATGTTACCCTCATCATTCCCCAGCAGCCCTGTGAGGATTTCTACGTCCAGGCGCGGCAAGATTTGTATCGGCAGCGGGAGGTCTGGCGGCAGCACATGGTGCTCTACACCGAGCAGAAGCGTTCGGGCGGAGGCGCGGCGGTGAAGACGAACTTCCTCCGCGAAGTGCTGAAACGCTTGAGCGAAGAGCCAGCAGATGAAGTGCCCAAGGAGGATTCGACAGCAGGAGATGAAGCCTTGCTGGTCACTGGGAGCACAAATGACCCACTAAGACCAATGATTTTCAACATGATCCAACCAACTCATCAGATGATGGGTTTGCTGCTACAGATGAGGCAACCAGAGTGTTTGTGTGTGTGATATCATGCATTGTGTTGCCGGTTTGTTGCCCCGTCATTGTTCCCTTGTAGGTGATATTTGGCCTCACAGGACATTAGGGATGGCATAGCTGGTTCCAGCCTTGTGGCCTCAGGTGACCGCAGATCAGCAGGCTATTTGTTTGCTGTCGCCACGTGATGCTGCTGGAAATCGCTTGCAGGCCCAAGGGAGCCATGTTGAGGACCGGAAAATCCCAAAAACACATCAGCCCTCTTGGGGTTGTACATCAGCATTGAGCCTTGGCCATTCAAAGCTATGTTCAAGATTGGACACCTGCACCATCCTACATTTTTCGGATTTATCCAGTGCTGCGCCCACTTGTGCTTCGCGGAATATTTGCAGATGTGACAGTTCCAACAAAGAAAGTGATTGCAGTCAGAGAGGGGCCAGTCCAATGGATGCAGAATGATTCAGATGATCGCTGCACACATTTGCGCATTCAACGCGCTGATGAGCCAGTGCAATAAACAATCCAATGAAAAGAAGACTTTTGCTGTTCCTCTATTCCACTTGTAATGATCAATTTCCAAGCCACCACTGGAGGATTGCATCAACTGGTTAGCTCGTTGGGTTTATCACTGGGTGATGTTCCCATCCGCAGGTGTCGCTCCCAGTGGACCCTACGGCGCTCTTTTGTGGTACCGTGGTGGAGGAAAGCGAGGTGCTCCCGTCCAAGCAGGCGCCTGTCATGTTGGTCTGCCACTGGGCTGACCTGGTAAGTGCTGGGGGGCGGAGCAGCACCGAGGCTTCCAGGCCCAGTTGGGATAGCGGATTTCTGCCCACAGGTGAATGCTTTGCATATGTCACCTATATCACTAGCGAGAGCCAGGGTTTGGAGTTTGATCATGGCTTTCTGGTCGACAAAAAGTTTTCCGTTATTTTTGTCAACAAGTCAGATGGCTTGACCTACCTACTTGGCCCATCAACTCTGAACAAACATGATACCACAGACGCTTTTTGACTGCAATGTTGTTGACCGCAAACAAAGGCAGAATGCAGAGAGCCAGACGACCAAGTCATTTAGCAGCAGAAACTGGGAGCCCGCGTCACGTGGAGAACGAGGTGAACGAAAGATACTTGGAGGGAATGACGGCCACATATTGCTGCCTGCTGTTCCACAGAAAATGGTGTGGGGCGAGTGAGCGACGGGTTCTTTCGCGGCAAGATGTCTTCCAAAATTCCAAACAATTCATCAGATCGTCACTGGTCAAGCAGGTCCTGTGAGCTGTAGTCTCTTCATTTGGTCAATCCAGGGCCAGCCAGCATGGAACAGCCTGAGGATACTTGCTGAAGGTCGGTGATGACTTGCGACAAGACCAGCTGATGCTGGAGATGCTTGTCGAAATTGACGAAAGATCTGCAGAACTGCAGAAAGGTGTGTTTCTTTGTGTTCAATTGCGCCCTCATGATATGACTTGACAGGGCCGCTGGTTGTCATCAACACCCTGAGGTTGATGTCCTTGATGGGCCGAGTTTGGCAAGCGCACCTGCTTCCAGAAGATGTGACTTGATCAGATGGAATCCCTCGTTTTCATTCATTTTCATTATCATCTCTCGATATGTTTGGGTTTGCCGTGACCTGCACAAAGCATCACAGAGCTAGCTACTGGATGCTACTGGTAGTGACTGCTGGACCTGCTCCCAGGTGAAATTATTGCATTTGGCCGAGTTCCAGGTGCTTGCGGTGACGCCCAATGCTGGCTATGCTCCTTGCTTGTTGAATTACATGTTCCAGTGCAGGTGAAACCAATTCAATGTCATTCAATTGTAAAAAAATCCTTTTGGTGGACTAATATGTTAATGAAATCTATGATATGTTTGGTCCGAGATGCTCATTGCTGATGCAGAGCTTAAAGAGTATCAGTTCCTCAGTAGCCCAGGTGAAGTTCGTTCCGCACTCGACCTGTTTGACGGAAGTCCTCCGACAATCCAGGGGAAACGTCATGGCCTGGCTGTCACAGCACAAGCCCAAGTCCATGTCAGTGGAAGCAGCTACTTGGATCCACTTGGCATATCGTGGCATATCTTGGCATATCTTGGCATATCTTGGCATTGCAAAGTTTGCGATTTGTGGTGCCATGATGCGCTTCTGGCGTCAACATAGTAGGAGATATTGTGAGTATAGCCCCCTTCTCTCCCAAAGCTGGGTGCATTTTGAGTAGCTTCTTCTTTCCCAACGCTTGCTGCTATGCCATGTGCCATGCCATGTGCTTTGCATGACAGGTGATGGACAACCTCTGTGGAAGTGTGGCGGCCAGTTGCGTGGTGACATACGTCCTGGGCATCGGGGATCGTCATTTGGAAAACATTTGCTTGACGCCCTCAGGTCAGGGTCACCGCTGGAGAGCTGAGGGTTCGGACAATGTCTTGGTGATGTGGATGATTTTGTTTTTGCGATTGTTGATGATTTTTTCCCGAATGCGTAGCACGGGTTCTCGTTTCATAGTGGGGGTCTGGGGGTGGAGACGTGTTCGCTGGACGTTGCGTTTACGTTCGCAAGTGTGCGCAACCGTTCGCAACCGTTCGCAACCACCGTATTTTGAACATTCTAATATATGTTTACCGATTTCAACTGCATTTTGACTGCACATGTTTCTAAGATCGAGACCAATTGACCTTTTTGAAAAATATCCCAGCGCTCCAGCCGCTTCGCAACAGAAATCTGGCGTGAAGTCAGAATTGCCACTCCCGGTAGCTCCTGATCTCCCAAGCACAGCAACATCAGCTGGATGCCACTGCCGACACCGAACTGAGCTCCCCACATGCGGACACCACGGTTCGAGTAGGAGGGGCCTTCGACAAGCCGCCCAGGCCCGTTGCGCAGCGCTAGCGCAGCTGAGTTGCCCCAGGGATGGTAGGCTTGAAAAATCAGATTGATCTTTAAGAAACCATCAACTGTCTTGATTTGTTTATCTTTTGAAAAATCTGATCTATTTATCTATTTCGCAATGAAACAGGTGTTTCTCGAAATAGGGGTACCCCCCAAAGCATCCTTTACATTAACCATTTGTAAGAAGAGATCATCGATTCTGGGGGTCCTCTATTTTGAGAACCCACCCATAGTTCAAAAATGAATGATGGAGTATGGACGGCTGCCAGGGTTCAATGGATAAACTAAAAGTTTGACACTTAACCGACTGCGCATTGAGAATGGAACTTAATAGTGAAATAATGATACGGCTGGGTTCAAGTAGTAGTTTGAGGCGGCTTGAATCACCATTCTTCATGCTGGAGGACCATCCAAAAATGCTCAGTAGTGTTCTTCAGGTCAAGAATGGCTACTGGCTCGGGCCTATCATAATAAAAAGCTATGAATGATGGTCTGGCTGGTGGTTGAACCACCCCTATGAAAAATAGTGAATCAACCATTGTTTAATACTAGGGAAAACAAAAAATATTCAAAATCACCCAGTAGTGGTTTTAATCTCTTGATCTTGGTCAAAACCTTTCAATCATAGTTGATGGAAAACGGTACCCTGAAAGGATCATTGAAATCACAGTCCTCTCGGGGCGTCAAGCCGGCGATTTTGGGTTCTGGGTTTTCCTCCATCAACCAGTTTGCAGAAACGAGATCAAAAAAATCGCAGAGCAGGGGAGGGCCACAGTTATCACAACAGGTCAATTCCCATATGAACTAACAGTTAAGGGTAATTTCTATACCAGGTACTGAGGGGAACTCATCACTGCGAAAAATGACTGATAGTGAAATCATCAAGATTTAGTGCTTCTGACCCCTGACTGTTCGAACAGTTCGATTGAGTGTCTTCCCAAGAGTGTCCCACCAAGAGTGTCTCACCAAGAGTGTCTTACAAAGAGTGTCTCACCAAGAGTGTCTCACAAAGAGTGTCCCACCAAGAGTGTCTCACCAAGAGTGTCTTACAAAGAGTGTCTCACTGAGAGTGTCTTACAAAGAGTGTCTCACAAAGAGTGTCCCACCAAGAGTGTCTTACCAAGAGTGTCTTACAAAGAGTGTCTCACAAAGAATGTCTTACCAAGAGTGTCTCACCAAGAGTGTCTTACAAAGACTGTCTCACTGAGAGTGTCTTCCCAAGAGTGTCTTCCCAAGAGTGTCCCACCAAGACTGTCTCACCAAGAGTGTCTTACAAAGAGTGTCTTGCCAAGAGTGTCTTACCAAGAGTGTCTCACCAAGAGTGTCTTACCAAGAGTGTCTTACTCAGAGTGTCTTGCAAAGACTGTCTCACTGAGAGTGTCTCACCAAGAGTGTCCCACCAAGAGTGTCCCACCAAGAGTGTCTTACAAAGAGTGTCTTACAAAGAGTGTCTCACAAAGAGTGTCTTACCAAAAGTGTCTCACCAAGAGTGTCTTACCAAGAGTGTCTTACTCAGAGTATCTTGCAAGAGTGTCTTACTCAGAGTGTCTTAACAGGAGTGTCCCACCAAGCGTGTCTCACCACGAGTGTCTTACAAAGAGAGTCCGACCAAGAGTGTGAGCATTCGGGTTCGTGGGCTTCATCTTGTTGGTTTCAACCTCAAATTCTATACTCTGATATATGATGTATCTTATTTGTAGTTGAGGTATGTTGAGGTTATGGTAGGGGTTTAATTCCACCGAATTCATGGTACAAAACAAGGCAACAGTCCATCGTAGGACAGTGGGCGCAGACGATGCAGAGAAAGCATCCCTGTGTGGAGCTAGATTAGCAACACCACCTCACGCATGCGATCAAGGCAATCACGATTGGCCGGAATAGTTGAGGGTGGACGTGCGTAGCTTCCACAAGCTTCCCCTCAAGCTTACAGCTCATGATGTTCCTCAGTTTTCTACCAGGTTTCAGGGAGGAACCCCAAGGATGGGGCAGATCATTGGGACTGACTGAGGAACTTTGACCCAACTGGTAACAGCTCCCCTGCAGAGGCACCTCCCTGACCTCCCTGGCTGCAGGCCATCTTTTTCACATCGACTTCGGCTTCGTCCTGGGCGATGATCCCAAGCCCTTGTCGCCACCTGTGCGGCTCCCAGCGCAGATTGCTCAAGCTTTGATTGCCAGCAAGCGATTGAACAAGTGTCGCATGGCAGATTTGGCAGATCTGGGGGGGGCGATGGTGAGGGCTAACTACTGTTGGCTGAGGGTGATGTTGATGGTGGTTGAGGTTGGTTGAGGGCCGGTTGCAACCCCCAAAATGTTAACCAGCACTCGGATTTAATCGGAGGGTGAGAACCTAAGGTTCAACTGGGAGATTCCATCAATCCCAACTCACTTGCTTCGGAAGAATTGGTCCAGCATTGGGGTGGGCTAAACTCAATTTCTCTCAATTTCCTGAATGGCACACTGTTTCCAAGCCATTTCCCCATCCAGTGTCAATTTTCTTGCCACAAGCCAGGTTTCTAGCGACAATTCGTTTGCTGGTGGTTGTTTTGAATCAATGTGAATTTGCGTCATTCCTTCTCATATTCTTGATTTGATTCAATAATATTCATCCAGAAGTTCACCGCGACAAAGCCCTGAACAGCAACACAGGTTAAGTGAACCAGGGCTTCATTTCCTTGCCGCCAACATCATCAGCTTAACACCAACATCAGCACAAACACCTCCAACAAATACCACACATCCCAAGGTTGACTGCAACACCATCATCATGCAACACCATCATGCAAGACTCTCCATTAATTAGTTTCCACCCCAAGTGGTTTCTTCTCTTCGGTTCTTCAATGGAGAAGCCTAACATGTTGGAACAATGGTTGGACCCTGTTGGAACATGGAGAGGGGAAGCTCTTCTTCCGGAAGCTCCTCCCGTGTCTCCAGTCATCAGTCGAGGCTTCAAATTGGCGAAGCGCGGCTACTTGGCTCTGCGGCCCTTCGCGCAGCTCTTCTCAGCACTTCTGCAGGTGGCTGGCGCGGGGCCCGGGGCCGGCTGCGCCAAGCTGGCGCAGCAACCCATGGCGGCCGTGGCCGGGGTCCAAGAACGCTTGCGGGTGGAGGACAGCATGATGAATTCGATGTGTTCACGTGATGAAGCAGTGACACTTGATGATTACGCATTGCTTCAAGGCTTAAAGTAGCTGACTCAAGGTACTGTAGCATGTTGTTTTTCTCACTTTTATAGTAAGCTAATTTAAGCTGTAAGATGGACGTAGTAGATGGACCAATTTTTTTGCACAGGAGGAAGACGAGGAGCGGGCAGCTGCAGAATTCTTGGCTTTGGTTCGAGAAAGTTCGCAGGGATTTGCTGCGATCATGATGGACAAGGCCCTGCTGATCAGTTGGGTCCTCTACAAATCACTGATATTTGGTGTTTTGCAGGTGATGCTGTTTCTCCAGGATGCCTTTGCAAGTTAGGTAGCTGGTACTGCATGAGCAGTCATGGCAACAAATTTCAGCAATCTACAGCCGGGCTCCGAGCTCCATTCCATGTGACAGGTGCATGCTGCTGGCCTGTTCTGGCGATAGCAGTTTCCTGTTGCTTAGCTGTCTCCTGAGCTCGGGAGAGATGCAGAAAAAAGTGACGCGCGGGCATTGTTTTGCAACTTTCCGGGATAAGCCCCGGTCAGGCCAATGGAGGCCAAGATCAGTTGGTCACCGGGCCCGGCCGGGCCTTCATCAACTTCACAAAGGTAGTGATGATCAGCAGAATTGCAGAAGAGCGTGTATGACATGTCAGCTTGGCAGCTTGGAAGGAGCTCCAACATCCTGGCCAAACCTGGGGTCGCTTCGGGTGGTCCATTGCCTCCAATGGGAAGCAACTGGCCGTTGGTGCGCCCTTCGGTGAAGATGCGCCTTGGCGGATGACTGTGAAGCCCACCCGCCGGACCCAGTGGCAACCAGGGCTGGTCACAGAAACTTACCGAACTGGCCGGGCTAAGGAGAAGGGCTCGGTCTACCTCTATGATGATCCCCTAGGCTTCTCGGCTGATCTCATCGGATTGGTACGAAGAAAACTTGCAATTCTAAGACGAAGCCATTCCACAAGAGCCTTGAACCTCCACAAGGTGTGGAACTCTAAAGCTTTGCCTCCGGAGTTTTGTTGCGGGAAGAAGCAGTGGGCAACTTTTCACTGTTTTTGATTTCCGAGTTTGCTTGCAGTAAATGCACCTGCTTATTTCCCAGGTTCCTCAGGACCTGCAACTCATTTTCGCGGTTCTACCCTGTCTCGCATGGGTTGGTCAGTGGCTATGTCGCCTTCAGCGGCTTGGTGCAAGCAGTTTTGGCAGGAAACCTGGATCAGCTGTGCTTGACTGCATGGTATGTTCATGCCATTTTATGCCTGAGAGATTCAACCAGAAAAAGGAATGGTACATTCTGAAGCTTTGAAACTTCTCCTGAAGCTGCTCATTGCAGAAGATTGTTCTTCTTGTGGCCCTTGTCATCCCTTGTTTAATGTTCATATTGGTCCACACTTTTCTTCATCTCCAGCTGTCTTGAGCTGATGTCGTTGCTGCTGTTGCCATGTGCTGCTGGTGATACTGTTGCCGAACTTTCCAGCAAATGCCGTTGCTTCCTTTGTTGCCTCCCAGGCTCTCCTTATTGGATCTCCCAAAGCTGGTGATTCCGTGGGAGCGACGCAGCGGTTCGAGTTTAAAGAGCCGCAAATGGCACCGGTCTCACTGGCGGTGTAGATGGTGCGAAGCAGTGCTTCAAAAAATCCCGGCGCGATTGGATTGGGCATCGGGCATTTTTCCCAAAAAGCTTCGAGTAAACAGATCAACAAGCAAGCACGGCGGGTGGAGTATCCATAAAGATCTCATGGTACTGAGGAAGTTCCTGTCCCAATACTTGTATGCAACACTATGCGCAGCGGCACTGAGGAACTTGGCCTACAATGGAGGCGTTTCAGACACAGCGCGGGTAGCAGTCGAGGCCTGTGCTTTGGGGAGTGGGGGTCATGGAAGAAGGTCTTGTGCAGGAAGATGGGACATTTTAAATTTTGCATTTGCGGCCTTGTGAGCCATACTAGTTGGCTTGGTATTCCCAGTTGTGACATCTCTAACCTGCTGTTGCACTCCTTGAAGCCAGATCTCAGTCAGCCCTCAGCCATAGCCTGTAAGCACGATGCACATAGATGCAGGACTATTTGTGAGACTAACCCCATCTATCCCTGCCCAACTCATTGATCACAACTCCCCCGGACTCAGTTGGTCGCTGTATGTTGCTGTAACCCATCGGGTGCATCTCAGTGCAGCTCCAGGGCTGGATCAAATCGCCTGGGCATCGGAAGAACTTGGAAGGCGCCTTCGATTTGTGTGGCATCGGTGCCTGGGCAGCGGAAGAGTGACGCCGTTGACGCTCACATGGATGCACTAGCAAGTAGGATGGTACCTCAGCAAGGCGGCAAGGCAGCAAGGCAGCAACATGCAGATGATTTGGGTATATTTATGTATATTTGATTATGAATTCTGCAATTAGGTAGGGCTTCTCATGAACAAGTTAGGCACAAGCCCATGTATAAAATTACACACTCACTTGCTACATGCTTGCAGTCAACTGTGGAACTGAGGTGTAGCACAGGCGAGCACCGGGGAGTTCTTCTTCACACAGCTTTTTGCGCGAAGCGCCGGTGGGGCGCTTTGTTAGTCGGACCGTTCGGCACCTCCCGAGGAGGCGGGGCTGAGAGGATAGGGTGCAGCAGGGGTGGTGGTTGATCGGTGGATTTAAACGTGGACTTAGGTCCTTAAGATGTCTTGGTTTGTGGCAATAGGTCCTGGACCCGGATGCCCTCCCAATAAAAAAGTGCCATGTCTAAAGCAGCAATTAAACGATATTAAACGACGACTTGAAGATTGCATTTTTCCCGTTATGTTTGTATAAACATGCGTCGCTGACCAGGTTGATGGCGGCGCTTGTACAGGCCGCGCGCACAAATGGCATTGGCCGCCGCCGCACAGGGCCAACAAAAGTCCGCGCTGCTGTTGCTGAGGTAGTGGCTGGTTCATGTGGGTAACCTGTTCTTACAGGCACATGTCATAAATATTCGCACGCAGGACCGCATTTAACAACGGTTCCCTTGCAAAAATGTTTTCTTGTTTCACGCTTTTTAGAAAAAAGAAAGTGATATGCTTACGCCCAAAGTTCTCGCAGGAGTGGCTTTGGTTGCAGCCTCAGACACTGGAATGACAATGACTAGATTATGCTGAAGGAAGCTGGCACATTCGATCTCATGGTCCTAGAGAGCTGAATTTCGAGATGTTCCAGAGGGCAGTGCCAAGGTTGTGACAATTTGCAGCAAGCATTTTGAAGGTGTGAGACTCAGGACTTTTGGCCCCCTGGCCTGGTGGAAATGGGTTTGCTACAACCGGCTGCATGATATTTCCATGGGGAGCTAGAGCTGCAACCAAGCCTTTGTACATCTTTGCACTGAAATGTCAGGTCGGATGGAAGAGGGGGTAAAAGGGGTGTTTGCGCAGTGGCAAAATTTGCCAGTCAATTCAGACAATAGACCATCCAGCCGGGGTTGGATCATTGACATTTGCCTCCAACCTCAAGGCCAAGTCATGGCCTTCCTGCAAAAGGAGGGACGTTTGATCCTCGAGGCTGGGGGATGCTAGGTTCGCTATGGTTCCTTGAATTTCCTTGATGTTAAAGATTTTTTGCAGTGACTTGAGGAGCTTCAGGGCCAAAATTTGACCATTGCCTGTTTGAGGACAGCGTGCCTTTTGACAACAAAGGGTGGACACAGCTCAGGCCTTAGTAGCTGAAGTTGCTTCGCCAGAAGCTACACGAGCAGCTGACAATGAAGTCTGAGTACGGTCTCGCCTTCTTTCTGTGCTTTGGGTTTTGGGCACTGGATTTCCATATGCATGATTCGCTGGATCGATCCAGCCACCATCAGGTGCAAACTCTATGTCACTCGGAAACCGTTGGCCGCTTGCTCGGAGGAATTTGATGGAATTTGTTGACACTGTCCTGGAGGTGTTGGATGGAGAGGGGGGCATAAACCAGTTCACTACTTGTTGGCAAAGAAGCAGTGAGTTTAATGCTGCTTAAGCTTAAAGCATTGCACATATTTGGGAGTAATTCAGGGATTTGCCTACTGGGTATCACTGGGCTACCTGCGTTACGAAGTGTGATCGTGGTTCTCAACTGTACCGAGGCCAGTGACCCACTGCTAAGTGAAACAAATGCAGAGCAAAGATCTCTGGAAGGCTATTCCGACCCAATCGAGGAAAGAAAACATCTCATCATTGTTTTTGATTCATGTGCGTAGCTGGGATCAAACTCCTCTGACTTGTGCAGTTCTATGCCGTTCTTGTAAGCAGCTGGAGGTGTGCTGACCTATGATCTTGCATTGGAAGGCTCAACACAAGGCCAGTTTAGCGGTCGGCCGGCGCCATGCCGCAAGTCAAGTTCGTGGTCTCTGTGAAAGATGCCAAGCCTGGAGACAAGGTCTTTGTAGTTGGAGGCTACAGCAGAACCCTTTTCCACACTTGCCTGACATGTACCGTTCTGATATCTGGAATTGGCGAGAATCCGTGTTACTGCGCCGATGGTTGATACGTGTTTTTGCCCATGTAATATCTCGAACAATGCACGTGTCTACTGTTCTATACTTGTAGGATTGTATACTTCGACGTCACGATTGCAACCCTTCCCGACGTCATGAGCATCACGGTCAGATGTCAAACCATGTCAAACCTTTTTTCCATGCGTTATTTACTGGACATTTTTGCGTGCTCAATGTTGCTTCAGGGATTGTTGGTTGCAGGTCCTACGGAGCTTGGAAACTGGAAAACAACGGGTGCGACGGAGCTGACTACTGGGCCTGGCTTTTTTCCTCGCTGGAGCATAGAGGCAATTCGGACCAGTTCGGACATTTTGTAAATCAAACAGCGAGCAGGAACTCTTGAGCGCCGCTGATGGGTTTCTCGCAGTCTGTCCCTGCAGGTCGAGATAGAAGCAAGAAGTTTCGAGTACAAATATATTTGGCAGCATTCCAATGGTGCCAGCACGTGGGAGAGCATTCCCAACCGAACCTACCTTGGGGTCGAAGGACGATTGAAAGAAGATGGGGAGTTCAACCACAATGAATGCGTACAGAAACCTGGCTCCTGCGTATCTGTCCTGCAAGCTTGGGTCATCAAGGGAATGCAGAAGAGTTCACAAAAGTCGATGTGCTGAGTTCCGCACTATCCTAGTCTTGGATTCGTCCTGCTTCGTTGGGGAACACAATTGTTGGGTGCTGACAATCTTTAAAAAGCTGCAAGACATTGCAAGACACAGTGGATTTGTGGGCGTGATTTGTTCAGCTTTCCGGAGCAATGTGTGGTTTTTGATGGTCAGCGGTCATCGAAATATTAAGTAGCTCCAAGCCTGAGGGGCTGACCCACCAAGACCTACCGACCAAGGTCTACTTTCATGGGTACTATGCTCATGCAGACTGGGCCCAAGAGAAATTTGCCAAACTGGAAGCAGATCTGACAAAAATGCGGGCGACAGTCGACACGCAAGCCAAGGAGAAGGGATGGGCACGACCGGCAATGCTTTCTCCCTAATGCAATCACCATATTCAGCAGTATGCAGAACATGATTGATTACTTTTATGAGATTTCATCAGCGCCTCGCGCAGTCCAGGAGTTGGCTCAGCAAGATGCCCTGTTGAAAACTCAAGATGCTCTTTTGGTGAAGCAGGGAGAGGTGGTAAAAAAGCAGCGTGATCTTTTGGAAGACTTGCAGGCACCAGCCAGCATTTCCACCCAACAATTTCAACAAGATGTTGGGTTGGCTGGATGTGGCTGGCCATTGGGTTGCTTCAGGGTTGGTTTGGTTTGTTTGTTTGTTGGTTGGTTGACGTTCATCCGCCTAAGTTTTGTTATGACACATGAGATTCAATCGAAATTTAGGATTGTGTGCCCGAGGGAACCTCAGATTATGGAATTAGAACACGCAATGATACTTTTGTACTGTAGCATTGCTGCTAAAACGATAGGGTGTCCACACACTGGTTGTTTCATGAATGTTAACTTTTGACTGCGCCCCCCATGACATTACATGTGTATGTGATATTGTGCTAATCCGTCTGCGTATGCATATGATATGCCTATAGCCGCTTCCTTTACCTGCTTTTTTGGGGGTATTCCAAAACCCGGTGATTAAAAAAAACAGGTTATTGGTATTATTCCCATATTTCATCATGTTTGTCAGCCTGGTCAGTTGTGGATATGCAACCACAAACAGCATCAGCCAAAGCACAAAGAACAACCAACATCATGAACAAAATGGTTTCCAAACCCTTCAGCAAACCTCTCCACCAACACCAGCACGCACACACCCACATAAATTTTAAATATGTACTTAGTACGTTCTATTGTCCTGAATCTTTGCATCTAGAGCTTCATGCCGTTTGGTGGTCAGGCGAAGCTGAAGGCTCAGAATGAAGCTACTGAGCGTCTACGGCGTGAACTCAGCGACTTCCGTGCAGAGGCGCCTGAAGAGGAGGAAATCAGGGAGAAAGTCCTGGCAAAGATCCACAAGGAGTGCAGGTGAAATATGCTGAAATGTGTTGGGAAGGCTGCTCCTTTGCCAGGAAGTGCAGAAGGGCATAGAAAATATAGAAGTTCGATTGGATTTCTGCATTTTCGCCTGGACATTGCAGCTGGACGCAGTTGCATGCAGTTGCTAGGGTGGTGTATTTTCCGGCTTGTGCGAGGTGAACACTGATTAGACTACTAGAGGGTTATACAATGTTATACATTCAGAATTCAGAATATCTAGGTCGCATTTGTGTTTGTGTGTGTGTGTTTGTTTTGCTCGTGCTTGTCTGTCCAAATGTGCTGCGGTGGCCTGGGCGTTGGCGGATCGCAGGACATTCCCGAGATCCTTGCATCTTTGCTGAGTGGAATTCATGGGGACGCCAAGGAAGGATCCCAAGAAGAACCCCTCGAGGGAGTGGAAGAATTTGAAGATCGTGACAGAGAGGAGGAGCCTCCTCGTGAGATCCAAGCTGATGTGAGAGCTCAGGATGCACGGCAGCCCGACAATCCGAAGGAAGAGAAGGCATTTGCCATGAAGACTTCGGGCTGGGCAGATTGCAGCGCTCTATTTGAATATCCTCCTCATCCTGAAGGGGAAGCTGGAGAAAAAACTAGGCAGGTTTTGCAGACTCTGATGAGCAAATTCAGCACTGGCACCAAGGTGCGGAGCAGCGCAGTCATGATGCGATCTGCTGACTACTGAGCATTTTTGGTCACTGCCACGAGCATCACTTAGGTTGGCCAAGGTGTCAAACCGTAAATAGAGTATACTATACCAAAAGGCAGTATTTTCCATGTATTCCTCTTTGAGATTCTCCAACCTTCTGTTCCGGCGTTCTATACGTCATGCGGGGGTGGTTGAAAAAATACACGCAGGAGGAGAAGGAAAAACTTCTAAAGATGGCTCCATTGAGGCGGGTTGACTGGAAGGTTTTTTGGAGCATAGCATACGCTACCTTGCATCAGCAGTGTCGGAAGCCTCCAATAGGCTGCTTTCTACGAGTTCCATGCAGTTTGAACTGCCAATTCACATAGATGAAAGAGGAACTTTTTACATCAAGACCATTGACGATCATGATTTCATTGAATATATATAATTATGTAATCCTGCTGATGCCGTTGGATTAACACATTGCCGTGTCTGAAATGAGTCAATCTGAGTCAACCTTTTTCGGAGACTTTGAGGATCTGAGTGCCCCAGTGTTAATTTGCCAGTGAGCTGCATTGGTGACACGGTAGTACTTGCCGCTCCCAGCATCGCGCATACAGCAGACATGCCTCGTCGTCCCGGGTGTTGGGCAGAGCCGCAGGCTGCATCCAGACAAGGGTGGAAGCAAGGAAGCCATGTGGCTTTGTTTGCAAGAGCCCTCCGAGCCCATACAAGGGGCGGTAGCAAGGAACATTGTCCTTGAAATGTCCTTGAAAGCAGCTGGTCCCAACCCCCAACAAAAGGGCACGGGCAGAGTAGGGTGTTGCGGACGACATTGGCATGTTTTCAGAAGTTATTGCACTGGAAGATGTGGGCGGCATCACATTTATGCATGAAATACTCTTACATATACATTTTCAGTAGTTACTGAGTTCTTTATTGGCCCAGCTAATGTAAGCTTATTCTTTCATCGGCCCAAAAGTCAGCGAGAGATGCGGATCAACCTTGGATGTCAGGCATTGGTGGGACCAATGGAAGCCAAACAATGAAGAGTGGTACCTCAAAGGCAGGGCGGTTGGTGTCGAGCAGTGTCCAGATGAAAGTCTGAAGATCGCATGAGTTTTCGATGTTTGTTTCTGCTGAGTTACTGCGGGTCTTCACATCAGGCTTTTCTTGAGAAAGAATCAGTTCAGAGGTTGTCAGCCACGCAGGCCCTGAATCCAATCTGCTCGAAAAGCAGCAGCCAGCTGGCTGAGCCAGAAGAGCTCCAGTCAAGTCACAGCTACCATCGCATGACCGGCTTTAGAATCGTCATTGCCACCAGTGGTGGAAATGTTGCCGGTTGAATGTTCCAAGATGAAAGCGCTGGATTGGAATAGCCGCCAGGTGTTTGAGCTTTCAGCTAGAGATTTCTGTGTACAGGTGAGAAGGCAGCCAACACCATGAGATTAGGCGCTTCCAGCACAAGCTTGGGCAAAAAATGCTTGTGAAGAGGACTCCAGAGGCTCGAGAGAAGTTTGATCCTTTGCTCTCCACGTCTTCGTTGCATGTCCAAGATTGTCCAAGCCTTTGCGGATGTTCTGACTCAATTTGTTTGGTTCAGTGCATCAATCATCCTTATCTTGTGATGCGAACGGCTTGTTACTTTGCAGCTGAACTCCTGGCTCAAACATTTATCATCATTTGTTAGTTTTGCCGTGTTGTTGCCATGACCGTGCCCCCCGCCACCGCGAGCATTAGCGCCAAGGATTTTTTGATTACCTTTGAGGCGGAAGTTGCTCAACACTGGGACTCAGCCCGTGCCGACCATGCTGGGATATTGGAAGCAATTGCCAATCGGGCCCTTCCAAATTTGATGGCCTATGATGATGAGAATCCGCATGATGTCCTCGCATTGCGGCCTGATCCAGTCAAACGTTGCACGGCAACAATCCGAAATTGCATGGAGAACGCCCAAAAAACGGAGACCGAGTTTGTGATCTTCGAGCCTGCCGCGGCCCAAGATTTGGACAGCATCCTGGAGTCCAGCAATGAGGACTTGTATGTAGACAAGCAACCCTCTTTGCAAGCAGCGCGTGACAGGGAAATTTTGGTTGTGGATGGAACTCGAGTGGCCCTTGAGAATATGCAAAACAAGAGCATCACCCAGGCTCTGCTTCTTATGCATTCACAAGAAGCCGTTAGCCAAATGGATGATGAAAAAAAATCTGAACAGTATGAAAAGATGCAAAATCAACTGCACCGAGAACATGTGAAGCAGGTGAAAGCCGGAGCCAGCCAGCTGTTGGCTTACGGCCAGCTTCCGCATTTGCATCAAAAGGTGCATGCGAGAAAGCAGCTGCTGAAGGCTTTGCGTCGAAAGAGCGAACTTGTCACTTCCAATAATGCAGACCGCCTCTACGCTGACCTCCAGGAGCAGCAGGCTGAAGTGGATGATAAGAAGAAGAAATGCGGTGGGCTTCGCCGCGCCACCATCCGCGACGAAAAGGCCAAGCGTGGGGCGTTGTTGAAAGCCCGGGAGGTGTATCAGAAGGCCCTGAAAGAGTACCAAGCTGCTTACTTGCAGAACGAAGCAGCTGCAATCGTGGAGGCGGGGCAGAACTTGATGCGGCCTTCAGGGGCCTTCCATCGATCTTCCCAACGCCATTGGGATACAATCTAATTTAGTAAGGCGAGGAGACATGTTTTTTTCCCTCTTTGCAATGCTTTTGATAGTGCCAAGCAGGACAAGGCCCAGTTGCCCCGCACATATTCTGGTTGATTGTAGATTTATTTGCGATGTTTCCTGCCGATGTGTGCTGATGGTCACACGCTTGGCGCCCTTGGGTCATTGCATAAACCCTGCAGGAGGATTTGGCATTGGCATCGGACCAGATCAAGGAGGAGCTGGAAGCTGCCGAGTTGGCTCGCAGCGACACCAAAGCCCAGTGTGATGCATGTGCAGTCAAGGCCAGTTGACATTTTCGTCAGCTGAAGTAGAATGAGATGAAAAAAGTACAATGTAATGTGAACATTGAGGGTGCGTTGCCAGCATGATTGTGATCTTTATTCTGTGAGGCAGCCGAGTGCGTGGAGAATGTAAGCGCCAGTATCCAGGCAGGATCGCAGGGGTTCCCAGCACAACCTCCTTATCGCTGCAAGGGTTTGTGGCCGCAGCCAGCGCTGCCGTTTTTGTCCTCAACGTTTGATAGCCGTTGTTTTGATATGTTTAGATTTGTTTCGCATGATTGTTGTGCTGGTTGGGAAGGCAGCATGAGTGCGGCATGCAAAGAAGCACGGCAGGCCGTACACAAAAGCTTGCTTGCCTACTCGGAGCCAACAGTGGAGGCTGGTGCAATCCCATGTGGCACTTAGCAGCTAAGGAATGTCAACTACAACAAAGACTGCGGCTTTCATTCATTAATTACATCATACCATGGGCTGGGCAATGAGATGGTGGATGGTTGCTGGGGACTGCATATAGAACCACGCCGGCTTATGCCACGTCCAACAGGGGGGATGGAGAGCACTGGCGATGGACTTGCCTATGCGTAATTGCAAGGAAGCGTGGAAGAACTCTGCACTTGCCAGCGAGCTCTGCAAATGCTTGATGGCCGCCAAGCGTGCAGAGATCGACTTCTTATCACAGGAGCCATCTAGCTATCAGCTGCTGATTGTTCTTCAGGTAGGTCCTTCAATGTTCTTTCGGGACTTTCTGGCCGCTTCTTTCTTGTTTATGACTACAGATCAGTGTTTTGATCGCTTTTCCAAATCTTTGAAGCCTCAACTGCTTCCATCCTGAACAAAGCCATGATATGCAAGGAAAGACTGCAATCTTTTTTTTTGCTTGAAATCTTCTGAGGAGCATGCGGAATCCGAAAAAAGAGCTCAAAAGCAAAAGCAACCAATCATGCCACTTGGATCCACTTGGGATTATTGATTCATGCTTCCCGCACGCTTTGGCATCCCCAAGGCGTCCTTGAGTGTTGGACAGCTTTGTGTAAGACCATTATCCCCAGGATAGATCAGGATAGGTTGCAATATGATTAGCTTACATTCGTTCCCATGCAACATGCTCCACCTGAGGGGAATCGCTCCTCGAAAGTTCCTTTCAGTGTGCTTGAGTGAAAACCTTATATATTATATGTATTTGATCACCAAGGAAAGCCAAGACGTTGGAAAAGGCCCACGACAGACAGACCTTGATATCTCACAGTATCAGCAGATGAAATGACAGAACGGCTGTCGCATTATACATTCGCTGCGTTGTATCCTCTACGGTGCTGACGCATCTGTGATGTCACAAGAGCATTTCTGATAATGCCGAACTCCACTCAGTATGAAAGTGTTTATTACAACTTGCTGGAGTGAATTTGTCGACAGGTAAGACCCTGTGTGGGTTGATCCCCAGCAAAGCCGGGCAAATACCCTCAAGGTCTTGACTCCTGTCAGGTGGAGCAACTGCAGCGGCAAATCTATGACACCAAAGTGGAGCTTGCCCAAGTGGAGGTTCTTGGAAATCGCGCCGAGGTGGGTTCGGGGTTTGTACCAACTGCTTTGGCATGTTACATGGTTTCGTTTGGTGTAGTTCGATGTGCTGGTGGCTGGGAGACAGGAAAAGTTCGTACTGACAAGCAGAGAGAGGGAGAGAGCAAGGAACAAGAAACATCACTCCCTGAAATCATCAAGGTGTGCGTTCATGTGCTTTCATATATTCACCAGTTTTGCGTGATGTTTGCATGGATTTCTTGCCCAGCGTTTTTGAGGACCAAATCGACTCCTTCAGAGCCTTGAAAAGTGGCTTGGACGAAGCCACCATTCGCAGCTTTGGTGAGGACGAGCAAGTGTTGCTGCCGCTCCTGCAATTGTATGCCATCGTAGGCTCTAAGTGAAAGTGCTGTGAAGTACAGGGGAACCTAGACTCGCACCGTGGCACACTGAGCATGTCAATATTGGATGCGATTTGGATAAATTCAGATCAATTTGGTGTGACTTAGTACGAGTAAGCATGCTCGCGACAGTGGTGAGTCACATTGAGGTGCGCATGTCTCCAAAGGGCAGGGGACCTGCACCATACATGACCAGGATGTCGCCAAAGCAACCTACGGAACTGCCCGCTTATATGTGTCTGACAACGAGTCGGACGACAGCACGGAAGCATCTGGACCCACCACCACCATCCAGTACCTCAGCTTGCAGTTATCACATGTTACCACGTTTTCATGCCTGGACTTTGTCCTGGTCCCGTTTTTTGAACGCCCTCAGGTTACTAGGCCATTCATTATAATAGTGCAAAACAAGCTCAATTCGGAAACAGAGATTTCAGTGACAAAAGATATCAAAAGATATTTCGTATTTAGGACAGCCGCGAACCAGGGAGAAACACTGTACGTGTAGTATAATGACTGCTCCTTTGATATGGTCTTATCCCTTCCCCGATCAACTAAAGCTTAAATAGATCTAAGAAAAGGTCGCGTTGAAGCTGGGAAGCAGATAGGTATATGGCAAAGGTCGCGTTAACATTTTTTTTGATTTTTGAAGGTCATGAACAATCTTCCAACCTAATATTTTGTGATCCTAGCCCAACCATGGACCATGGTGGCTTCCAGATTAAAAAAATCGCTCAACAATAGAGCCTTGACACACGCGGAAACTTCCGAACATTCCTGGCATCCTCCGCCCAAGAAGCCCCCGTCTCAAAACGTGAGTACGGTAAGGCTTGAGGGGTTCTTCATTTTTCTATTTTTTCTTCGTTTTCATAAGGGCTAAACACTCAGGACGATCCAGAATTGCTGTATGGTTTTTCTTGATTGTTGAGATGTATTTCACTGTAATAAATTGCTTGCAAACATGTGAGCCTCTTGGTTTCCCAACCAACTACAAGCCCGAAGGCCAAACTAATAGGTTCCATCTAGCAGCATTTTGACTGTGTTCATGCTTCCGGAGCACCCCGCCCATGCAGCTACAATTCCAGCGGATTCAGTCGGCAAAGAAGGGCATGTTTGATATTCATGCTGAGGCAACACATGCCAAATCCGTTGGACAAGTTGCGTATTGAAATGGAGGAGACTTCCGCTGCAGAGCAGAACAATCAAGTATGAATACCACATTCGGTGTGTGAATGCTTGGAGTTGAATCTCTCACGAGACTTGTGAGATCTTGTTAGAGTCGTGGCACTGCAGCAGAAAAGGAGAAGTTCAAGATTGAAAAGCAGCAAATGAAGGCAGAGTTCCAGCCTCCTGGCCTGTATTATTTTACCATATTTTGGCTTCAAAGTCACATCACTCACAAGCTTACTGGCTTGAGGGCCACCCAAACAAGCCTGCAGGTAACCGCACCAACCTTTCCATAAAACCAATGCAAAGAAAGGGACACTGTCCTGCAACCTGCACGTTGGGATCGAAAGCACTTTGCCAAGCGCTGACCTCCAGACTCTAGACTCTACAGACTATGAGACAAAATGGGATGCGCAACACGCACAACAGCTTCGACAATCAACACAGACCGATGTCCTTCAAGCTTTCAGATGTGTTTAATAAATCAGGCTAACTAAGCTTGCTTGTGATGTTTGGTGACAGTCGCCATGCAACAGGGAAATCAAGACCAAGAATGAGGTGTGTGGGTTGGCTTTGTTTGTGGCAACATGCCTAGGTTGGAAAAACAGCAAATGATGGAAATGATGCGGGAGGAACTTGGCAAAGTGTTTTCCAAAATGCAGCAAATGATGCACACTGTGCATCACGCTATGATGTCAGCGAAGTGCAAACACACGGTCACACACACATACACAGATGGGAACATATTAAATTGCATGATATTGTATCTTGCATGTTTGGTGTGACTGACCCTTTGCTTCGGACGGCTGCAATTTTTGACATTCTTGCACTAAAATCGCAGGAAATTAGGGCTGAATTGCAAAGAGAAGATGCAAGCGACGGGCTCAGGGGGTGTGGTGACATACGATGCAAAAGATAGAATTTTGGATCGTTGAAGCAGCAAGGAAGGTCACTGGAAAGGGCAAAGGCATGTAAACAGACTTCGGGATGCGGAGACCGTCGCGCCTGCCGCGCCAAGGCTCCGTTACGTCTTTCGAGCATGTTGATAGCTGAGCGGCAGCTACAAGGGCTTGTGATTACCGTGTCAAACTTTAAACCTGCTTGCCTCCTGGCAGCTCATCCTGTGTGCAGTCTGCGTGGTGAAGTGTTTGCAGGCAAGGAAAACAGATAAGACCAGTGGCATATGAATTCAAAAAGGTGGAGTTGTAGGTGTCTTTCACATATGGTTGCAATTATTTTGGCATTTCAAGCTGATCTCGACTTTGAATGAATGTCAGCTTGAGTTGCTCGCCTTGGGATCTTTAAACTTCCGTCTTCCCAATTCACCCTCTGTGCAGCTAGTGTGGTGGATTGCTCGCCAGACTGGAAAGATCATGAGGACAAAGACCAAGTTGGTCCAAGTTGTGACTTACCGACAATGACAATGACACTCAATGACAAGGCTTTCGCAGCGTTCAAAATTTGGAAAGCATTGATGTGTAAGTGTCCCCAACTGTCCTCCAGGATCTCTTCCATGTTGAACATGTTCTTGTGAAATAAACTTTCTGGCAAAAGTTCCTGATCCCCTCTGACAGCAGGGCACTTTTGTTGCTGGAATTGCTCAGGCAGCAGCCCTCTCTAGATGAAGCTTGTGTGTTGGTAGCAGGTTGGCCCCAGTCTTGAAATCGCACCAGCGGATTCATGGCTGTTTTCACAGATTAGTTATAAACCCGCCACAAAGCGCAGTGTTCCGTTTCCATTTGACGACAATTTGGATTTAAAGCCTTTGACAAAGATGAAGAAAAGCGCGTTTCGCCCCAATGTTATCAGCGGAGTCTTGAAGCGTTGAACGAGCAATACGGGATGATGAAATCACAAAGAGTGAAAAACTTGCCATCACCAACCATCAGTACAACCGTCGTTACGGTACATGTAAACAAGAATCCATGCTTACTTGGCTTCGTTGTGCTTGGCAGACTTCAATATTAATGGTGCTAAGTGGGAGTTCGGATGATGAATGTCGGAGAGGATGATATTCACAAAGTGAAAAAGCAGAAAATCTTGGCGCGCCTCGCTGCTGTTTTTGCTTGTCGCAGCTACCCCATGCCACAGTCTTCTTGGACAATCCATTTTGCCATAGCCATAGCACTACACGCACTACAGGCGTTAAGCACGATTAAGCGTGGATTTTTACTGAAGTTATATGAAATTGTGCCAAGCCTCGAAGTGTTGGGTCAATCGCGGTCGGATTGTCTGCAAAACAACTGCATGATATGTTTTGCACCGTGAGCATTCAGTGATCGGCAGCCCGATGTTTCAGTCCACATTATGAAGCCTCAAGAGTTAGAACCAACTGCCGTACAGCAGGTTGATACTGCAACGCGGACGAGTTCATTCATTGAGTATGGGCGGAACAGACGGGCTTGACGTATCGAAACACTAAGTGATATCATTGATCAGTTTTGCAAACATAGCAAGTCATACTGCCCTTAGCTCATGGTCGTGCGATCACTGCCTGGCCTAGCTTCTCGTGAGTCGAAGGCTTTACTGGTCTAACAGCGCTTCGCCGTAGAGGAGTGGGAGCTGAGGGGTGAAATGGAGGGAGGTGTTGTTAGCTTCTTGGGCTTGCGAGCTTCAACCATCCAGATTGGTTGTTTTTTGATTGTGTGCGAAACTATATCTTGAATAAATGTGAACAATATCAGAAAATCAAAACTTAGCCATGCCATGTCCCCACTTTACCAGGTAAGAGGTCCGACAAGAATGGATTCTTTGTAATTATGCATTTTCGAAAATGTTAATTACTTGAGCCAAAGAAGTTAATAGAAGTTCTCGTACTTTTTCGAAGGAAACAATAAGGCAAGCTTCGCTAGTTCTGACTCCGTTTAAGGATATAAAGAATGTGAAGGTGAACCTGCCAGGACCATTCAAGACCAGGGGCTCAGCACCACCGCAACCATCACCGCAGCTACCAAAAAATCATCGTCATTCTCTTCACCGTCACCATCAACATTGCTTGCCACCCTATCATTACATATCATTACCATATACCATCACCTCACATATAATTTAGGATTTGTCGATCTATACATGCATTCATATATCGCTTTCCGCTCACATCATCAGTCATCCTTACCTCCTGCGACTATCACTGCAGCTTGTCCAGTCTAATGGGAAGCTTCACCCTGCTGGCAGTGCTGGGAAGCAGCAGTTCCAGGCCCACGAGTCAATGAGATCCACGCTCTAGACCTATCGACAGTTGCTTTTTCACTTAGATGCAAGCTATGGGCTTTATTTTCTTGTGCGATTTTTTTGTGCCTTTCTTGCAAATCTAGATTTGCAGAACTCAATTCTGGCAGATTTGCAGTAAATGAGCACTGTTCAAGTGTATTTTGCTCGTGTTCACAAGGCCTAGATGTGAGCTTGGGATAAATCACAGCGCAGCGCTGGACAAACAAACAAACAGAACACAGGCATACAGATGCTGTGACAAGAGAGGCTGTTCTATTGTCTTATCAGGCTCTCTTGCCATCACCGTTTACCACTCGCCGCCTACCAGGCACGCGGGTTCGTGTGCCGATACGGCAGGTGGTTGCTTCCTTCTGATATCTTGTCTCATGCCTTTGGTATTGGGAAAATGTCGCCAGTGTCGGAGTGGCATCATTCTGTAGTGGATTTGGATGATATAGTGGTAGAGAATGATCAGCTACAGCTATGAAACATCGATGGTTATCATATAGTGTTTAATCTTTCTGAAGTTTTTGGCTTGAAACACTTGGGTGTATAAGCGAGCAATAGAGAACATGTGGATTGCCAAAGTATCAACTGCTATGTACTTAGTAGTGGTGACTGTGCTAATTATGTAGCAGTTTGGTTGCTCAGTGGCAAAGGCTGGCTCCATTCTGGTGATTTGGGACTACATGCGCGTGGGTGAAGATTCCCGAGATACCCAGAGTCAGAGGGACGCCTTGAGACTTGAGACCCTAGGCAGCCTGGACAAAGCCGTTCGCACCTCTTCTTTGGTAAGGCAGGGTGTGTGTTTTGTGTGTATTATGTGTTGTGTTTGTGTTACGTATGTGTTGTTTGGATGGGAGTTGCTTGGGATGATGGTATCGAATATTTCACTTGGTTGACTTCCGCTCTTTGCTTCAGGATGCTCAGCATCTGTTCGGCTTCTGGAGATGCAACGGGCGACCCGTATTGGCAGTGTGGCGAACCTGCGATGGCATGAAGGCAAGTCCCCGGCACGAAAGAAGCTCTAGTGACACAGCTTTTCTCAACTCGCACAATAAAATATGCGCAGCCGCTCTCACTGGCGATTGGGAAACTGGGGGGTTCCACTAGGTCATTCTCTTCCTCCTTTCCTCAATGTGACTTCATGGATCATCGGGAATGATGCAAAGTTGAAACTGGCAAGGTTGAAACAGTAGCACTTCAAACAAGTTTGGGAATACCGTAACATCGGAAGAGAAAGTACAGATGGTCATTTCACTTGTTCGAACAGCTGTTTAAATCGAAGTCCTTGGCCCTTTCTGCATTGCGGCAGGGGTTCCAATGGCACTGCTGAAGGCGCGTGCCTGGGTGTCACGTGGCTATACCTTCTGCAGTTCAACCTCAAGCAGCAAGCATTGGACAGCGACTTGCATGACAAGAGCAGCTAGATCCCATTTTGGGCAAAGGTCGCTTGGGGTGCAGTTTTTCAGACCGCTGAGAGTTCCCGCAGCTGGTTGGGTGCAAACATTGCAAAAGTCTCGCTGGTGTCATGCCGGTTTCTGTGGATGTTCCTGGATATGGTCACTTTAGTGTTCCATTGACTCCTCCCAGAACCGCTGGTGAAGTGATTTCCCTGTTGCAAGGGCGTTTCCCGGACCATCTATGGCACGGCAACGCGAGCCTCTCCTGTGGAGCTTGCCAGTTAGAGCAAGATGAGCTTGTGGAGGCCCAACATAGCACATTGGTCTTGGCAAACTATTCAGAGATCAGCAACACGGAGACATGGCCGGTTCAACGTCTGTTTGTTGCTTCGTATACCTAATTTGTTCCCACTTTTTTGGGGTTGCCCAAAAAAATGGCAACTTTGAAATAATTCGGTTTTTGTGGGCCAGGCTTTTGATTAGGGAAATTACGGGTACCTTTGGAGTCCGTGAGAGTTGTTCCGAGGAGGCCTGCCCGATCCAAGACACTGCAGAGCGAGGGATCACGCGGGAGCAATTGGCCAAATTGGTCCTTTTCATCTCGAAGATGGTGGGTCGATGGTGCGAAACCTTTGGAGAACATCGTGGGAAACAGCTACAATTTGACACGTTCAATCTCTATCACGCAAACTTTTGGATCATTCGACCCGCCACAGCAGGTTATCAGGGCAAGGGGTGCAGCTTAGTGGAGATCATGGCAGTTCAAGTGCAGAGACCCGAGTGGTTTGTGTCTCATGCTTGGATTGAGCCTTGGTTCAGATCGTTCAACGATCCGATCTTCAACGGGTTGACTTTTTCAGTTCGATGTTCAACCCAGTAACCCGAGTTGAAGGCCACCTAAGGGGATCCAACCTTCCACTGTTTGAAAGGGCACAATCAAAGAGGCGAGAGTCAGACAATCCACTTCCACCCACTTTCTTCGTTTGGGTCATGGATGGTTCTGTTTGCAGACCAGTTGAGGAACCTGTGTGCCAATTCTTGGCGTGCTTGGAGCAGCATGCTCTGGTTCGAGATCTGTCAAGCAGCGCATGCTATTGGGTGTGCGCCTACGCCAACAACCAGCATTGTGTCGAAGAGGATATCAAGAAAAACCCGCGCAGCACCTCTTTCTTCAGAGCCATGATGATGTCTCAGGGAGTTCTCTTGGTGCTGGATTCTGCAGGGACCCCGTTTGAACGAATCTGGTGCTGCTTTGAAGAGTGTATTGCCATGGCCTTAGGCAAATTTTGCTCTGCACGAATCCAGTTTGATGTTTTTAGCAGCTAGCATACCGAAACGCAAGTTAGCAGCTAGCAGCTAGCAAGCTGAAAGCGCCTCAGGATAAGCTGAATTTTTGAAGAGATGGGTGCTTTCACAATAGACCGTCCATTTTGACTCGTTGCCATTTGCTGAGGCGATTGAACATCGAGAAGACAATTGGTCCCGGCGTCGTCTATTGCTAGATGTGGGCGCCACTGATTTTCATGGCAAAGCTACTGGGCACATTTTGGGAAATGATAGTGACTATTCTGGCCGCCCAAACAGCGGATCAAACAGATTATCAAACAGATTCTGGTCACAGAAAAAGATTGGATCAAACAATATGAAACAATACTGGTAAAAGATGACAGTACATCATGCAAAAAATGATCGAAACAATAACAAACAGATCAAAATAGGAAGGTTTTCTGATTGAACATGGTCCTTTCAAGCGAGGCTCATGTGCTTACGGATGGACTTGCGGGAGCCGAGAGCCGCATGATTGGCATCCTCGGGCTACATCGCAAATCGGCCCGAGAACGGGACTTCCCCCTGGCTCTTTTGCTGAGAGGCTTAAAGGTCAAAATCGAAGAAGCTTGGTGCCTTCCATGATTATATACTCTGATTTCATGCTGCTGCAACTTATGGAACCACCATGCGGTGTAGGATAACGCTTTACAGTGTCAAATTCAATTCTTAGGATCCATCAGATAACAAGTTACAGTATGGTATGCTTTTGCATAAAGAGTGATGTCATGTCTTGTTGTGGCAGTATGACATTGTGACTACATCAACTTTTCAATTTTTGAAACATGAACTGCCATGAACATTTTTTGTCAGACAGTGCAAGGAAGCCCGTGCTACTGAGAAGATCGACAAAGTGCGAATCTTGAACAGCATTGCGCTGACACGCCTTGAAACATGTGATTTTGAACACCTGGAGTCGTACCCTACAGGAGATCCGAATTTCAAGAGAGTTGATGAAGCCCTGGCGTCGCATTTTGCATTGGCCAGTTGGTATGGATTTGTGTGTGAAGGGAGATGCGCGGATGAACTTGTGAGAGCTGTGCGGGCAGACACAGGCAGAAAGACCGTGGAGTTGTCCTTCACAGGATGTCGAAACTTCTCGGACCATGAGCTTCGAGTGCTGCTCCAAAGCCTTCCTGCAGAGTTGCGAGTCTTGCGATTGGATCTGGCTTTCTCAGGCCTTGAGACCATGCAGATGTTTGCCATCGGCGGTTTGAAGTCTTTGGTACAGCTGAAACTTCGCTTCACAGGTTCCACGGAATTTAAGACGGCCGCAGGGTTGGGAGATGCACTTAGAGAGATGAAGAAGCTTACGTACCTGGAGCTTTGGTGCCTTGTCAAGTTCAATTTTGTAGCTGTAGTCCTTATCTCAGGGTGTTTCTTTGTCTCACTTCATCGGCACTTGTTTCATCTTGTTTCGCTATGTTTCGCTGCATTTTCAGGTTCATGAACTTGCCACATTTCGAAGAACTTGGATGTTTAAGTTCTTCTTTGCTCTCCTTGCGCAAGCTGCAATTGTTGGTCCTTGATCTCAGTGGATGTGGCCATGTGCCGCTTGAAGCGAGGATGGATCTTCACCAAAGTGTCAAACGGCTGCGCTGGCGGGGCACTGACCTCTGGGTCAACATTGAGGGCCTGCCAAGCCGCCGCTGGTTTCCTGAGGTTTGGCCCGCGCTGGTGAGTTGGCTGCGTTGTTTTTCCCGGTGCCAGCAGATGCAACAGCTCGGCGCCACGCAGCGGGGCTCGGTCTATGCAACGAGCTTTGGGAAGTCTCATTGCAGCGATGACTCCGAAGAAGATGACGAGAGAGACGTCCAGCAGGACTTCGATGAGAACCAGCCGTTCCCTTGCAGCTGGCCTGGGTGCACTTCGTTTCATTCGTGCGAGAAAGGCTATTGTGAACAGCACCGTTGGTGGGGCCGAGGGAAAACGATCTGTCTGGTGGTAAACACTTGGCGTCAGAATGGGGAGCTTGTTGTGCTTGTTCTATCACAAGCAGTGGCAGAGGTGGAAAGCCGATACTTGTTGTTCCTGATCGTTCTGAGCTTGTTGCCCGTGGCAAGTTACAGCATGTCTCAGTCGACGGGAGTGCCTGGAACGTTGATTTTCTTGTGTTTGGCTTTCTTAGCTATTGCCAGCATTGTCTACACAACAGCTCGGCTCAACCGGATGCATGAACTGTCAAAGAAGCTCGAGGTTGAATCGGAGGCTCTCTATGCAAGGAATCTGCACACTGAAATGTCCAGATTTTTTGGTGATCATGACCATGTTAGAGATGAGATTATCCAACCTCAAATCACCACCTTGAAGGAGCATTTTATCCAGGCTGGAAAAGAATTTGACAACTTTTATCAAAGACTCTGCCTCCCGTTGCGGGAATTTTTAGAGGAACAGCCGAGTTGGCCGAGTTCAATCTCGCGACAAGAGTTGCGGCCCTCGTTGATGACGTTGCCATTGGCGCAAGCGGCTGTCGTGCGACAAGGGGACCCAGGGAGAATTTTGGACCTTTTGTATTGCAACGTAACCTTCAATGGTTGGGACAGTATGGTGAGTGCTTGGTGCTTCTTAAAGAGCAGAGTAGAAGGAGATGAGTTAGGAGGAATTGAGCTTGTGGGTGTGCGAGACTGCTTTGCTTCAGCCCATGCTGCTGTTAGGTGCGTCGAAATGATTTTCAACATCAATAGCTATTTCGTCACGCTCCGTTTCCTTGAAAGTTCATTGACAAGACTGGAAAGTCAACTGGATGATGTGCATCGCTTGGCCGACCAGTTGGGATTGGCAGGACACGTGCACCTCGATCCTGCGCAACCAGGGCCGACCAAAAAATCCTGGTTGCTGATCCTTGCCGTGTTTTCTCTTCGGGTCGTCTCATTGTTTGCTGCCATGTATTTTGCGGTGCAATACTTTGTTCGCTACGCTCCGCGTGTCCTAAGCTCCAATTTTCCACAGCTCCTCAAAGATGCCTGTGCTTTGAAGGAGACAATTGTTCAGCCCGTGATGCTGGAGATTGAAGTTTCTGGAGGCTGGTTGGAGAAGAGCCTCTTGCCGATGTTGCCGTCAATCTTCTTCTCTTTGCCCTATGTGGCGCTGATGATCATCCTCTCGTGGGACCTGTGCAGGTCGAAGAAGTTGAAGCCACCGAAACCCACCCAGCTACTCTACGAGGAATACTTTGGCCTCGAAGGCAAGTTCTATGGCTTCAAAGTGGCCATGCTGCAATTTTTCACGGTGATGCTACAAGCCTTCGGGAAGATTCAAATCATGGGTGGACTTGTCTCGTTTGCATTTCATGCAGCTCCTGAGCATTCAAAGGCGTTCCAAGGATGCTTCTGGGCCTTCATGACCTTCCTTCTCATGAACAGTGTTTACCCGACTATTCTATTCATCTTCCCTGATGTGAAGTGGATTCGCCTTGGTGCTGCAATGATGGATGCAATTCTTGACATTGCTTACACCAGCACATACCTCATCATCTCTGTTCTGGCCAGCTATGAGCTACGACTGGACCAAGATGTCTCCGGAAATTTCGGTGATGAAGCTTCAGTGAACTTTCAAGCAGAATTGGATCCAGCTTTTGCTTTTCCATCGGATTTTTTGAGCTTTTTTGCTGTCTACTATTCGCTCGCCCATGTTTGCACATTGTTCCGCGCCGTAGAACGCACCGGTCGAAAAGCTGCTTCCCATTCACGGTTGAGCCCAAGATTCTCTGGGAAGATATTGAGGAGATGGAAGACTTTAGGCAGAGCCTTGCATCCTGTCTGCATTGATTTAGCCCATGCGGTCACAACAACTCCAAATCTTTAAAGTTCACTCTTAATTTCTATGTAGCCTCCTCTTTGAACTGTAAATGCGGGTGCCCAATGAACAGTCTCCGCCAAGCATGTTGGCAGAGGATGTAGTTGAAAGTCCATTGAAGCTCATTCCCTATGAACAGTGCTGTCTTGATTTCGGCCGACGTCTTGAATCTGTGCCATGGATTGCATTTGGGTGATGTCCTTTCACTTCTCTGTGCTTTGCCTTGCATTGCAGCTCAGGTATACGCCCTTTTTGCTGGTGGCAATAGCTTCCGTGTTGCTTTCGTCGCACTTCTACCCTGTGGATGTGACTGATTTCCGATGCTTCCCATGCCGCTGCTGGGAAAAGAACGATGGTGCAAAACACCTTTCAAGTTGCAGCCTCACAGGTGTCCTTCGCTTCAAAGACGTGAGTTTGAGGGAACAGGGCATCACCAGCGTTGCCACGGATGCCTTCAAGTTCTCACAGCCCTTGCAACGATTGTCGCTATCTAAGAACCGATTGGGTTCTTTGCCGAGGAATCTGTTTGCTCCTCTGGGCAATTTGCAATTCTTGGACCTAGGCAGCTTGGGTTTGCAGCACTTGGAGTCTGACGCATTTGCAGGTCTGTCTTCTTTGAGAGTTTTGTCCCTCAGCCAGAATCGTTTGAAGGTGCTGCCCGAGGATATTCTACAACCCATGCCGGCCCTTGAGCAATTGTTGCTCGGGGGTAAATCTACAATTGTTGAGGGGAATGGACTGAGCGTGCTTTCCAAATCTCTTTTCAAGCCAACCCCCTGGCTGCGAGTGCTTGATCTCAATAGAAACGCGATCGCCTCGCTGCCCAAAGGAATCTTTGAAACGACTTCCTTATTGCGGACGCTTGATTTAGGTGGGAACAACCTCAACGAGTTGCATGATGATGTTTTCGCGGGGCTACATAATTTGCACTCACTTTATTTGAATTCCAACCTGCTCAGCAACTTGTCTATCGGGGTCTTTGCGGGGCTCACCAACTTGCAAACGCTCACCTTGAGCGGTTTGGACCGGCTTGCGGAGTTGCCTGTTGGCATCTTCGCAGACCTGCACAACTTGCAGACACTTGGTTTGGGGTGGAACAGCTTCAAGAAGTTGCCTGTGGGCATTTTTGCCGGGCTCCACAACTTGCAAACGCTGGACTTGCAGAGTGGCACTCTCAAGGAGTTGCCTAGTGGCGTTTTTGAGGACCTCTCAAGCTTGCAGATGCTTGATTTGCGACATACCCACCGGCTCAATAAGTTGCCTGTCGGTGTTCTTGCTGGACTCCACAATTTGCAAACACTGGACTTGTATAATGGCGGGCTCTGGGAGTTGCCTGCTGGCGTTTTTGAGGACCTCTACAGCTTGGAGATGCTCAATTTGAAACACAACCTGAACCTCGACAAGTTGCCTGTTGGCGTTTTTGCCGGGCTCCACAACTTGCGAACACTGGACTTGGATGGTTGCCGCCTCAAGGAGTTGCCTGGTGGCTTTTTTGAGGACCTCCACAGCTTGCAGGCCCTTCATTTGGGGGAGTTGTTTGATCTCAAGGAGTTGCCTCTTGGCGTCTTTGCAAGGCTTCGCAATTTGCAGACCCTTCATTTGGGGGAGTTCGACGAGTTGCCTGTTGACATTTTTGGAGGGCTCCGCAATTTGAAAACACTCAGCTTGCGCACTAACCTCAACTTCTTGCCTGTCGACATTTTTGCAGAACAACACAACTTGGAGGAGCTCCAGCTCAGTTTCTATGGTACCAATTTGAGTAAGGTTCCTGCTAAAGCATTGAACAAGTTGTTTGCAGGGCTGAGCAAGTTGAAAACTCTAGGGCTGCGTTTCAACAGGCTCGGTGATTTGCCAGCCAAAGCCCTGCGAAACATGTTTGCCGAGCTGGGCAACTTGCAAACCCTCAAGCTCAGCTACAGCAACTTGGGTCCGAAGCTAAAGGTCTGGCCCAGTGTGTTGGCTGGGCTCAGCAACTTAAAGGTTCTGGACTTGGAAGGCAACAATCTCAACCAATTGCCATTGCAAAGTTGGTCTACTTTGTTTGCGCAGTTCAAAACATTGCAGACTTTGAACCTTGAGAGAAATAATTTCACAGAGTTGCCTTCCTTCGCACAGCTTAGAAACTTGCAGGAACTCATCCTAAATCACAACAAACTGAGTGACTTGCCTCCCGGCACTTTTTTAGGACTCAGCAGCTTGAAGGTTCTTAAACTGGAAGACAATCTGCTCAACAAGTTGCCTGTTGCCATCTTCGCCGACCTCCACAACTTGCAGGAACTTGTCCTAGATGAGAACAAACTTAGCGACCTGCCTGCCGGCATTTTTGAAGGACTCAGCCACTTGAAGGTTCTTAAGTTGCATTACAATAAGCTCAACAAGTTGCCTGTTGGCATCTTTGCCGGCCTCACCAACTTGCAGGAATTGTCCCTATGGCGGAACAAACTAAGTGAATTGCCAGTCGGCATTTTTGCGGAACTTCACAACCTGCAGATTCTTGAGCTTTTTGGCAACGAACTCGCCGAGTTGGATGTTGGCGTGTTTGCAGGTCTCACCAACTTGCGGGGACTGTACATACATGGGAACAAACTGAGTGAATTGCCAGTGGGCGTTTTTGAGGAACTTCACAGTTTGACATTTTTGCAGCACGATCTCCGGGATGTGCCTGCGATTTGTTCCTTTATCCAGTGCCCCTAAAGCTACAGCCCACTATACGCAGAGAGTTTTTTACGCTAGACTAAAAGGTGAGCCTGGCGGTGCAACTGCCTGAAATAATGTTCAATGCATTGTTTTCGTGTCTGCTGCGTGAAAACAAGCCACAAGAGCGGCCAGCTGAGGTTGATGCTCATGAGTCATGCTTGCGAAAGGCATATCATGGAAAGCTTCGCCCATACTTGATGCGAATCTAGTCCCAGTGTATCGTTCCGGCAAGGCAGAACACTTCACAAGAGCCATGAGCACCAAAACCGAGGCCAGATTCTAAGCCTGTCGTAGGCAAGCTCTACTAGGACTGCGCGGAATGTGTTGCAATATTTGCTTGTGGGCTGTTTGCCCGCGTGGCGGCATATCAGGAAACCCATGCCTCTTTGCTGGCGTTTTACAGGCCAGCAGTCGGGGCCGGTGGAGTTGGGATGGGTAGATGGCCCATTCAAAATCATGCACAAGTAATCACAAGTATACAATTCTATGTGGTCAGAAGCAGCAACTAGGTGGGTTTCATTACCAGTGCAAATTGGCAACAGTTCCAGGATGTTCCAGGAATGTCTTCATTTGTCAAGTTTGTTTTGGGAGAATTGCTGCGCTGGATATGGCTGGATGGCGGTGTTCAAACTGATGTTTGCACTGCAGTGGACATGGTGGTGGTTCAGACGGATTGCCAAAATTCGCATTTAGAAGGGAGAAAGAGGGGGCGAGACAAACACACGAATAGGAAGCTATCACTCACTGGAGTCGTCAGGATGTTTTTTTACTGTGAGCTTTTTGTTGTATCAGAAGTTTGCATGGAGTCTTTCTTCACTACCTTTTTTGAGGAGCAAATCGACTCCTTCAAAACCGTGAGCAGTGGGCTGGACGGGCAAGCTATCTTTACTTTCGCTCAGGACGAGTACCCCTCTTCCAGATTATGATCTTGAAGCTTTGGGATCTTTGGGATCGCTTTGGGATGAGAATGTTGCCCAACAGCGGAAACACATCAAACACATCGAACTGCGCCTGGTATTCTGGACATAATGTATAGACAATCAGTATGTAGATGCTACTTGTAAAATAAAATGATCCAAAATTTACAAATACCAATCATTCACATCACCGTGACCAGTCGTCCTATTCGTCGAAGTTGCTGAAACTGAGCAAATTCAGAGGATCGACACTACAGCATTTTTGTGGCAGGACGGTGCTGCTGGGGGCTATGGAAGTGCCCGTCTGTACGTGTCAGATATTGACACGGATGACTTCACAGAAGCATCTGGACATATCTGGACCCACAACCGCTATTCAGTACCTTGGCTGCTCAGATTAGCCGCACGATCATCTTGTAGGTGTCAGTTTTGTTGCTGCGGACATCCCGTCATTCGTGTCAAGTGCCGATATATTTCTACAACATCATGTGTGCCTGAATTTTGCTGATTGACAGCGATCTATTTGTTTGGAACCACCATATGAAGGAGCGGGTGCTTGAAGTCTAGGGCTCAAGCTTTGCAAACTAAAAAGTGGAAACATACAAAGAAACTTAGGTTGGAAATTGGACGGTCTCGATGTGTACAATACTCCTGTGAAGCTGCACTGTACCTTGTGAAATGATAGGAGCTACAACACTTCAAGCTATAGTTGCAGTCCCGAGAATAGGTACCTGCATCGGCTGTTCTTTTTTTCCATGGGGCAGATCCTACAAAACGCCTTACATGAGAGTCAAAAATGCAAGACATGTATGCAATCCTTGTTCTGGCCCTTATCCTCACCTGACCTGACCCATGGACTACAAAGCCAACAAACTTGGTAAGAACTACATGCATCCAGTTCAGCTCTCATGAGTCATGACGGGTTATGGATGGTCATGGTTTGACCAGTGCAACAAGAAGGAGACAAGCAAAATAACTTTGGCGAGGCCTGCCCCAGCTGGATATGCTTGCTGCTTGTGCAAGGCCAACTTTTGTTGCTACCCCGGCACTTGTAGACGGCACACGGTTGGATGCCCCGGCAAAAAAAATGTTGCTACGCCAGCACTCTGTCAAACAATAGTGTGTTTTGAGCAGAGCGGTGTATTTCTTGTGTGGCTAAGGCAACACATGCCAAATCCCCTTGACAAGCTCCGAATTCAGATGGAGGAGATTGGATTCGCGTAGAAGCATTTAAATTTTACGTGTATAAAGTTGAAAGGGCCAACTGCCAACCCACGCGTTAGATGCAGAGGATTTACATCTTTTCGAGATCTTGTCGCAACCATGGCAACTCTGTGAGGAGGAAATGAAGATCCAAAAGCAACAGATGATGGCCGAGTTCCAGTTTCTTGACCTGTACAGTTTGATTGTAAATGTGTATCACTGCCCTGAAGCTGTTTGTTTGACCTGATGCGGTCTTGAAAGCTTATATCAGGCGAGAGACACTGACCCAGCCCTCATACTGACGTGGTATTTGTTTCTTGGGGTGTCCGGGTACGCCGCAGATCATGTAGGTGAATGCTTGGATGTATTTCAATGATTCAACTGTCCATGAGCATTGCAAAAAAGGCAAAAAAAGACCAATCAAGGGATATCAAGGGCAACATTGGTAACATTGGTGAGTCACAACACGGATGACGACACCAAGACATCGCAAGACCATTCGACGCCATCATGCATGCAGCAGTTTTGACAACTAAGCGGAGCCGATGTCCTACAAGGACAACGGCCCATGATGTTTGGTCCTAGTTTTGACTTTTGGTTGTACTTGTTAATTGGAGCCATCCGAGGTTGGAAAAGCAACAAATGATGCAAATGATGAGGGTCGGAGATGTTTTCAATTTTGTTTATGATCCATTTCGATGAGCCTAAGCATCCTATTTTCCAGTGATTGAGTGAATCACCTTTCATTGGGAGGAGATGAGGGCTGAATTGCAACATTTGCAACGCGACGATTCAAGCGAGGGCCTCAGAACGCACATGTAGCCACGCAACAGATGGCCCAGATGACGGAAGAAAGCAAGGCGGAAGAGTTTACCAAACTCTTGCTGTCAGTGTGATCCGATCATTTCATGAAATATCATGCAGATCCACGGATTTGAAGACAATCATTGAATATATCATATTTTTGATGAAGATGTTGCGTGGGAAAGTGTTGTTTTCTTCTTATTCATCTTATTCATTTTATCCTGCACCGGTGCCCAAAGGCTCTGTCACCTCGTTCGAACCGGTTGACAGCTGAACTGCTGCTACAACATCTTCCCATGCGGTCCGTGCGGTAATTAGTTAATTAAGCATCTTGCAAGACAGGAAAGATCAAGAGGGCAATGACCAAATCGTGATTCAACATTTGAGCTACCGCTAAAAAACCTGGCCTCAGTAGATGTATTGAAATGGAATATAGGCTAAAACCCTGCAAAACGAAGGAAGTCCTTTAAAACGAAGGCCTTCATATGGTGCAAAAAACCTGTAAAACGAAGGAAGTCCTTTAAAACGAAGGCATGATCACTATTCCATTTTTTGATGCTTACATTTTGGCGATAGCTCATTTTCACTTCGAATCACTTGCGAGGCCCAGCTGAAACCCACTAGGAAAAAGGTCGGACAAGTGTCCTCCAGAACCCTTTCCGTGCGTCTTGTGCTGATGCGGCATCTTCCTTGTGTCACCGGACAGCAGAGCGCCGGAAATGCATGAACATGCAGGTTGATTTAGTTGGTACTTTCTTCTGGTACGCGCTGTTCCCATTTAAATCAATTTAAACCTTCATGTTGGTCATTCAATCACACCAGCTGATTGAAGGCTTCATGATGAACTTGCGACAAAGCGCAGTGTTCCATTTCCATCCAACTCCAGGTTGGATTCGAAGGAAAATTGTTCCATCCATGACAAGGACATGTTTTTTGCGCAGTGAATTCTGGTGGGTTTTAAGGCATGCAGAACCAGAACCGTAATTCCTCCACAAGTGAAATTCTATATGTGAAGCTGAACAGGCCTCGGCAACCTTGATGCGACTTGCTTGGTGATGTCATTTTACCTGAATTGGGACGCAGCTGTGGCAGTTTCTCATGGTGCTGTTGGACAAATTTGGACAATGCCAACATATCTATTCCAAGCCAGTTGCCGCACAGAGGCAGCAAACCGTCAAGCATTTTCAGCCAAGACGTATCAGCTTAAAACTTAGCATACTTTGGAAGTCTGCAGCCACCAGCATGTGGCACCCAAGCATCGTGGCAAACATTATTAGTGGCTACCCGACCCGTACCAGATCTACCACAAACACATTGGCAGTTGCTGCGCATGGCATGTCGCGCCGCTTGCGTCATGGCTGGTAGTTGAGACCGCCCAGCAGGCTGCCGGCCACCAATACAGATCGAGTCATCACGGTGTATCATGGCCGTTGCACAGAACTTTCAGCCCTCAGACTATGTTCATCGTAGCCACTCATGGATTGGTAGTCTTGTTTTGTAGTCATGGATTGGTAGTCTTGTTTCTAGATTTCTGTAGTCTATTGAGCCAGCTGCAGTTGATCTAATCTTGCAACCAGCTCCACTGTGAACCCATCTGAGCACCGGCGGCTCAGATGGGAAGCTTCACCCTGCTGGCAGTGCTGGGCAGTGGCAGTTCCAGGCTGATGAGTCAACTGGTATGTCCCATGCAGTGCTGTGCACTGATCATGTTTGCTTTGTTCATGGTTGACCGCCAAATCATTTGAGCTAGATTTTAGCCTTCTTTACTGTCATTTGACTGCTAGCTGTTGGCATAGATATCAAACTGCGAGCTCTAGTTTCTTCGTCGCTACTTTTCAGTTGTTGTTTTCCTTCTCACTTTCCAAGATGTCTAGACCCAAATCCTTCCAAACTGCTGTTACACCAGGCTCTCCTGCCATCACCGTCTACCACTGGCCGCCTACCAGGCACGCCTGTCGTTAGGTAAGGCAAGTCAATGCTTCTTCAATTTCCGTTCGCCGGCCTCATGCCAAGAATGATCAACAACAATGGGCAACCATGCATGCGTTGTTTTTATATATAGAGTAGTGTACAGTATGGCACTTAACCATCTGGATAAGATTGGATAAGAATACTTGGCCGAAGTATCAACTGCGACTTGGTGTGGAAGTCTTGGTGATTGTGACTGACTGCACCCATTCTTTGCTGGCAGCACTTGGTTTCTGGCGAAGGCCGGCTCCATCTTGGTGATTTGGGACTACACGCGCCTGGGTGAAGATTCCCGGAGGTTCATCCTGCTGCCGGAAGCCCAGATACCCAGAGTCATCCAGGAGAGCTCAGGGACACCTTGATACCTAGGCAGCCTGGACAAAGCTGTTCACACCTCTTCTTTAGCAAGGCAGGGTATGTAATATTAAATATGTATGTGTTATGTATGTAGTATAGTATATATGTGTTATATATGTATGTGTTGTGGACTGTATGTTTTACGATTTGTTATGTCTGTTTTGTTTTACTGGAAGTTTGTTCGGATGGCGGTGACGCATATTTCGATACCAAGCAAGTGCCCAAAGAGGAGATAGCCAGGTATAGGCACTTTGACCTCAGAATATATAAACAAACTCTATTCCTGTGGTAGATGCAGCAGGTTTCTTGGTTGACTCCTGCTCCCTGCTTCAGGATGCTCAGCATCTGTTTGGCTTCTGGAGATGCAACGGGCGACCCATGTTGGCCGTGTGGCGAACCAGTGATGGCATGAAGGCAAGCCCCTGGGGATGGAAGCTCTATAGTGACACAGCTGGTCTCAAGCGGTACAACAAAATATGCTCAGAACTCAGATCTTTTCAGGCTGAAGTTCATCACTTATCACTTGAAGTAGCTTTGAACATCCTGGAGATGTTTTATCACAGAGTTTCTGGCGGAAGAGCTGAAGTGCATCAGACATCTTTACACAGGCGACTGCAGCTTTTCCTGTTATGATTTTGTTGCTACTTTTGGAAGAGCTGTGAAACAATGCCAGGTCGCGGAGCACAGCTTGTCAGATGTGGCGGCAGCCTCCCCTGTTTGGGTTCGGAAGCCCAGTGGTGAGGCACGATGGTGGAAGTCTACATGCAGTGCATTGCAGTGCTGTGGTCGAAGATCGAAACCTATGAAAGAGGACAATTAGCTTCGGCAAGGAGGCTCTTAGCTGACTTCACCGTAACGCCTTGCACACCTCACGGTTCACACCCTCACGATGCATTTGTATACATGTTCGTCATGTTCTGACTCTCTGTCAGTGCAATCCGAACTTGGAGTCACACTTCAAGCACTAACCATTGTGGTATGCAACTGCTGCAACTGACTGAGCTTGAAGTGCCTTGCCTGACCATCCATGGTGGGCCCATGTAAAAACATCAGCTCATGGAGCCCAGGTCGACTACCATCGCGAGACGGAACACTTGGTGATTGCCCACGGGAACTCCGTTGCTCCAGCTGAAACTGTGGCGGATGGAGGGATGCTACTGCTGGGTACTAATGGTACTGTTTAGTTTAGTACTGTCTGTTCACTGAGTCAAAGACGTGGAAAAGCTTCAAGGTCATCATGAGGCACTTTGAAGAGAAAAACTTAGCATCAATCACTGGTACAGTGGTGTGGCATCGAGGCTCAATGGTAGGATTTTGCTCACACTAAGACGACGCCGATAGGGCTTCCCATAAATCAAGAATTTGCATGTTTCCAAGTCAGTTCCATGCCAGTGCCTTGGCGCAGCATATTTGGTGATCATAGCTATTGAAGGATGTAGCGGATCGCTTTCAAAAAGACCGAGGGATGAAGAGAGAGAGAGAGAGAGAGAGAGAAAGACAATGTGAGCTTTTGGCAAGATGCCTTGTGGAAGTGTCCGGCGCGTCCGTGCAGAGATGAACAGACTATCATTGCGTAAAAAATTCTGAGCGTCTACATGCGCCTGAAATGTTGACTCTGAGGTTGTATCAGCATCCGTGTTCTTTGCGGATGAAAGTCTCAGCCAAAGACTCGGTGCTGTACCAGTCCAGCTGTTGTTGCTCTTGCTGCATCTTGCTGCTCATGTTTGGGCAAGGGAGGGCCAGGGTCAATGATGGAGACATCTATTAGGAGACTATTGGCTCAAGCACCTTTCTTCTTTGACAGGTCCCTGATCGACCTTGATTGCAATGTCGTGGGAAGGAGAGTTGCACATCATGGAGGAACGCTTGCGTCTCCAGATGGCCAGTTCGAGTCGACCTTTCGATCTTTGGACATCATTGAAATGCCTGGCCATCTTGAACGCCTTCGGTCTTCTCTCAACTGCTTGCTACCCCTTGCTTTGGGTTGGTGTCGTGTTGATTTGCTTCTCAAAGAGCACCCAGCTCTATGCGCCACCATTGGTTGTTTGCACAACCCTTGGTACAATCTATGGTGTTGGCATGCTGATGATCTACTATGTGAACTCACGGTTTCATGTACCTCTGTCAGACATGGGCATGGCTTTGATCGTCGGCGCCGCGGGCCTTGTTCTGACCATCATTGCAGAGAAGCAGATTCTTCAGCCCTCCAAGGAGATGAAAGCAGCCACCAGTCCTGAAAGGCGACTGCTTGCTCTGTGCAAGTTCACACTGACACCCATTGCCACCCTGTCGTGCCTGTTGCAATTGACTTGGCCGGGAGCCGTGCTCTGTGCCAGTGCCTTGCTGATTTTGCTGAAGGTCTTCCGTGCAGGGCTGCAGAAGCTTTGTTGGGCTGGCTGCCCCAAGTCAGGAGAACCCTTACGTGTGATGATTTGTGGCGATGCCTTTCCACCAAAGTTGGACGGTGTGCAGATCTTTTCTCGACACACCATTCAAGCCTTGGTGCGTGAGGGGCACAATGTTCACGTCTTCTGCAGCAATGGAAGCCCAGCCACACTGTTGGCACCTGAGAACTATGGTGCCACGGTAACACGAGGCCCAGGCATTGAGGTGCAGCCAAAGCACAAGATTACCTTGCCATCTCCTTACTTCTTGTTGGCCCTGTTGCGATTCCGGCCCAACCTCATCCACTTCTCAGACTTCACTCCAATGTGTGTTTTCCTGATGCCATTTCTTTGGTGGCTGGGAATTCCCTTCGTGATGGCGCACCACAGTCGAATCGACCTGTATGCTACCTATGTCCCAACTGTCATTGGTGACTACTCTCCTCAAGTGATCCGAGCTCTTTTTGAAGTGCTGTTCCCCCTGGTGACGGGTCACCTTCTCTTGGACAAATCGCAGAGGGAGCAAAGTTGGTTTCAGGGACATCCACTCACTCGTCATTGGCCAACTGGAGTAGACTTGGAACTCTTCCATCCGACCAAGGCGTGCCAAGAAATGCGAGAGACGCTGAGCAAAGGCCGACCTGATCTTCCACTGGTGATCTTCGTGGGGCGCCTTTCACCGGAGAAGCAAGTGGACAAATTTGTCGACTTGGTCAAGCTGACCAATCCTGAGGGTAGACCCGAAGTGTGCCGCTTTGCCATCGTCGGCCATGGAGATTCGTGGGAACCAATTCATAGGGAACTGGGCCATCGCCCGGATGTCTACATGCCTGGTGCCCTGACCAGTGAGAAGCTCGCAGCGGCCTTTGCCTCAGGGGACATCTTCTTCTCCCCCACCGTCACGGGCACCGCAGACATGGTGTGGTTCGAGTCACAGGCCGCTGGTCTTGCAGTGGTGGGCCCCAACGCCACTGAGGTGCCATTGCTGGTGACCAATGGCGTGAACGGCGAGCTGTATGAACCCCTTAACATGGAGGATGCGAAGAGGGCCATTCTGCAGGTCATAGGAAGTCACAATTTGGAGAAAATGAAAGTGGAGGCCAGGAAGAACGCTGAAGCCAACTTCACTTGGCCGAGGTCCACCGGTGCAGCCATCAAGTTCTACAAGGATGTGCTCCAATTCGTTGAAAGGTATGGATGAGATGCTCGCGTCACCTGACCTGCCTAGAACGTGCTGAACTGATAGTGAGAGTGTTTTGCGAAGCTGAACATGAGTTTGCCAATGCAAAGTATTGGCAACAATTAGCAGCGATTGAGTCTCCCTACAGGTGTGCAGCCATTGACTTGGTTTCACTTCCATGTATGCATCCGGTGGCCCAAGGGAAGCCACCCTTTTGCAAATTCACAGCTGGTGAGTGTGGCTGCTTGCAGCAGAGTCGATTACTTGATTCGACTCTGCAGAAATTTCAGCAGAACCGTACTTATACTCACACGCCGTGGCGTTGTGACAATTGTAGGTCTCACAGCCCAATCCAAAAAGAAGAGACTGTGCAGCCGAAGAATCTGGTGTATGGGAGGGATCCACACAGATTTGCGAGTTTTTGTCCATGAGCAGTGGCATCAACAGTTGAACATTGTGATCAGGATCAGTTTCATCAGGTCTAGAGTCTAGAGTGTCAATCAAATATCAATGGAAAAAAGTGACATCATGGATGCGATGTATCTGATCACTGTGCAAGCTCATGCTTGGGTAATGGAGGGCCAGGATCAAACATCGAGACATATAGGAGACTATTGGCTCAAGCACCTTTCTTCTTTGACAGGTCCCTGATCGACCTTGATTGCAATGTCGTGGGAAGGAGAGCTGCACATCATGGAGGAACGCTTGCGTCTCCAGATGGCCAATTCAAGTCGACCTTTCGATCTTTGGACATCATTGAAATGCCTGGCCATCTTGAACGCCTTCGGTCTTCTCTCAACTGCTTGCTACCCCTTGCTTTGGGTTGGTGTGGTGTTGATTTGCTTCTCGAAAAGCACTCAGCTCTATGCGCCACCATTGGTTGTTTGCACCACCCTTGGTACAATCTATGGTGTTGGCATGCTGATGATCTACTATGTGAACTCACGGTTTCATGTACCTCTGTCAGACATGGGCATGGCTTTGATCGTCGGCGCCGCGGGCCTTGTTCTGACCATCATTGCAGAGAAGCAGATTCTTCAGCCCTCCAAGGAGATGAAAGCAGCCACCAGTCCTGAAAGGCGACTGCTTGCTTTGTGCAAGTTCACACTGACACCCATTGCCACATTGTCATGCCTTTTGCAATTGACTTGGCCCGGAGCCGTGCTCTGTGCCAGTGCCTTGCTGATTTTGCTGAAGGTCTTCCGTGGAGGGCTGCAGAAGCTTTGTTGGGCTGGCTGCCCCAAGTCAGGAGAACCCTTACGTGTGATGATTTGTGGCGATGCCTTTCCACCAAAGTTGGACGGTGTGCAGATCTTTTCTCGACACACCATTCAAGCCTTGGTGCGTGAGGGGCACAATGTTCACGTCTTCTGCAGCAATGGAAGCCCAGCCACACTGTTGGCACCTGAGAACTATGGTGCCACGGTAACACGAGGCCCAGGCATTGAGGTGCAGCCAAAGCACAAGATTACCTTGCCATCTCCTTACTTCTTGTTGGCCCTGTTGCGATTCCGGCCCAACCTCATCCACTTCTCAGACTTCACTCCAATGTGTGTTTTCCTGATGCCATTTCTTTGGTGGCTGGGAATTCCCTTCGTGATGGCGCACCACAGTCGAATCGACCTGTATGCTACCTATGTCCCAACTGTCATTGGTGACTACTCTCCTCAAGTGATCCGAGCTCTTTTTGAAGTGCTGTTCCCCCTGGTGACGGGTCACCTTCTCTTGGACAAATCGCAGAGGGAGCAAAGTTGGTTTCAGGGACATCCACTCACTCGTCATTGGCCAACTGGAGTAGACTTGGAACTCTTCCATCCGACCAAGGCGTGCCAAGAAATGCGAGAGACGCTGAGCAAAGGCCGACCTGATCTTCCACTGGTGATCTTCGTGGGGCGCCTTTCACCGGAGAAGCAAGTGGACAAATTCGTCGACTTGGTCAAGCTGACCAATCCTGAGGGTAGACCCGAAGTGTGCCGCTTTGCCATCGTCGGCCATGGAGATTCGTGGGAACCAATTCATAGGGAACTGGGCCATCGCCCGGATGTCTACATGCCTGGTGCCCTGACCAGTGAGAAGCTCGCAGCGGTGCGAGTCACAGGCCGCTGGTCTTGCAGTGGTGGGCCCCAATGCCACTGAGGTGCCATTGCTGGTGACCAATGGCGTGAACGGCGAGCTGTATGAACCCCTGAACATGGAGGATGCGAAGAGGGCCATTCTGCAGGTCATAGGAAGTCACAATTTGGAGAAAATGAAAGTGGAGGCCAGGAAGAACGCTGAAGCCAACTTCACTTGGCCGAGGTCCACCGGTGCGGCCATCAAGTTCTACAAGGATGTGCTTCAATTCGTTGAAAGGTATGGATGAGATGCTCGCATCACCTGACCTGCCTAGAACGTGCTGAACTGATAGTGTTTTGCAAAGCCCAACCTTAGTCTGCCAATGCAAAGTATTGGCAGCAATCTCTCCCTACAGGTCGTGCAACCATTGAGAGGGTTTCACTTCCATGTATGCATCCGGTGGCCGGGCCACCCTTTTGCAAATTCACAGCTGGTGAGCGTGGTTGCTTGCAGCAGGGTCGATTACTTGATTTGACTCTGCCGAAGATGCAGCAGAACCGCCGTGAGCAGTGGTTAAAAAATGATTCGTCCATGCTTGTCATGTTCGCATATTGCAGTGGAAGCGGTTGTGTGTGTTGCCTTCGGACCTTAGCTTGGCTGGAACCACCAACACGGAGGACCAGCTAGCTCTCATGAATCAAGCAATACTTCGACAGTTGAACACCATGACCAGGATCACAAGGTACAGACATGTACAGCAGTACAACCTATCAATGTTCAGTTGATATGATGAAATCTTCTGCAAGATGTATCTCCCCATGCCTGGTACCCCGCTTTGCCCCAGGTTGTTGACCTGCTGTGCACCTCAGGTCTTCGACCGGTGGCCATGGGATCACTGGGCACGTCCAAGCTGCTGGCTGTTCGCCTCATCAACGACGCGCGGCATTTCGCGGTGGCCGAGGCGCGGGCAGCGCCTTGGAGCCAACGACACCAGACACCCAGAGAATCCCAGAGACACAGTGAAACTGAAGCTGAAGTTTTGGAATGCTGAATGAGTAAAATTATTATGTGAATTCTGAATGAGTAAAATGACTGAATCTGAAATGAATTTAAGAAATGATAGTAATTGAATGTAATTGAATTGTATAGCAATTCTAAAGTGAATGCTCTCTCTCGTCTGTGTATGTTATTGGTGGTTCCTTCCAACATCAGGACCACCATGAGGAGATTGTGGAATCGCTGATGACGTACAGAGATTGTGGACATCACCATGCAAAGAATCATTCTCATCTCATGACCCTCCATCACTTGCCGAAAATCATCGAGAATCAAACCGCACAGAGCGCACAATTTGTCCACGGTCACCTCCGCTTCTTGTGGACAATCCATTGGCCCACCTTCCCAATGACCATTGAAGGCTGATGCAGTGCATTTCTGGAGCTATGCAGGGCCACGCAGTGTCCCGCAACAGGCGCAGACTGTGAATTTCAAATTGTGACATCATATGGGCATAGTATGGCAATATATGTGGGCATGCTCCAGCTCCAGCTGCCATGAGTTTGTACTTGCCTTCCATTTGAGAAGTTGAAGATAGCCAGGCCCAGCCAGGCCATGTCCCGTGCTCCAGGTGTGGTCCCAGTGTTCGCCAGGTCTTGCGCGTGGATCTTCCGAAGCCATTGAGGGCCTTCGAAGTGGAAGGGCGGTTGGCGTACTTGCTACCGGAGCAGGGGAAATTGCAGGCTGGATGAGGGATGTGACAACGAGATGTGACGAGATGTGACAAGGGGACAAGGAGCTTCATACTAGGCCTTCACCCAGATGCTACATGTGTATCCATTCTGTTGATGATCCATGTAGTGCGCACAAACTGAAGAGATCTGTAAGGTTTTGCGCTTTGGGATGGGGGCGTTTGGATGCTTGGAGGTTATGAACTTCCAAGGAGAACGTGTGCAGGCCTGTGGGTGGCAGGTAGCGCGGTTTTGAAGCTAAGCCTGCTGCACGGCTTGGCAGTCCATGCCACATAGTCGCTTCTTAAATGGGTGGGGAGTGCTTTCACAGTGGCTGGGAGAGAAAGCATGCACTTACTTCGTTTCATTAATTTTGATGATATCTTATCTTGCAAAAGTTTGGGTATTTGAGTATGACGGCGTCATTGTCCACATCGCAGGCTGCAGGGTATGTCTCAATGACTCAACCTCGAACACATCCAATATCATCCAATCTTTTCAAATCCTAAAATCCCTACTAAATCACTGGAATATCATCATTTTCAAATCAGTATTACACAAAATCACCTGGACCACCCACACAGAACTCTTCCACGAGCTCAGCTCCAAATACTTGAGCTGCCAGGTGGCCCAGACACATGCGCAACCGACCTCCTTCGATGCAAAGGGTGGCACCGTGCCACTGAGCCGCGTTTCATCCACGTGGTTGTGTGGTTGGCCCCCAGCCTTGACACAATCAAACCTGAATCCAGGTTTAGAGGTTGAGGTTTAGTTTCGATCCAGATGCCAAGATGCCAAGATGCCAACATCACGTACGCATGCTGCATCATGTGATGTCAAATTGACCATGTTGCCTTCTGGCACCAGGTGTGTTGGTTGCGGGGATGGCTCTGTGATGCTGTCTCGAAATCCATGTCGCCGGCTCGGAGCAGCAAAAAAACTGAGCAGATGCCCTCAAGATTCTCACTCACATACACACTCGCAATTCATAGTTATATCTAGCTCATGATTCATGACTATATCATTCATAGCTTACATATTTGCGTAGTGTTTGCCTACGGTGCCACCACCCGCACCTAGCTGTTGCTTTTGGGATGACCTTAGCTTCCTCCGAGGCCCTGACCATTGGAAGACCTGGCCATGCCCAGCACAGCTTGCCCTGGATGGCATTCCTCCTGGCATCATTTGGCTCACCTTAGCTGCCAATGAGGAACGGGATGTGAGCTTAACATGCACCGCAGGGCAAGGTGGTTGCAGGGCAAGGTGGTTGCAGGGCAAGGTGGGTGTTCAATGGTGGTTGGCACATTTTGCTGAAGGCACTGCTGGCGACTGATTGCATTGGTATCGGTGCGTGTCATCAGTGCTCATTGCCAATGCTCTCATGACATTTCCAGATCATGGCAAATTTGCTAAGAATCTCTATGGATAATCTTCGGATATTATCCTGTTTGGTGGGCTTGGGCCCAGTCTCTAGAACCCTCCCCCAAGGACACCCGAAGCATTTTGGGTCCCAGGACTATGCTTGTGTTTGCTTCGAAGATGCGACGCACGGAGTGACGGCCCAAGATTCGGTGGCCTTCGCAGCCAAGTGTGGTACTTCCGTGCTTTCTTCAGCCCCCCTGTATTGTTGAGTGCAAGATGAGCCCCCTGTTCAGCAAATTGGGTTTGTAACTATAGGGTTGGCATGGGTTATTTAGGGTAACTACCAGTTATGGAGATAAAACTTTTTAAAACTATAGTTGAACACTCCCACCTTGTAGTGCATCGTTGGTGCCTAGATGGCTGCTGATGTGCAACGATGGCACCGGAAAGCCAGGGAAGATTCATCGCTGGATGGGGATGATGATGATGATGATGATGATGATGATGATGATGATGATGATGATGATTGCGACGGATTGATGGATGATGGATGATTTAAATGCTGTATATAAACACTCTTGATGGCTGCAGGTGATTCACTTGAGCTCTGGGCAGTACGTCGCCCTTCGGGCTGGGCACGTTGGTAGCATCGGCAGTTACTTGGTGGACAGATGGGGCAGGGGGCAGTGATGCTTGGTAGACCTCGAAGATTAGAAGCTCGTGCTGCACACATACCACAACTGGGACCCTACCCAGGACAGCCTGTGGGCATAGTGATGCAGCTGTGTTGGGTGGCTTGTTGGTTGGGACCACTGGTGCTGATGCTGTGCGTGTTTTATGGCCCCATGGTGCGGCAGCTACATCATGCCGCTGTTTTCTGCTTGGTCCATGCCATCTACGTCCAACACCGATGTATGAAGACCTAGCCTATGAATGTCAAGGTATGTCAAGATGTAGAGAGGCCACGAAGCTGACCATTGGGCGTTTCTCGCTGGAAGCGGCTTCAACTGAGACATTTCTATGGCGCCTTTGTTGCGAGCACCTGTGAGTTTGGTGGGTCGCGTGCTGGACATGGAGCGACACTTGGCAAGCGATTGAGGGATCTGCTGAAATCGCGGAAGGGAAGACCCAAAACGTGGCTACTGATGCTACTGTTTTCAGTCAAGGTGAACAAATCCTGTTGGGATCTTTGGGGTCGTCAAGATAGCTCGAGCGTACCAGTGGCCAGTCTCAAAGTCCCAATGTATGAAGGCAACCTTGCGTGCACTGGCTTGGTGGTAACTGCAATGAAGAGTCACACTAATCACCAAACACCTCAGAGAGCAGGCGGCTGCTAGGTCCTATCGAAGAGACAGAGAAACGCGCAAAAGGACATGGATTGAGAAGATAAAGAGAGACAGAGACAGAGAAACCAAAGAATTGCAAGACTTGGATTTGGATACTGTACCTTTGGACAGATCGATGTCACTCGTCGATTTTCAATGGTTATAATAGGATGTCAAGGTGAGGGATGCTGGAAAGCCAACAGCATGCCCCAACAGATCTCTGGCTGAGGAATTCTAAGCACGAAGGCCTTGGCCTTCCTCAGCGTGGGGACTGAGAGGCGGCGACGTGGAAGGATCCGATGACTTCAGAAGTTGGTGCAGTCTCCGGTCGTCATGAAATCCTCCTCCTCCTCATCATCATCATCATCATCATCATCATCACCACCATAGGGATCTCGGGGCCCGGGTTTTTGCTCAGCCCAGCTGCAAGCCGCGCCAAACAGGCGGTGTCCATTGAATCGCCGTGGTTTGGGCTGCATTGCTTGGCCCAAGCAAGGGCCACCGGCCAGAGGGTGTGGACACCCAGGAGCAGTTGAGATGTTCATCTTGTTTTTTTTGGAGCAATGCCTGCGTTCGTAGCTGAACATGAGTCTAGGAAATAGACAGGAACAAGTCCAGGTTTTGGCATGTTTTGTTGTTGGCTTTCAGCATCGTCGCAGCAGTGGTTTTCAAAACCGGGCCCCAGTGAGGGGCTACAGGAGCACAATTTGACATACCCCATCTCCATTGCGTATTGTTGCATACCATCCATGGAGTAAAAGAGTTGGCAACTCGAATTTGAAGAGACAAGCTAGTCACTGCGGGGGAAGGAACTTGGCATAAATCCCTGAAAAAGCCAATTGCTGCCACGGAGAGACAGATCAGCATCGGCCAAAGCAGGCGTGCAAAGTTATCTGCCCCTCCGTGACTCGAGCCCCTGGATGGGCCCCCCCCCATCCTACAGGTTCTTGGAGCGTTTGCCAGATCTTCCTGTGAAGGGCTATGAAAGCTGGGGTCGCTCAGTGTTTCCCGGGCCCCATCAAGGCCAAAATTGAGAAAAAGGACGGTACTACAGTACTTGTGACACTGCGGCTTTTATGAAGATGTTGGTTACTTGATTGTAAGTGAAATCCAACAGAGTTGGGTACGGGCTACAGACTTCAACCTTCGTTTTCCACTGACTAATTGATGCGTTTGGCCAGGTGAGCTACGGGGTATGCCCACATTCCTTCAGTACATCAAATACTTGAACCGCTTTCTATGTTTCGTTTTTTGGGCAAATGTAAGAGCATGTAAGAGCAGTGTTTTCCGTTTTATAAGTGAGATTCAAGAGATTGGTTGTGCAACATATCAAAATCTCATCTGGAGACTGTGAGCCGCATGGTTCAGCCACAGGTCTTCCTGTTGCAGGGCATGGCGGCCTCACAAGGGCATCGTTCACCATGGCAGTGTTCCACCCCACGGCATGCTTGGGTTCGGATGGCAGCTTGACAGGTGCACAAGCGCGTTTTTTGGGGAATGGATATGAAAAGGTTGGAGGTCATTGCTGGTACCTTGGATTTCGGCATTGGATGGAATTGGATTATGCCCAATGGAACTCCAAAGTTACCACAAGCTGGAGGCTTTTGCTGGCCATCCCGAAGAGTGGTGTACCAACCTGCATTGATCCACTTCAAGACATTAATGCGATCCAATCAGATCAGTATTTTCCTTTTTGTTACCAATGATAGATCCATATCAATATACATCAATATACCACCCCTATGGAACACGCCCCATTGCCAGGTGCTTATGCCATGATAGCTGGAGCTGAAGATGGGTCCATTCACCTTTTGCAGGCAGGTCCGGCGATGTTGGGTCGATGTGGAGGTGACCACATCTCTTTCAGGTGAGTGGTGGTTGAGAAACTTTTTCTTGAGGGCTTAGCAAGCATCTACTCCGTTTCCTTGAGATGAGTCGGTTTGTGAGCCGGAATTGTCCGTCACCATCTCACATTGTTTCTGGTGGCGCACCGTTGGACAGAGTCAGAGTCACTGATTTCATTTTGCTGAGTAGTGCTTTTACCGCACTTGTGTGATGCCTGTCCCTACCTTTTTTTGGCTGTCCAGAGTCATTGCAGAACAACTGCCAGGACAAACATGGTAGAGAATAGACAGCGGCATATAGTGGCCAATAGCGAAAAAGTCTCCACAGCACCTGCGCTGGGACAATTATTGTTGACTTGGATTTTTTGTTGCAAGCGCCGGTCAACAATCCACATCTTCATGCCCATCGAGTTTCGACATGGTTCCAACCCCATGGGCACGATCTTCCACTGCGATTGCAAAAGCCAGATGCGACCCACAATTTCTACATATAGCGATCTATGGCGTCTATAGTCACAGTCCAAGCATGTCCAACCTTGGGACCTTAACATTTCCTACCTCCCAAACTCAGACGCATGGCCGTTGGAACGGCCCACCGCCATGGACGACGTGGGCAGCTCCGGCTCAGCGGAGTTTGAAGACTTCGATGACGACGAACTGTGGCGAGCCGAGGTCCGGGAGATCTGGTGGCAGCTCCCAAGCACGGTGGGGTTGGTTCATAAGCAAAGAAAGGGGGATGAAAGGGGGAAATATTACATATGAGTGGTTCCAAGCACGAGTTAGATGAGTTGGGAACAATTTTATACATACAATCACTGTAATGGAGATGGGAAAAGGATTTGTTGGAAACAATGCAGATCCGGATGACCACAAACCAATCCGCACATAATAGCTCACCGTAGCTACTTGGAGTCGATACCAGCACGGACTCTCAAAGGATGGTAGGCCGACATTCATGTTCTAGGTCTGCGGATATCGTGGGCGTAAATGATGGATGACCTCACATTACCCTGCTCACTGAATTTGATTGATGATAGCATTGGAGTATAATTATCATTCATCGTTAACTATGGGTGTTTCGTGGTGTTTCGATGTTTGAACTCTCTCTAATCTCAATTGTTGTTTGCCAGCGTTATTAGCTAAAGATGTTTTGGTTTTGGCACAATGTAGTTAAAAATCACCTAACAATAGCAACCACATGCAACTACAACTTGCATCATTGGACCGCTTCATTGAACCATCCGGCTGGGCTCGCAGGAGGCAACGGCTGATGCGGAGCAACGCTGGGCCGAAGAGGCCTTGGCAGAAGTGGCAGCAGCAGAAGAGCTGGAAATTGCGGGGGGGGTGGATGACGAGGACCGGTTGGGAGCTGTGGAACCAGCCGTTGGAATTTTGCTGCTTGAAGGGAGTTGTGATCATGGAATCATTTTCACATATTCTCACTTTTTGCTGGTGGCGAATGTTCATGAAAGCAAGCTAGTTGGGATTGGTTCAGATGTTTCAGTTCTTCGACGCTGGGGTGCAAAGTGCAAGAGGTGCCTTTTTGTTTGGACATCCCTGCGCCAAGGTTGTGTCACAGGAGAAGTTGGGCGCTTTAGCCCGTTTGAACAATTGCGTTGATGTCACTGGACAAGTTGTCGTCGATTCTTTGCAGGACCTTTGGATGACAGCAGCCAACATCCAAGATGAGGCTGGTTTCCATGGAGCACCTCGAAAATAATGCATGTCTAATCATGTGCAACTGCTTTCGATTGCCAGAGTTTAGAGGCTGCTTCACGGCAATTCTCAAATGGGCGGATTTGAATACTTGATATCACATGTTGCGCAGCAAGTTCACTTTTGATTGATGATGGCCCATTGATGATCATAGTCCCCTCATTGGCCTGCTGCAGCAGGAGTGGATGGAGGTTCCCGACTTCGGAGAATTGGAGGACAGACGACGTGGTTCACTTCAGAATGACACAGTAATTACAGGTAGCACAAGACTGGATGAGACGTGAGAAATAAGAATGATCATGTGGACACGAATCACATTATGTGGGATCCCGTCAACGGAGGATTTCCAGGATCCAGAAACCACCGAAGCTTGTTTTGAAGGCATCCATAGGCCCATCAGTCTCCGTGGGAAATTTGTTTGGCTCCGGGTTGCCGCATGGTTGCTGACAAATGCTGACAAATGCTGATCAGGCGACAAGGTAGTGACTTCAAGTCATTAAGCCACGCAGTTGTGATGGCGTCAACTCACCAGCCGAGACAAGACCCCTTTGTGAACAGCATCAAGATAGGTTCGCCATGATATCCTGTTGCCTGTGCCAGTCCAGTGGCTGGTGCTGGAGGTTTGTGTTGTTCCTGCGCGGGGCAGTTCCAGACACCCTCAAGTGTCAGGAGTCCCTGGATCATTTCGAAGATGCTTTGGAGTCACTGGAGCACGACCCATACGACAGCTGCCGTGAGATCTAACACCTTTTTTTTTGTTTGGCAAAGGAGTTTCTTTTGGGTGATCAATTTATTTGGCCCATCGGTGCTCATCTTTGTTTCAAGCATTTCATCAGTTTTTTTGCCTCGTGATTCTTGGCAGTGACATTGGCTATCGGCTATCATTGGGTTTTCCGGTTTTATTCTTTTGGCAAAGAGCTTGTTACACCTTGAAGGAGTTGTTGGGCTCCTGGGAGGGCCCTGGGGTGAGGATATGGGCGACTCTGATGATGACATCTCACTGGCAGACTTCGAGGTGGCACAGCCAGATCCCATTCCGGAGCCACGGTGACATTTTGAGTGGATCCAGGGACCGACGCTTGAGTAACTAGCACACAAGCAGCGCAATTACCATCACTGCCCCACTTACAGTTTGTACGGGATGGATGAATCACATGAGTATCCTTTGCCGGTTTTGTTGGTAAATGCCGCGTCAATATTCCTACCTTGCAACTGTAATAGCCAAGCAAGAGAGCTCAACTGAAGATTTAGGAGAATAAGACCATTGGGCCACTGGTGACATTTTTTGCTCTCTGTTGTTGATATACCAATGGATGCTGAAACCCACCACCCCCTGAGGATTTCAATGATTGGGGAAGCGATCCCAATGGTGTGGCCAAAGCAGCTGCACTGGCAGTGACTTTGACTTGGAGCAAAAGCTGGGAGGTTTCAAAGATGCCTCTGGGTCATGCGGAACTTTGGCAGTTTGGTCCCAATGGACCTCCCATGAATGTCATGGACACCTGCTCCGTGTCCAAGACGCTTTGGATAGCCAATCAGATCCTTGGACGCAATTGCCAAAAACACAGTGGTGTAGAAATTTTCCTTCACTTGTATCACTACCTAATAAGTACTACCTCCACGCAGTACCAAGTTGGAGACTGACTTCTGAAGTTCACTGGCATGCGGCATGGCACGGGTACCATGCAAGTCACTTATTCGAAGCAGTGGCCTTCTCGGAAGTTCCTGCTTCCCCACGGAGGCAAGATCTCTTTGGATTTGAGCTCGCTGCTTTGGAAGCTCGTGACCAGAATGGTGATAGACTCCTGGCTGTCGCTGGATGTCCAGAATCTGCACTCAGGGCAGTTCGAATTTCAGATAAATTGCCCAACAAACTGAGCAATCTCTTCCCCCAGTGCTAAAACCCCCCTCCCCCCAAAAGCAAACCCCTAGACCCGACAGAGTTTCTTACTACGGGTAATTTTTGTATTAGGGCCAATTTAGGAGTCCCCGGCAGTACCTGATAATAACTATGTTAAAAAAGGCTCAATAATGAAGGCACATGATTTTCGACCTTTTCCTTTTTGTGACAAGCAGCTGTATGAAGGAAACCCCTAACAAATCTTAATTAATAATAGTGCAAGACTGTATGTGAAAAAATGTTGTCATGCTGAGGCTGTTGAGGACCATAATAACACCTCCCCCAGGCCCTGTTGTTTTCTTCAATGAGTGGCAAATCTGACTTTTGGGATGTGATGTTTCAGTATTGGTGGTTGAATGCCACAATGAACAAATTTTACCAAAAAAACACAAAACATTCCAGTTCAAGGTGTTTTTCAAAATTTGGGGTGTGGTCCAGCAAGAACAGAAATGTATTAAATACTCAAAATTTACCTTAAAAAGACACCTTAGAAGTTGATGGATGTTATTGGTGAAGCTTGGCTTAAGGCTTCCAACACCTTCCAAGCCTCCAACCCAGGACCTGAGATGGTCGCCTTGGCGGCCCACCTCACGTCGTCCAAGGGCCAAGTGAACCGCGTCCGTTGTGGGCAGCTGGGGCACGAGGCCGTGGTGGTGGCCGTGGATGCTGCAGGAGGTGTCCTGGTGGCGGCGTCGCAGCTGAACTCCAAGCTGCAACCCATGAGACTTCTCAACGTGGCACCCGGCAGAGACCAGGTTGGGCCCACGGAGATGAAACTGGGAAAGGATAAAAAGAGCAGTAACTGCTCTCTGATCAATCTCATGCTTCTATAGAAGTTGGAAATTCTTACATAATAGGTTTTATGTTTATTGACTATCTTAGTGTCAAACTAGACGTTTGATATCCTTCCCCGCTGAAAGCACAAGCTGCGCAGGGGATCTCCACCTGGGGCATTGGACTGCCACGTGAAGGATGCGACGGAGGCTTGGCTGCCTCGTGCCATGTTAGCACATGGGCTTGGATGCAATTCATTGAACTGGCAACGGCTGCAACAAGTTCGCACAGCTGCCAGCCTTTGTGACCCATGATGTTGGTTGAGAAATGTTGGTGACTAGAGATGACTATTTTGAAATTTGGTTCAGTTTAGTTGCTTCAATTAGGAGACTGTTCGATTGTCGTTCTGGATGAATTCTCGAGTCCAGGAGACAACGTGGGCCCGCTCTTGGTCTCCGCCAATGACCATTGGCTGAAGGCCGTCGTTGTATCAAGCCATGTGCAAGAAGGATATCGAAGTCAGGTGTGAAGGTTTAGCGACAATCAGGGTAGCAAAGTTGTGAAGCTTCAGAGACCATCAGGATGGTCAGGAAGCAAAAACAGTTGAAATGTGTTGAGACTCATATTGAGAATCCAAGGGAGTTCCTATATTTCAACATATGGCCGTGGGTCAAAACCCCGTACCCCTGGTTCCCATCATTAACCATTGTTTTCCCTATAGTTTGTTGGTTATTATAAGCCATTATTGGTTGGTAAACATTGAACCACACCCATATTTCAACCCATTCCCAAATCACAATCCATGACGCAGTCCATGACCTTTGGCGATGCAACAGATGCCCTGCCAGGCTTGGTGGCTTTCAGCTGTCCCAGAGCCACCGCGTGGCTGGCAGCTTCAACAACCCAGAGGGAAGGCAGATGCTCGGACCGAAAGAGGACCAGTTGCAAAGAACTAAGAGAGAAAGAGAGAAAGAGTGAGTGAGTCAGTGAGTCAGTGAGGGAGTGAGTGAGGGAGGGAGGGAGGGAGGGACTGAATGAGAGAGTGACCGAATGATTGTGAGTGAGAGGGAGAGAGTGAGACAGCAACTAACTGATCCTTCCGACTAGGAGGCAACAACATGCAATGTGCAACAAGCACAGCTTCAAAAGCACAGTAACAAGGCGACAAAGACGTGAAATATACTATACAATCATGATGGAACCAGACTCAGACAGGAACAAAACAAAATCCTGATGGAACATTTGCCAACAACCCTGAAGCACATGCTCACGGCGAAGCACTTGGCCCCTGCCCAGGACAAGTCACCCTTGCGAGTATGGCACTTCCAGGAGAACCTGCCGTCAATCGATGTGATGCAGAAACGCGCGATTGTCGCTTCCTTGGGTGGAGAGGCTGGGCCATGAACTGAGTTGCAACTGCTTCACGACATCATACATCATCAGGACATCATCAGGACCACGAGACTGTTTGACATTCTGGTGAGGTGTTGAGGCAGTTTTGCTCAATACTTGAACATCACTCATTTTCGCCGTTATCATCACCGCTGTCGTCAGCGTTTGCATGTGAAGCACAGTCGGGTGATGGTCGGACACAGGTGTCAGTGCTGAATTTGGTGCCGCCAGCGCGAAAGGATGCTGGAGAAGCACCAGAAACACCAGATTTTTGACCGCAAGCAGCAGGATCAGCAAGGTTGGACGGAATCTTTCGACAGTGCTTGGGAACATGATGAACTTTGATCATCTTTGATTTACCCCCTAGTTCCCTACAGTAACAGTTGTTTCATTTCGGCCCGGCCAAGGCAGTGCATATCATTGAGGACTGGGTTCATGAGAGCTCGCGACTGTTGGGGGCTTGTCATGGCTGGTGCAAGTGAAGTCTGAGCACCCTACAATGAGGCACTATAGCAACTATGGATCACTACTGTCGATTCGAGAATGACAGAGTTGCGGGAGGGAAGGCTATCAGAACAGCAAAATTCTGAAGATCGAGCAGCCACTACCAAAGAACCATCCAAGCATGCAGGGTCGCATGGTAGCTGATAGGTCGAGGCTTCAGCCACACAACAATCCGAAGGTTGGTGCAAATAGAGCACAATTCGCAAAATTCATGTACACAATTTGCGGGCCCTTTGCTACAGGCTGTGAAAATAGACTGTGAATGTACATAAAGGCTGTGAATTGATAAATGTGTGATTTTCCGCGATTGAAAGTTGGATGCTCAAGGAGTACCCGCAGCTGGACGAACATAATTGCTGCAAGTTTCCGCCGCGCTGGCCCTTGCACGAAGACGACATGACAGTGCGCTGCTTTGGCCATGCCGAGAGCAGGACCCGGGAGGTGGTGACATGGCCACCTGATAGCCATAGGATGCCATAAGATGCCAGCCTCTCTTTTCTGGATCCTGGCTGTCACTAGGTGGCCATTTGTCAGGAAAGGCTTCACTATTACAAAATTGCCCAGAGAACGGATCTGGTGGTGGGGGGATCTCCGTAGCAGGTCTTCCCACACGCGTTGTTGTTGGGGGACCATCAGCTGATCGCCGCATCAGGAGAGTTTGGAATGTTTGTTGGGTCCCCCTGCGAAGCATCCGCACCGTCTCCACCGAGCCGCCCATTGGAGGCTCCTGCTTGGATTCGATGGCTGAATTGGTGGTTGATTTGGTAGTTTAGATGGGAATCATGATGTCCAAGTATATCAAACTGTGTGTGTGCCAGGTTTCAAACCATCAGACACGATCAACAGCTGAGATTCTGAAGTGTCAAGTGATGGCAGCGTGGACATTATTAGCTCGTCCTGTTCAATACTAAATCTCCGATGCCTGGCCAGGCTCAATGAATGAAAACACCATAGAATGGACGTCATCCGGGAGTGTCCTGCCGGCAGAGATCATCCGCAACGTCTTGAGCCTACTAGGGCCACAGGAGCGGGTGCACGTCATGACGTGTTTCTAGAAGGTGCCAAGTGGCGAATAAAAGCAAATCAGATGATACGGATGTTTCTCAAAATGGGAGACCTCCCAAATCATCCCATATTGACCATTTTTGTTAATGATTAACCAACCATTTTTTGGGGTCCCCATTTCAATAAACCCCTCAATCAGATGATGGCAGATGCAGGTTTTTCGACACCGGACCTGCACGGCAGGAGCTACTTCAGCGTGTGCAAAGCCTGAACCGTCAACATGCCCATCTTGCACAGGAACAAGTGCTTTCCAGCGTGCTGAATGCAAGGAGATGCTGAGAGGTTGATGCTGCAAGGTGCTGTTGGGCCATGTTGGAACCAGTTGCTTTGCCTGGCTTTGTCTTGACTGAGTTGAATGAAAAACCTTTGCAGCAGGTTTGGCCTGCCTGAAGCTATTTATTGATGTTGATTGGTCTAGGGATGTCCTGGTTTTTGACCACCCCTTGCACCAAGGTAAACGCACAGAGCAGATGGCTTTAATCTTCTCAGAGAATACAGTGTGGCTGACTGATCCTCTGCAGAAATTTGTGCATGTCATTGCCTCACAGGGTGAGGTACTCTTTTCCTTGCCATGGCTTTCTTCGCAAACTCGGGGGCCTAGGAGGTCTACGAATGATATCATGAGGAAAATCCATGCTGGAGCTATTTCCATATATTTCCATTCAGCTAAGAGAAGGTCTTCTGAAATTGGTTGAAGCAGCCCCCTCCAACCCCAACCTCCCGGTGTCCAGGACGGGTGCTTGAACATGCGCTGCAAGCAGACCCTGCCCTTCAACGGTGCATTCGCCCACGTAGTGCATATGCCCAGCTTGAGTGCAGCAACCCGGCAATGTTGAGTCATCCGTGGCAGGTATCAGTATCAGCGTCCTTGATCAGTTTGGGGATGATCATTGGGCTTAGAAGATCTTGTTGCACAGACGAGCCCGGAAGATACATCTCTTCATTGACTTTTGACATCGTTCAATTCTCACCGCATCAGCTCGAAGGGACACCTGGGTAGACTTGGGCCGTGGCGGCTGCTGAGGTTTGAACACTTTCAGGGGGGTCAATGCTTTGTGACAATGTACTGAATTAATTCCTCCCGCTTAAATCGCAGTAGAGCGTGCGCAATGTCACAGGCTATGCCGGCCAAGGCCATTATCTCCACGAAGATGGATTCCATCAACTTCCCGCTATGGGCCGTCACCGTGTTTAGACGCAGATGTTTCTTGACCCAGCGGCAGCATGCTGTCAAAGTTTGCCATGCCTTTCGATTCACTGTGAGAAGATCTGGTTGCTGCAAGTAGTCACGGTTCAAAGCATTCGTAGAAGTGAAGCCACATTTCTTTCTCTACATGTGCGGACAAAACCCTTTGAGTGATTAGTTTTGTTGGGTTATTATATAGTTTTGTTTGTTCGGAGCCTTCAGCTGTCAATGCCAAGGTTCTTTGCGCTTTGAGCTGCGGGTGAGGAGTTTAGTGCCACGGCTGGCAGTTGGCTTCATGCAAAGCAGCCAGTACCATTGGTTTTCCGCCACAACAGGCGAGTTAGCTACGAGGAATCCAACGGAACCTACGTCCATGACCCACTGTGAGTATGATTCTTGCCAGTTGCCCACCATGCAACACAGCCTTTGCAGCGCGGAGCACTTCCATCAGATCGAGCAGATGACAACAGAATAACCGTTCCATGAGTGACTTAGTGAATAACCGTTTGCAACCAGCACCCTCAAATCCAGTACCCCCCAAGGCATGTACAATATTCGAATTATTGGAATCCATTCAGGTACCCATTAACCATTGTTTTTCCTATTATTGTTGGTTATTAACACCCACTATTGGTTGGTTAATATTGACCCATAGCCATGTTGATTTGAAACAAGTGCCCCCATTCAACATCCAAGTTGCCCAGCAGTCCAGGCAGTGGAAACCAATCTTCGAGACTTGGCCTGGCCACGCAACATCATCGTGGGGATGACTGCGGCAGAGGATCGGCTATTGATCTTGCCCCTGGGATCCTGTGGGGAAGTTGAGGGATCGTGAGCGATCCTAAGATGGAACAGGAAGAGGGAAACGAGATGTGAACTTGATATCACTCACATTACCTCACATTCACTCAAGTTTGTCAGATTTTGCGGCCTCAGTTTGCCTTTCCACATGGCTGACGGCCATAGGACAGACACATCCTTCAAGGGGCACAGGGACCTACTGCTGGACCTCGCCTTGCCAAGGTACAGCAGTTGCCGTTTGGTGTGCTACCACTTGGCCCTGGAGCATCAAGCAGTGGAGTCGTCGAAGGCCGAGGTCAGAAGCTCAGCCTGGGCAAACTTGCCGTGGCATTGACAGGGAAACGCAGCCAGGCTATGATGACATGGAAGGCGCACAGAAGGTGCACATAAGCTGGCAATATACATACCATACCATACCACAAGGTGCTATGATACCATAAGGTGCACATAAGGTGGTTGATGGATGGTATGTATCCTTTTTGATACGGCTGAGCTCCTGCTAATTCAGTTCCAGCAAGATCCCTTGCTCTATTGGATGCCATCTTTTTTCATTATTTTTGATTGAAATATGGTTGTAGCCAACAACAACTGGGGATCAAAGCAGACAAATTGTACTGCTCCATCATGCATGATCTAAGAAATCTAGCAACAAGATGGATATATTTTGTTTTGTTCAAGCCCCCATCACTTGACCCCAAGGCGGAAGAATGAGATCCCCACAGCGTTGCGAGATGCAGCGCCTTGCAGCGCATGGCCCACCTGTGGCTTCACAATTTAAGCACCAGATGGGTATGGATCGAAGTTCTTAGAAGCAAACATTGATAGAGAAACAACTTACTAACCCATCCACAGGTTAATACTCAGAAGCAATTGTTCCATTGGATGTCGACTTGTTTGCTTGGATCTCTTTGATCCATTTCCATTTGATTTGAAGAGGTGCTAAGAATGACGCGTCCATGAGACGGTGCATGGCTGGTCCTGGACCGGCGTGAATACCGTAGTTCCAAGTGTGTTTCTCAGGTCCTGCCAAGGCGGGAGCTTCGATCACAGCACAGTGCAGATCGGCACAAAAGGACCAAAGCAACGGAGGTCTGTCCAACTGACCTGCAATGAACACAACACCTTGACTTCCACCCTTAGCTGCTGCAGTTGTTAGCCAATATTGTTAAATGAAGCAAAGTCGCTAGGGTGGAACCAAATGACCGTTAAGCAACTCCTTGCCTAATAGGATTGGAAGCCTATCATAGTTGGGGAAGACGCTTCTTAGCATTTGGCTTTGTTCTGGTTTGATTCTCAGGACTGGTCAATCTCATTGTTCTGGTGGTTTCCCAAAACCTTGAGAGTGTCTACCGAACCGCCACCGCCACCATGTTTTCAACTTACTCTTGACTCTTGACTGTTGACAAGACATTTCTTGCCTTGAGAATTTGCATCAGCAGCTAAACTCCCAGGACAAGCAAAGATAATGTTGTTCAGAAAAATATGGCTGAACCAAAGTCCCATTTTATCGTGGTACATTGCCAGAGGCTGCACCCTCGAAGTTCAACCACTTCCAAGCAATAAGCTTTTTGTAACTATATAGAAGCGGTTATAAGCGGTTAGAACATGTTAGAACCATGATCCTTTCAACCTCCAGTCCATGGAGCCATGGCTGATGCCACCCCCATTTCGGAGATGTTTTTACCTCCTGCCTCCGTTTCTTCTATGCAGCGTGCACGGTGCCCATTGCCAGGCGGAGGCCAGCACCGAACAGGCCGGAGTAGAGAAATTCAAACATAGTCAGTGGATGTCAGTGGCAGGGCTAAAGATGCTAAAGCCAGTTTCTTCATTGACTTAGTTTTGAATAAGTTTGAATCTCTCGCTGTTTGCAGGTGGCTTGGCGCACGCAGAGGGTCCGACCTCGAGAAGTGTTTCAACCAGAGGCACCGAATGGACCCAACCAGCGATGCAGCGATGCCTGGTTGGGATGCGAATTCCTTGTGATTCCTTGGCCCAGTTGCACCCAGCCGCAGGTGACTCAGCTGCCCGGTGAAGCAAAGGAAGTGCAGGGAGCTGAGATGCAGTTGTGATTGGGCTGCTTTTTCTGCCCTCGGTGGCCTACCCGGTCCGACAGCGCAGATCACCATATATACACAGGGATTTAGAATGTACAAATGTGTGAGGGAGAGATTTATAGAGACAGAGAACTCAAATATGTTTTAAATATGCATGCACGACACTTTACGCATCTTGATGCATCATATTTCCTCATCCGTTTGGAGCATGACATGATGTTTGCACCCCAGGGTCTTCTTGTGGCCATGGCCCCAAGTGGCCTGGGATCACCAAGGTCATGCTGCCATTTGGATGTATCTCCCTGTGGCAACTTTGTTTTGGCATCCTTCTCCGATGGAGCAGTGGTGCTGTCCCCGGGATGTATGGGACTGGAGACGACATGGCTGAGACAGACTGATTGAGCGGTTC